>CM059808.1:32805029-33395029 GCA_030435695.1 Brachymystax lenok tsinlingensis | reverse complement strand
GGCCAGAAGAATTTGTTTATTCCATTACTAGAGTTGCCCTTTACCTGGATTTTATCCTACTCCACATCTGTGATGATTCCTGGGTATGGCTCATTGTTGAAGGACACCACACACCACTGACCAATATACTGAGAGTGAATGGCCTCTGGTCGCCACATGGTTTCAATGGTGCACACATGGTGCCCCAGCAGATTCAAAAGCTGATCTTTGAGCTTCACCAGCTCTATAGTTCATTTTGGAGCCTATGCAGCTTCTAGAGTTGATCTTGGAGTCTCAGCAGCTTCTAGGGTTTATCTTACAGAATCAGCAGCTTTAAGAGTTGATCTTGGAGCCTCAGCAGCTTCTTGAGTTGATCTTGGAGCCTCAGCAGCTTCTAGAGTTGATATTGGAGCCTCAGCAGCTTCTTGAGTTGATCTTGGAGCCTCAGCAGCTTCTAGAGTTGATATTGTACCCTCAGCAGCTTCTAGAGTTGATCTTGGAGCCTAAGCAGCTTCTAGAGTTGATATTGTACCCTCAGCAGCTTCTTGAGTTGATCTTGGAGCATACGCAGCTTATAGAGTTGATATTGTACCCTCAGCAGCTTCTAGAGTTGATATTGGAGCCTACGCAGCTTCTAGAGTTGATATTGTACCCTCAGCAGCTTCTATAGTTGATCTTGGAGCCTAAGCAGCTTATTGAGTTGATATTGTACCCTCAGCAGCTTCTAGAGTTGATCTTGGAGCCTCAGCAGCTTCTAGAGTTGATCTTGGAGCTTCAGCAGCTTCTATAGTTGATCTTGGAGCCTCATCAGCTTCAAAAGTTGATATTGGAGCCTCTGCAGAGTCTAGAGTTGATCCTGAAGCCTCAGCAGCTTCTAGAGTTGATATTGGAGCCTCAGCAGCTTCTTGAGTTAAACTTGGAGCCTCAACAGCTTCTAGAGTTGATAATGGAACCTCAGCAGCTTCTATAGTTGATCTTGGAGCTTCAGCAGCATCTAGAGTTGATCTTGGAGCCTAAGCAGCTTCTAGAGTTGATATTGGAGCCTCAGCAGCTTCTTGAGTTGATCTTGGATCCTCAGCAGCTTCTAGAGCTTGATATTGTACCCTCAGCAGCTTCTATAGTTGATCTTGGAGCCTAAGCCTCAGCAGCTTCTAGAGTTGATATTGGAGCCTCAGCAGCTTCAAGAGTTGATCTTGGAGCCTGATCAGCTCTACAGGATCTTGGAGCCTCAAGCAGCTTCTAGAGTTGATATTGGAGCCTCAGCAGCTTCTAGAGTTGATCTTGGATCCTCAGCAGCTTCTAGAGTTGATATTGTACCCTCAGCAGCTTCTAGAGTTGATTTTGGAGCCTAAGCAGCTTATAAAGTTGATATTGGAGCCTCAGCAGCTTCTAGAGTTGATATTGGAGCCTCAGCAGCTTCTAGAGTTGATATTGGAGCCTCAGCAGCTTCTAGAGTTGATATTGGAGCCTCAGCAGCTTCTAGAGTTGATCTTGGAGCCTCAGCAGCATCTAGAGTTGATATTGGAGCCTCAGCAGCTTCTAGAGTTGATATTGGAGCCTCAGCAGCTTCTAGAGTTGATATTGGAGCCTCAGCAGCTTCTAGAGTTGATCTTGGAGCCTAAGCAGCTTCTAGAGTTGATATTGGAGCCTCAGCAGCTTCTAGAGTTGATATTGGAACCTCAGCAGCTTCTAGAGTTGATATTGGAGCCTCAGCAGCTTCAAAAGTTGATATTGGAGCCTCTGCAGAGTCTAGAGTTGATCTTGAAGCCTCAGCAGCTTCTAGAGTTGATTTTGGAGCCTAAGCAGCTTCTAGAGTTGATATTGGAGCCTAAGCAGCTTCTAGAGTTGATATTGGAGCCTCAGCAGCTTCTAGAGTTGATCTTGGAGCCTCAGCAGCTTCTAGAGTTGATATTGAAACCTCAGCAGCTTCTAGAGTTGATATTGAAACCTCAGCAGCTTCTAGAGTTGATCTTGGAGCCTCAGCAGCTTCTAGAGTTGATATTGTACCCTCAGCAGCTTCTATAGTTGATCTTGGAGCCTAAGCAGCTTCTAGAGTTGATATTGGAGCCTCAGCAGCTTCTAGAGTTGATATTGGAGCCTCAGCAGCTTCTAGAGTTGATCTTGGAGCCTCAGCAGCTTCTAGAGTTGATATTGAAACCTCAGCAGCTTCTAAAGTTGATCTTGAAACCTCAGCAGCTTCTAGAGTTGATCTTGAAACCTCAGCAGCTTCTAGAGTTGATTTTGGAGCCTAAGCAGCTTATAGAGTTGATATTGGAGCCTCTATAGCATCTAGAGTTGATCTTGGAGCCTGATCAGCTCTACAAGATCTTGGAGCCTCAGCAGCTTCTAGAGTTGATAGTGGAGAATCAGCAGCTTCTAGAGTTGATCTTGGAGCTTCAGCAGCATCTAGAGTTGATATTGGAGCCTCAGCAGCTTCTAGAGTTGATATTGAAACCTCAGCAGCTTCTAGAGTTGATATTGAAACCTAAGCAGCTTATAGAGTTGATCTTGGAGCCTCTATAGCATCTCGAGTTGATCTTGGAGCCTCTATAGCATCTCGAGTTGATCTTGGAGCCTCAGCAGCATCTAGAGATGATATTGTCCCTCAGCAGCTTCTAGAGTTGATATTGTACCCTCAGCAGCTTCTAGAGTTGATATTGGAGCCTAAGCAGCTTCTATAGTTGATATTGGAGCCTAAGCAGCTTCTAGAGTTGATCTTGGAGCCTCAGCAGCTTCTAGAGTTGATTTTGGAGCCTAAGCAGCTTATAGAGTTGATATTGGAGCCTCTATAGCATCTAGAGTTGATCTTGGAGCCTGATCAGCTCTACAGGATCTTGGAGCCTCAGCAGCTTCTAGAGTTGATAGTGGAGAATCAGCAGCTTCTAGAGTTGATCTTGGAGCTTCAGCAGCATCTAGAGTTGATATTGGAGCCTCAGCAGCTTCTAGAGTTGATATTGAAACCTCAGCAGCTTCTAGAGTTGATATTGAAACCTAAGCAGCTTATAGAGTTGATCTTGGAGCCTCTATAGCATCTAGAGTTGATCTTGGAGCCTCTATAGCATCTCGAGTTGATCTTGGAGCCTCAGCAGCATCTAGAGATGATATTGTCCCCTCAGCAGCTTCTAGAGTTGATATTGGAGCCTGATCAGCTCTACAGGATCTTGGAGACTCAGCAGCTTCTAGAGTTGATAATGGAGACTCAGCAGCTTCTAGAGTTGATCTTGGAGCTTCAGCAGCATCTAGAGTTGATCTTGGAGCCTAAGCAGCTTCTAGAGTTGATATTGGAGCCTCAGCAGCTTCTTGAGTTGATCTTGGATCCTCAGCAGCTTCTAGAGCTGATATTGTACCCTCAGCAGCTTCTATAGTTGATCTTGGAGCCTAAGCAGCTTCTAGAGTTGATATTGGAGCCTCAGCAGCTTCAAGAGTTGATCTTGGAGCCTGATCAGCTCTACAGGATCTTGGAGCCTCAGCAGCTTCTAGAGTTGATAGTGGAGACTCAGCAGCTTCTAGAGTTGATCTTGGAGCTTCAGCAGCATCTAGATTTGATATTGGAGCCTCAGCAGCTTCTATAGTTGATCTTGGAGCCTAAGCAGCTTCTAGAGTTGATATTGGAGCCTCAGCAGCTTCTAGAGTTGATATTGAAACCTCAGCAGCTTCTAGAGTTGATATTGAAACCTCAGCAGCTTCTAGAGTTGATTTTGGAGCCTAAGCAGCTTATAGAGTTGATCTTGGAGCCTCTATAGCATCTCGAGTTGATCTTGGAGCCTCAGCAGCATCTAGAGATGATATTGTCCCCTCAGCAGCTTCTAGAGTTGATATTGGAGCCTCAGCAGCTTCTAGAGTTGACATTGGAACCTCAGCAGCTTCTAGAGTTGATATTGTACCCTCAGCAGCTTCAAAAGTTGATATTGGAGCCTCTGCAGAGTCTAGAGTTGATCTTGAAGCCTCAGCAGCTTCTAGAGTTGATTTTGGAGCCTAAGCAGCTTCTAGAGTTGATATTGGAGCCTAAGCAGCTTCTAGAGTTGATATTGGAGCCTCAGCAGCTTCTAGAGTTGATCTTGGAGCCTCAGCAGCTTCTTGAGTTGATATTGAAACCTCAGCAGCTTCTAAAGTTGATATTGAAACCTCAGCAGCTTCTAGAGTTGATCTTGGAGCCTCAGCAGCTTCTAGAGTTGATATTGAACCCTAAGCAGCTTCTATAGTTGATCTTGGAGCCTAAGCAGCTTCTAGAGTTGATCTTGAAACCTCAACAGCTTCTAGAGTTGATCTTAAAACCTCAGCAGCTTCTAGAGTTGATTTTGGAACCTAAGCAGCTTATAGAGTTGATATTGGAGCCTCTATAGCATCTAGAGTTGATATTGGAGCCTCAGCAGCATCTAGAGTTTATCTTGGAGCCTCAGCAGCTTCAAGAGTTGATATTGGAGCCTGATCAGCTCTACAGGATCTTGGAGACTCAGCAGCTTCTAGAGTTGATAATGGAGACTCAGCAGCTTCTAGAGTTGATCTTGGAGCTTCAGCAGCATCTAGAGTTGATCTTGGAGCCTAAGCAGCTTCTAGAGTTGATATTGGAGCCTCAGCAGCTTCTTGAGTTGATCTTGGATCCTCAGCAGCTTCTAGAGCTGATATTGTACCCTCAGCAGCTTCTATAGTTGATCTTGGAGCCTAAGCAGCTTCTAGAGTTGATATTGGAGCCTCAGCAGCTTCAAGAGTTGATCTTGGAGCCTGATCAGCTCTACAGGATCTTGGAGCCTCAGCAGCTTCTAGAGTTGATAGTGGAGACTCAGCAGCTTCTAGAGTTGATCTTGGAGCTTCAGCAGCATCTAGATTTGATATTGGAGCCTCAGCAGCTTCTATAGTTGATCTTGGAGCCTAAGCAGCTTCTAGAGTTGATATTGGAGCCTCAGCAGCTTCTAGAGTTGATATTGAAACCTCAGCAGCTTCTAGAGTTGATATTGAAACCTCAGCAGCTTCTAGAGTTGATTTTGGAGCCTAAGCAGCTTATAGAGTTGATCTTGGAGCCTCTATAGCATCTCGAGTTGATCTTGGAGCCTCAGCAGCATCTAGAGATGATATTGTCCCCTCAGCAGCTTCTAGAGTTGATATTGTCCCCTCAGCAGCTTCTAGAGTTGATATTGGAGCCTAAGCAGCTTCTATAGTTGATATTGGAGCCTAAGCAGCTTCTAGAGTTGATCTTGGAGCCTCAGCAGCTTCTAGAGTTGATATTGGAACCTCAGCAGCTTCTAGAGTTGATATTGTACCCTCAGCAGCTTCAAAAGTTGATATTGGAGCCTCTGCAAAGTCTAGAGTTGATCTTGAAGCCTCAGCAGCTTCTAGAGTTGATTTTGGAGCCTGATCAGCTCTACAGGATCTTGGAGACTCAGCAGCTTCTAGAGTTGATAATGGAGACTCAGCAGCTTCTAGAGTTGATCTTGGAGCTTCAGCAGCATCTAGAGTTGATCTTGGAGCCTAAGCAGCTTCTAGAGTTGATATTGGAGCCTCAGCAGCTTCTTGAGTTGATCTTGGATCCTCAGCAGCTTCTAGAGCTGATATTGTACCCTCAGCAGCTTCTATAGTTGATCTTGGAGCCTAAGCAGCTTCTAGAGTTGATATTGGAGCCTCAGCAGCTTCAAGAGTTGATCTTGGAGCCTGATCAGCTCTACAGGATCTTGGAGCCTCAGCAGCTTCTAGAGTTGATAGTGGAGACTCAGCAGCTTCTAGAGTTGATCTTGGAGCTTCAGCAGCATCTAGATTTGATATTGGAGCCTCAGCAGCTTCTATAGTTGATCTTGGAGCCTAAGCAGCTTCTAGAGTTGATATTGGAGCCTCAGCAGCTTCTAGAGTTGATATTGAAACCTCAGCAGCTTCTAGAGTTGATCTTGAAACCTCAGCAGCTTCTAGAGTTGATTTTGGAGCCTAAGCAGCTTATAGAGTTGATCTTGGAGCCTCTATAGCATCTCGAGTTGATCTTGGAGCCTCAGCAGCATCTAGAGATGATATTGTCCCCTCAGCAGCTTCTAGAGTTGATATTGTACCCTCAGCAGCTTCTAGAGTTGATATTGGAGCCTAAGCAGCTTCTATAGTTGATATTGGAGCCTAAGCAGCTTCTAGAGTTGATCTTGGAGCCTCAGCAGCTTCTAGAGTTGATATTGGAACCTCAGCAGCTTCTAGAGTTGATATTGTACCCTCAGCAGCTTCTAGAGTTGATATTGGAGCCTCAGCAGATTCTAGAGTTGATCTTGAAGCCTCAGCAGCTTCTAGAGTTGATTTTGGAGCCTAAGCAGCTTCTAGAGTTGATATTGGAGCCTAAGCAGCTTCTAGAGTTGATATTGGAGCCTCAGCAGCTTCTAGAGTTGATATTGGAGCCTCAGCAGCTTCTTGAGTTGATATTGAAACCTCAGCAGCTTCTAAAGTTGATCTTGAAACCTCAGCAGCTTCTAGAGTTGATCTTGAAACCTCAGCAGCTTCTAGAGTTGATTTTGGAGCCTAAGCAGCTTATAGAGTTGATATTGGAGCCTCTATAGCATCTAGAGTTGATCTTGGAGCCTGATCAGCTCTACAGGATCTTGGAGCCTCAGCAGCTTCTAGAGTTGATAGTGGAGAATCAGCAGCTTCTAGAGTTGATCTTGGAGCTTCAGCAGCATCTAGAGTTGATATTGGAGCCTCAGCAGCTTCTAGAGTTGATATTGAAACCTCAGCAGCTTCTAGAGTTGATATTGAAACCTAAGCAGCTTATAGAGTTGATCTTGGAGCCTCTATAGCATCTAGAGTTGATCTTGGAGCCTCTATAGCATCTCGAGTTGATCTTGGAGCCTCAGCAGCATCTAGAGATGATATTGGAGCCTCAGCAGCATCTAGAGATGATATTGTCCCCTCAGCAGCTTCTAGAGTTGATATTGGAGCCTGATCAGCTCTACAGGATCTTGGAGACTCAGCAGCTTCTAGAGTTGATAATGGAGACTCAGCAGCTTCTAGAGTTGATCTTGGAGCTTCAGCAGCATCTAGAGTTGATCTTGGAGCCTAAGCAGCTTCTAGAGTTGATATTGGAGCCTCAGCAGCTTCTTGAGTTGATCTTGGATCCTCAGCAGCTTCTAGAGCTGATATTGTACCCTCAGCAGCTTCTATAGTTGATCTTGGAGCCTAAGCAGCTTCTAGAGTTGATATTGGAGCCTCAGCAGCTTCAAGAGTTGATCTTGGAGCCTGATCAGCTCTACAGGATCTTGGAGCCTCAGCAGCTTCTAGAGTTGATAGTGGAGACTCAGCAGCTTCTAGAGTTGATCTTGGAGCTTCAGCAGCATCTAGATTTGATATTGGAGCCTCAGCAGCTTCTATAGTTGATCTTGGAGCCTAAGCAGCTTCTAGAGTTGATATTGGAGCCTCAGCAGCTTCTAGAGTTGATATTGAAACCTCAGCAGCTTCTAGAGTTGATATTGAAACCTCAGCAGCTTCTAGAGTTGATTTTGGAGCCTCTATAGCTTATAGAGTTGATCTTGGAGCCTCTATAGCATCTCGAGTTGATCTTGGAGCCTCAGCAGCATCTAGAGATGATATTGTCCCCTCAGCAGCTTCTAGAGTTGATATTGTCCCCTCAGCAGCTTCTAGAGTTGATATTGGAGCCTAAGCAGCTTCTATAGTTGATATTGGAGCCTAAGCAGCTTCTAGAGTTGATCTTGGAGCCTCAGCAGCTTCTAGAGTTGATATTGGAACCTCAGCAGCTTCTAGAGTTGATATTGTACCCTCAGCAGCTTCAAAAGTTGATATTGGAGCCTCTGCAAAGTCTAGAGTTGATCTTGAAGCCTCAGCAGCTTCTAGAGTTGATTTTGAAACCTCAGCAGCTTCTAGAGTTGATATTGGAGCCTCAGCAGCTTCTAGAGTTGATATTGGAACCTCAGCAGCTTCTAGAGTTGATCTTGGAGCCTCAGCAGCTTCTAGAGTTGATATTGGAACCTCAGCAGCTTCTAGAGTTGATCTTGAAACCTCAGCAGCTTCTAGAGTTGATCTTGAAACCTCAGCAGCTTCTAGAGTTGATTTTGGAGCCTAAGCAGCTTCTAGAGTTGATATTGGAGCCTCTAGCAGCAGCTTCTAGAGTTGATCTTGAGCCTGATCAGCTCTACAGGATCTTGGAGCCTCAGCAGCTTCTAGAGTTGATCTTGGAGCCTCAGCAGCTTCTAGAGTTGATATTGGAGCCTCAGCAGCTTCTAGAGTTGATCTTGGAGCCTCAGCAGCTTCTAGAGTTGATCTTGGAGCCTCAGCAGCTTCTAGAGTTGATCTTGGAGCCTCAGCAGCTTCTAGAGTTGATCTTGGAGCCTCAGCAGCTTCTAGAGTTGATTTTGGAGCCTCAGCAGCTTCTAGAGTTGATATTGGAGCCTCAGCAGCTTCTAGAGTTGATATTGGAGCCTCAGCAGCTTCTAGAGTTGATCTTGGAGCCTCAGCAGCTTCTAGAGTTGATATTGAAACCTCAGCAGCTTCTAGAGTTGATCTTGAAACCTCAGCAGCTTCTAGAGTTGATCTTGAAACCTCAGCAGCTTCTAGAGTTGATTTTGGAGCCTAAGCAGCTTATAGAGTTGATCTTGGAGCCTCTATAGCATCTAGAGTTGATCTTGGAGCCTCAGCAGCATCTAGAGTTGATATTGGAGCCTCAGCAGCTTCAAGAGTTGATATTGGAGCCTCAGCAGCTTCTAGAGTTGATATTGTACCTCAGCAGCTTCTAGAGTTGATATTGGAGCCTGATCAGCTTCTACAGTTGATCTTGGAGCCTCAGCAGCTTCTAGAGTTGATATTGGAGACTCAGCAGCTTCTAGAGTTGATCTTGGAGCCTCAGCAGCATCTAGAGTTGATCTTGGAGCCTCAGCAGCTTCTAGAGTTGATATTGGAGCCTCAGCAGCTTCTAGAGTTGATCTTGGATCCTCAGCAGCTTCTAGAGTTGATATTGTAGCCTCAGCAGCTTCTATAGTTGATCTTGGAGCCTAAGCAGCTTCTAGAGTTGATATTGGAGCCTCAGCAGCTTCTAGAGTTGATCTTGGAGCCTAAGCAGCATCTACAGTTGATCTTGGAGCCTCAGCAGCTTCTAGAGTTGATATTGAAACCTCAGCAGCTTCTAGAGTTGATATTGGAGCCTAAGCAGCTTATAGAGTTGATCTTGGAGCCTCTATAGCATCTCGAGTTGATCTTGGAGCCTCTATAGCATCTCGAGTTGATCTTGGAGCCTCAGCAGCATCTAGAGATGATATTGTCCCTCAGCAGCTTCTAGAGTTGATATTGTACCCTCAGCAGCTTCTAGAGTTGATATTGGAGCCTAAGCAGCTTCTATAGTTGATATTGGAGCCTAAGCAGCTTCTAGAGTTGATCTTGGAGCCTCAGCAGCTTCTAGAGTTGATATTGGAACCTCAGCAGCTTCTAGAGTTGATATTGTACCCTCAGCAGCTTCAAAAGTTGATATTGGAGCCTCTGCAGAGTCTAGAGTTGATCTTGAAGCCTCAGCAGCTTCTAGAGTTGATTTTGGAGCCTAAGCAGCTTCTAGAGTTGATATTGGAGCCTCAGCAGCTTCTAGAGTTGATATTGAAACCTCAGCAGCTTCTAGAGTTGATCTTGGAGCCTAAGCAGCTTCTAGAGTTGATATTGGAGCCTCAGCAGCTTCTAGAGTTGATATTGAAACCTCAGCAGCTTCTAGAGTTGATCTTGAAACCTCAGCAGCTTCTAGAGTTGATTTTGGAGCCTAAGCAGCTTATAGAGTTGATATTGGAGCCTCAGCAGCTTCTAGAGTTGATCTTGGAGCCTGATCAGCTCTACAGGATCTTGGAGCCTCAGCAGCTTCTAGAGTTGATAGTGGAGAATCAGCAGCTTCTAGAGTTGATATTGGAGCCTCAGCAGCTTCTAGAGTTGATATTGGAGCCTCAGCAGCTTCTAGAGTTGATATTGAAACCTCAGCAGCTTCTAGAGTTGATATTGGAGCCTCAGCAGCTTCTAGAGTTGATCTTGGAGCCTCAGCAGCTTCTAGAGTTGATATTGGAGCCTCAGCAGCTTCTAGAGTTGATATTGGAGCCTAAGCAGCTTCTAGAGTTGATATTGGAGCCTCAGCAGCTTCTAGAGTTGATCTTGGAGCCTCAGCAGCTTCTAGAGTTGATATTGGAACCTCAGCAGCTTCTAGAGTTGATCTTGAAACCTCAGCAGCTTCTAGAGTTGATCTTGAAACCTCAGCAGCTTCTAGAGTTGATTTTGGAGCCTAAGCAGCTTATAGAGTTGATATTGGAGCCTCTATAGCATCTAGAGTTGATCTTGGAGCCTCAGCAGCATCTAGAGTTGATCTTGGAGCCTCAGCAGCTTCTAGAGTTGATCTGTTGAGTTGATATTGGAGCCTCAGCAGCTTCTAGAGTTGATATTGGAGCCTCAGCAGCTTCTAGAGTTGATCTTGGAGCCTGATCAGCTCTACAGGATCTTGGAGACCTCAGCAGCTTCTAGAGTTGATAATGGAGACTCAGCAGCTTCTAGAGTTGATCTTGGAGCTTCAGCAGCATCTAGAGTTGATCTTGGAGCCTAAGCAGCTTCTAGAGTTGATATTGGAGCCTCAGCAGCTTCTTGAGTTGATCTTGGATCCTCAGCAGCTTCTAGAGCTGATATTGTACCCTCAGCAGCTTCTATAGTTGATCTTGGAGCCTAAGCAGCTTCTAGAGTTGATATTGGAGCCTCAGCAGCTTCAAGAGTTGATCTTGGAGCCTGATCAGCTCTACAGGATCTTGGAGCCTCAGCAGCTTCTAGAGTTGATAGTGGAGACTCAGCAGCTTCTAGAGTTGATCTTGGAGCTTCAGCAGCATCTAGATTTGATATTGGAGCCTCAGCAGCTTCTATAGTTGATCTTGGAGCCTAAGCAGCTTCTAGAGTTGATATTGGAGCCTCAGCAGCTTCTAGAGTTGATATTGAAACCTCAGCAGCTTCTAGAGTTGATATTGAAACCTCAGCAGCTTCTAGAGTTGATTTTGGAGCCTAAGCAGCTTATAGAGTTGATCTTGGAGCCTCTATAGCATCTCGAGTTGATCTTGGAGCCTCAGCAGCATCTAGAGATGATATTGTCCCCTCAGCAGCTTCTAGAGTTGATATTGTACCCTCAGCAGCTTCTAGAGTTGATATTGGAGCCTAAGCAGCTTCTATAGTTGATATTGGAGCCTAAGCAGCTTCTAGAGTTGATCTTGGAGCCTCAGCAGCTTCTAGAGTTGATATTGGAACCTCAGCAGCTTCTAGAGTTGATATTGTACCCTCAGCAGCTTCAAAAGTTGATATTGGAGCCTCTGCAAAGTCTAGAGTTGATCTTGAAGCCTCAGCAGCTTCTAGAGTTGATTTTGGAGCCTGATCAGCTCTACAGGATCTTGGAGACTCAGCAGCTTCTTGAGTTGATATTGAAACCTCAGCAGCTTCTAAAGTTGATCTTGAAACCTCAGCAGCTTCTAGAGTTGATCTTGGAGCCTCAGCAGCTTCTTGAGTTGATATTGAAACCTCAGCAGCTTCTAAAGTTGATCTTGAAACCTCAGCAGCTTCTAGAGTTGATCTTGAAACCTCAGCAGCTTCTAGAGTTGATTTTGGAGCCTAAGCAGCTTCTAGAGTTGATATTGGAGCCTCAGCAGCTTCAAGAGTTGATCTTGGAGCCTGATCAGCTCTACAGGATCTTGGAGCCTCAGCAGCTTCTAGAGTTGATAGTGGAGAATCAGCAGCTTCTAGAGTTGATCTTGGAGCTTCAGCAGCATCTAGAGTTGATATTGGAGCCTCAGCAGCTTCTAGAGTTGATATTGAAACCTCAGCAGCTTCTAGAGTTGATATTGAACCCTCAGCAGCTTCTAGAGTTGATCTTGGAGCCTCTATAGCATCTAGAGTTGATCTTGGAGCCTCTATAGCATCTCGAGTTGATCTTGGAGCCTCAGCAGCATCTAGAGTTGATATTGGAGCCTAAGCAGCTTCTATAGTTGATCTTGGAGCCTCAGCAGCTTCTAGAGTTGATCTTGGAGCCTCAGCAGCTTCTAGAGTTGATATTGGAGCCTAAGCAGCTTCTAGAGTTGATATTGGAGCCTAAGCAGCTTCTAGAGTTGATATTGGAGCCTCAGCAGCTTCTTGAGTTGATCTTGGAGCCTCAGCAGCTTCTAGAGTTGATATTGAAACCTCAGCAGCTTCTAGAGTTGATCTTGAAACCTCAGCAGCTTCTAGAGTTGATCTTGAAACCTCAGCAGCTTCTAGAGTTGATTTTGGAGCCTAAGCAGCTTCTAGAGTTGATATTGGAGCCTCAGCAGCTTCAAGAGTTGATCTTGGAGCCTGATCAGCTCTACAGGATCTTGAGCCTCAGCAGCTTCTAGAGTTGATCTTGTACCCTCAGCAGCTTCTAGAGTTGATATTGGAGCCTCAGCAGCTTCTAGAGTTGATCTTGGAGCCTCAGCAGCTTCTAGAGTTGATATTGGAGCCTAAGCAGCTTCTATAGTTGATCTTGGAGCCTCAGCAGCTTCTAGAGTTGATCTTGAAGCCTCAGCAGCTTCTAGAGTTGATTTTGGAGCCTAAGCAGCTTCTAGAGTTGATATTGGAGCCTAAGCAGCTTCTAGAGTTGATATTGGAGCCTCAGCAGCTTCTTGAGTTGATCTTGGAGCCTCAGCAGCTTCTTGAGTTGATCTTGAAACCTCAGCAGCTTCTAAAGTTGATCTTGAAACCTCAGCAGCTTCTAGAGTTGATCTTGAAACCTCAGCAGCTTCTAGAGTTGATTTTGGAGCCTAAGCAGCTTATAGAGTTGATCTTGGAGCCTCTATAGCATCTAGAGTTGATCTTGGAGCCTCAGCAGCATCTAGAGTTTATCTTGGAGCCTCAGCAGCTTCAAGAGTTGATCTTGGAGCCTGATCAGCTCTACAGGATATTGAACCCTCAGCAGCTTCTAGAGTTGATATTGGAGCCTGATCAGCTCTACAGGATCTTGGAGACTCAGCAGCTTCTAGAGTTGATAATGGAGACTCAGCAGCTTCTAGAGTTGATCTTGGAGCTTCAGCAGCATCTAGAGTTGATCTTGGAGCCTAAGCAGCTTCTAGAGTTGATATTGGAGCCTCAGCAGCTTCTTGAGTTGATCTTGGATCCTCAGCAGCTTCTAGAGCTGATATTGTACCCTCAGCAGCTTCTATAGTTGATCTTGGAGCCTAAGCAGCTTCTAGAGTTGATATTGGAGCCTCAGCAGCTTCAAGAGTTGATCTTGGAGCCTGATCAGCTCTACAGGATCTTGGAGCCTCAGCAGCTTCTAGAGTTGATAGTGGAGACTCAGCAGCTTCTAGAGTTGATCTTGGAGCTTCAGCAGCATCTAGATTTGATATTGGAGCCTCAGCAGCTTCTATAGTTGATCTTGGAGCCTAAGCAGCTTCTAGAGTTGATATTGGAGCCTCAGCAGCTTCTAGAGTTGATATTGAAACCTCAGCAGCTTCTAGAGTTGATATTGAAACCTCAGCAGCTTCTAGAGTTGATTTTGGAGCCTAAGCAGCTTATAGAGTTGATCTTGGAGCCTCTATAGCATCTCGAGTTGATCTTGGAGCCTCAGCAGCATCTAGAGATGATATTGTCCCCTCAGCAGCTTCTAGAGTTGATATTGTACCCTCAGCAGCTTCTAGAGTTGATATTGGAGCCTAAGCAGCTTCTATAGTTGATATTGGAGCCTAAGCAGCTTCTAGAGTTGATCTTGGAGCCTCAGCAGCTTCTAGAGTTGATATTGGAACCTCAGCAGCTTCTAGAGTTGATATTGTACCCTCAGCAGCTTCAAAAGTTGATATTGGAGCCTCTGCAGAGTCTAGAGTTGATCTTGAAGCCTCAGCAGCTTCTAGAGTTGATTTTGGAGCCTAAGCAGCTTCTAGAGTTGATATTGGAGCCTAAGCAGCTTCTAGAGTTGATATTGGAGCCTCAGCAGCTTCTTGAGTTGATCTTGGAGCCTCAGCAGCTTCTTGAGTTGATATTGAAACCTCAGCAGCTTCTAAAGTTGATCTTGAAACCTCAGCAGCTTCTAGAGTTGATCTTGAAACCTCAGCAGCTTCTAGAGTTGATTTTGGAGCCTAAGCAGCTTATAGAGTTGATATTGGAGCCTCTATAGCATCTAGAGTTGATCTTGGAGCCTGATCAGCTCTACAAGATCTTGGAGCATCAGCAGCTTCTAGAGTTGATAGTGGAGAATCAGCAGCTTCTAGAGTTGATCTTGGAGCTTCAGCAGCATCTAGAGTTGATATTGGAGCCTCAGCAGCTTCTAGAGTTGATATTGAAACCTCAGCAGCTTCTAGAGTTGATATTGAAACCTAAGCAGCTTATAGAGTTGATCTTGGAGCCTCTATAGCATCTCGAGTTGATCTTGGAGCCTCTATAGCATCTCGAGTTGATCTTGGAGCCTCAGCAGCATCTAGAGATGATATTGTCCCCTCAGCAGCTTCTAGAGTTGATATTGTACCCTCAGCAGCTTCTAGAGTTGATATTGGAGCCTAAGCAGCTTCTATAGTTGATATTGGAGCCTAAGCAGCTTCTAGAGTTGATCTTGGAGCCTCAGCAGCTTCTAGAGTTGATTTTGGAGCCTAAGCAGCTTATAGAGTTGATATTGGAGCCTCTATAGCATCTAGAGTTGATCTTGGAGCCTGATCAGCTCTACAGGATCTTGGAGCCTCAGCAGCTTCTAGAGTTGATAGTGGAGAATCAGCAGCTTCTAGAGTTGATCTTGGAGCTTCAGCAGCATCTAGAGTTGATATTGGAGCCTCAGCAGCTTCTAGAGTTGATATTGAAACCTCAGCAGCTTCTAGAGTTGATATTGAAACCTAAGCAGCTTATAGAGTTGATCTTGGAGCCTCTATTGCATCTTGAGTTGATCTTGGAGCCTCTATAGCATCTCGAGTTGATCTTGGAGCCTCAGCAGCATCTAGAGATGATATTGTCCCCTCAGCAGCTTCTAGAGTTGATATTGTACCCTCAGCAGCTTCTAGAGTTGATATTGGAGCCTGATCAGCTCTACAGGATCTTGGAGACTCAGCAGCTTCTAGAGTTGATAATGGAGACTCAGCAGCTTCTAGAGTTGATCTTGGAGCTTCAGCAGAGTCTAGAGTTGATCTTGAAGCCTCAGCAACTTCTAGAGTTGATTTTGGAGCCTAAGCAGCTTCTAGAGTTGATATTGGAGCCTAAGCAGCTTCTAGAGTTGATATTGGAGCCTCAGCAGCTTCTTGAGTTGATCTTGGAGCCTCAGCAGCTTCTTGAGTTGATATTGAAACCTCAGCAGCTTCTAAAGTTGATCTTGAAACCTCAGCAGCTTCTAGAGTTGATCTTGAAACCTCAGCAGCTTCTAGAGTTGATTTTGGAGCCTAAGCAGCTTATAGAGTTGATCTTGGAGCCTCTATAGCATCTAGAGTTGATCTTGGAGCCTCAGCAGCATCTAGAGTTGATCTTGGAGCCTCAGCAGCTTCTAGAGTTGATCTTGGAGCCTGATCAGCTTCTACAGGATATTGGACCCTCAGCAGCTTCTAGAGTTGATATTGGAGCCTCAGCAGCTTCTATAGTTGATCTTGGAGCCTAAGCAGCTTCTAGAGTTGATCTTGGAGCCTCAGCAGCTTCTAGAGTTGATCTTGGAGCCTCAGCAGCTTCTATAGTTGATCTTGGAGCCTCAGCAGCTTCTAGAGTTGATCTTGAAGCCTCAGCAGCTTCTAGAGTTGATTTTGGAGCCTAAGCAGCTTCTAGAGTTGATATTGGAGCCTCAGCAGCTTCTAGAGTTGATATTGGAGCCTCAGCAGCTTCTTGAGTTGATCTTGGAGCCTCAGCAGCTTCTTGAGTTGATCTTGAAACCTCAGCAGCTTCTAGAGTTGATCTTGAAACCTCAGCAGCTTCTAGAGTTGATCTTGAAACCTCAGCAGCTTCTAGAGTTGATTTTGGAGCCTAAGCAGCTTATAGAGTTGATCTTGGAGCCTCTATAGCATCTCGAGTTGATCTTGGAGCCTCAGCAGCATCTAGAGATGATATTGTCCCCTCAGCAGCTTCTAGAGTTGATATTGTACCCTCAGCAGCTTCTAGAGTTGATATTGGAGCCTAAGCAGCTTCTATAGTTGATATTGGAGCCTAAGCAGCTTCTAGAGTTGATCTTGGAGCCTCAGCAGCTTCTAGAGTTGATATTGGAACCTCAGCAGCTTCTAGAGTTGATATTGTACCCTCAGCAGCTTCAAAAGTTGATATTGGAGCCTCTGCAGAGTCTAGAGTTGATCTTGAAGCCTCAGCAGCTTCTAGAGTTGATTTTGGAGCCTAAGCAGCTTCTAGAGTTGATATTGGAGCCTAAGCAGCTTCTAGAGTTGATATTGGAGCCTCAGCAGCTTCTTGAGTTGATCTTGGAGCCTCAGCAGCTTCTTGAGTTGATATTGAAACCTCAGCAGCTTCTAAAGTTGATCTTGAAACCTCAGCAGCTTCTAGAGTTGATCTTGAAACCTCAGCAGCTTCTAGAGTTGATTTTGGAGCCTAAGCAGCTTATAGAGTTGATATTGGAGCCTCTATAGCATCTAGAGTTGATCTTGGAGCCTGATCAGCTCTACAGGATCTTGGAGCATCAGCAGCTTCTAGAGTTGATAGTGGAGAATCAGCAGCTTCTAGAGTTGATCTTGGAGCTTCAGCAGCATCTAGAGTTGATATTGGAGCCTCAGCAGCTTCTAGAGTTGATATTGAAACCTCAGCAGCTTCTAGAGTTGATATTGAAACCTAAGCAGCTTATAGAGTTGATCTTGGAGCCTCTATAGCATCTAGAGTTGATCTTGGAGCCTCTATAGCATCTCGAGTTGATCTTGGAGCCTCAGCAGCATCTAGAGATGATATTGTCCCCTCAGCAGCTTCTAGAGTTGATATTGTACCCTCAGCAGCTTCTAGAGTTGATATTGGAGCCTAAGCAGCTTCTATAGTTGATATTGGAGCCTAAGCAGCTTCTAGAGTTGATCTTGGAGCCTCAGCAGCTTCTAGAGTTGATTTTGGAGCCTAAGCAGCTTATAGAGTTGATATTGGAGCCTCTATAGCATCTAGAGTTGATCTTGGAGCCTGATCAGCTCTACAGGATCTTGGAGCCTCAGCAGCTTCTAGAGTTGATAGTGGAGAATCAGCAGCTTCTAGAGTTGATCTTGGAGCTTCAGCAGCATCTAGAGTTGATATTGGAGCCTCAGCAGCTTCTAGAGTTGATATTGAAACCTCAGCAGCTTCTAGAGTTGATATTGAAACCTAAGCAGCTTATAGAGTTGATCTTGGAGCCTCTATTGCATCTTGAGTTGATCTTGGAGCCTCTATAGCATCTCGAGTTGATCTTGGAGCCTCAGCAGCATCTAGAGATGATATTGTCCCCTCAGCAGCTTCTAGAGTTGATATTGTACCCTCAGCAGCTTCTAGAGTTGATTTTGGAGCCTAAGCAGCTTATAGAGTTGATATTGGAGCCTCTATAGCATCTAGAGTTGATATTGGAGCCTGATCAGCTCTACAGGATCTTGGAGACTCAGCAGCTTCTAGAGTTGATAATGGAGACTCAGCAGCTTCTAGAGTTGATCTTGGAGCTTCAGCAGAGTCTAGAGTTGATCTTGAAGCCTCAGCAGCTTCTAGAGTTGATTTTGGAGCCTCAGCAGCTTCTAGAGTTGATATTGGAGCCTAAGCAGCTTCTAGAGTTGATATTGGAGCCTCAGCAGCTTCTTGAGTTGATCTTGGAGCCTCAGGAGCTTCTTGAGTTGATCTTGAAACCTCAGCTGCTTCTAAAGTTGATCTTGAAACCTCAGCAGCTTCTAGAGTTGATCTTGAAACCTCAGCAGCTTCTAGAGTTGATTTTGGAGCCTAAGCAGCTTATAGAGTTGATCTTGGAGCCTCTATAGCATCTAGAGTTGATCTTGGAGCCTCAGCAGCATCTAGAGTTGATCTTGGAGCCTCAGCAGCTTCAAGAGTTGATCTTGGAGCCTGATCAGCTCTACAGGATATTGTACCTCAGCAGCTTCTAGAGTTGATATTGGAGCCTCAGCAGCTTCTATAGTTGATCTTGGAGCCTAAGCAGCTTCTAGAGTTGATCTTGGAGCCTCAGCAGCTTCTAGAGTTGATCTTGGAGCCTCATCAGCTTCGAAAGTTGATATTGGAGCCTCTACAGAGTCTAGAGTTGATCTTGAAGCCTCAGCAGCTTCTAGAGTTGATTTTGGAGCCTCTGCAGCTTCTAGAGTTGATATTGGAGCCTAAGCAGCTTCTAGAGTTGATATTGGAGCCTCAGCAGCATCTTGAGTTGATCTTGGAGCCTCAGCAGCTTCTTGAGTTGATCTTGAAACCTCAGCAGCTTCTAAAGTTGATATTGAAACCTCAGCAGCTTCTAGAGTTGATCTTGAAACCTCAGCAGCTTCTAGAGTTGATTTTGGAGCCTAAGCAGCTTATAGAGTTGATCTTGGAGCCTCTATAGCATCTCGAGTTGATCTTGGAGCCTCAGCAGCATCTAGAGATGATATTGTCCCCTCAGCAGCTTCTAGAGTTGATATTGTACCCTCAGCAGCTTCTAGAGTTGATATTGGAGCCTAAGCAGCTTCTATAGTTGATATTGGAGCCTAAGCAGCTTCTAGAGTTGATCTTGGAGCCTCAGCAGCTTCTAGAGTTGATATTGGAACCTCAGCAGCTTCTAGAGTTGATATTGTACCCTCAGCAGCTTCAAAAGTTGATATTGGAGCCTCTGCAGAGTCTAGAGTTGATCTTGAAGCCTCAGCAGCTTCTAGAGTTGATTTTGGAGCCTAAGCAGCTTCTAGAGTTGATATTGGAGCCTAAGCAGCTTCTAGAGTTGATATTGGAGCCTCAGCAGCTTCTTGAGTTGATCTTGGAGCCTCAGCAGCTTCTTGAGTTGATATTGAAACCTCAGCAGCTTCTAAAGTTGATCTTGAAACCTCAGCAGCTTCTAGAGTTGATCTTGAAACCTCAGCAGCTTCTAGAGTTGATTTTGGAGCCTAAGCAGCTTATAGAGTTGATATTGGAGCCTCTATAGCATCTAGAGTTGATCTTGGAGCCTGATCAGCTCTACAAGATCTTGGAGCCTCAGCAGCTTCTAGAGTTGATAGTGGAGAATCAGCAGCTTCTAGAGTTGATCTTGGAGCTTCAGCAGCATCTAGAGTTGATATTGGAGCCTCAGCAGCTTCTAGAGTTGATATTGAAACCTCAGCAGCTTCTAGAGTTGATATTGAAACCTAAGCAGCTTATAGAGTTGATCTTGGAGCCTCTATAGCATCTAGAGTTGATCTTGGAGCCTCTATAGCATCTCGAGTTGATCTTGGAGCCTCAGCAGCATCTAGAGATGATATTGTCCCTCAGCAGCTTCTAGAGTTGATATTGTACCCTCAGCAGCTTCTAGAGTTGATATTGGAGCCTAAGCAGCTTCTATAGTTGATATTGGAGCCTAAGCAGCTTCTAGAGTTGATCTTGGAGCCTCAGCAGCTTCTAGAGTTGATTTTGGAGCCTAAGCAGCTTATAGAGTTGATATTGGAGCCTCTATAGCATCTAGAGTTGATCTTGGAGCCTGATCAGCTCTACAGGATCTTGGAGCCTCAGCAGCTTCTAGAGTTGATAGTGGAGAATCAGCAGCTTCTAGAGTTGATCTTGGAGCTTCAGCAGCATCTAGAGTTGATATTGGAGCCTCAGCAGCTTCTAGAGTTGATATTGAAACCTCAGCAGCTTCTAGAGTTGATATTGAAACCTAAGCAGCTTATAGAGTTGATCTTGGAGCCTCTATAGCATCTCGAGTTGATCTTGGAGCCTCTATAGCATCTCGAGTTGATCTTGGAGCCTCAGCAGCATCTAGAGATGATATTGTCCCCTCAGCAGCTTCTAGAGTTGATATTGGAGCCTGATCAGCTCTACAGGATCTTGGAGACTCAGCAGCTTCTAGAGTTGATAATGGAGACTCAGCAGCTTCTAGAGTTGATCTTGGAGCTTCAGCAGCATCTAGAGTTGATCTTGGAGCCTAAGCAGCTTCTAGAGTTGATATTGGAGCCTCAGCAGCTTCTTGAGTTGATCTTGGATCCTCAGCAGCTTCTAGAGCTGATATTGTACCCTCAGCAGCTTCTATAGTTGATCTTGGAGCCTAAGCAGCTTCTAGAGTTGATATTGGAGCCTCAGCAGCTTCAAGAGTTGATCTTGGAGCCTGATCAGCTCTACAGGATCTTGGAGCCTCAGCAGCTTCTAGAGTTGATAGTGGAGACTCAGCAGCTTCTAGAGTTGATCTTGGAGCTTCAGCAGCATCTAGATTTGATATTGGAGCCTCAGCAGCTTCTATAGTTGATCTTGGAGCCTAAGCAGCTTCTAGAGTTGATATTGGAGCCTCAGCAGCTTCTAGAGTTGATATTGAAACCTCAGCAGCTTCTAGAGTTGATATTGAAACCTCAGCAGCTTCTAGAGTTGATTTTGGAGCCTAAGCAGCTTATAGAGTTGATCTTGGAGCCTCTATAGCATCTCGAGTTGATCTTGGAGCCTCAGCAGCATCTAGAGATGATATTGTCCCCTCAGCAGCTTCTAGAGTTGATATTGTACCCTCAGCAGCTTCTAGAGTTGATATTGGAGCCTAAGCAGCTTCTATAGTTGATATTGGAGCCTAAGCAGCTTCTAGAGTTGATCTTGGAGCCTCAGCAGCTTCTAGAGTTGATATTGGAACCTCAGCAGCTTCTAGAGTTGATATTGTACCCTCAGCAGCTTCAAAAGTTGATATTGGAGCCTCTGCAGAGTCTAGAGTTGATCTTGGAGCCTCAGCAGCTTCTTGAGTTGATATTGAAACCTCAGCAGCTTCTAAAGTTGATCTTGAAACCTCAGCAGCTTCTAGAGTTGATCTTGAAACCTCAGCAGCTTCTAGAGTTGATTTTGGAGCCTAAGCAGCTTATAGAGTTGATATTGGAGCCTCTATAGCATCTAGAGTTGATCTTGGAGCCTGATCAGCTCTACAAGATCTTGGAGCATCAGCAGCTTCTAGAGTTGATAGTGGAGAATCAGCAGCTTCTAGAGTTGATCTTGGAGCTTCAGCAGCATCTAGAGTTGATATTGGAGCCTCAGCAGCTTCTAGAGTTGATATTGAAACCTCAGCAGCTTCTAGAGTTGATATTGAAACCTAAGCAGCTTATAGAGTTGATCTTGGAGCCTCTATAGCATCTCGAGTTGATCTTGGAGCCTCAGCAGCATCTATAGATGATATTGTCCCCTCAGCAGCTTCTAGAGTTGATATTGTACCCTCAGCAGCTTCTAGAGTTGATATTGGAGCCTAAGCAGCTTCTATAGTTGATATTGGAGCCTAAGCAGCTTCTAGAGTTGATCTTGGAGCCTCAGCAGCTTCTAGAGTTGATTTTGGAGCCTAAGCAGCTTATAGAGTTGATATTGGAGCCTCTATAGCATCTAGAGTTGATCTTGGAGCCTGATCAGCTCTACAGGATCTTGGAGCCTCAGCAGCTTCTAGAGTTGATAGTGGAGAATCAGCAGCTTCTAGAGTTGATCTTGGAGCTTCAGCAGCATCTAGAGTTGATATTGGAGCCTCAGCAGCTTCTAGAGTTGATATTGAAACCTCAGCAGCTTCTAGAGTTGATATTGAAACCTAAGCAGCTTATAGAGTTGATCTTGGAGCCTCTATAGCATCTCGAGTTGATCTTGGAGCCTCTATAGCATCTCGAGTTGATCTTGGAGCCTCAGCAGCATCTAGAGATGATATTGTCCCTCAGCAGCTTCTAGAGTTGATATTGTACCCTCAGCAGCTTCTAGAGTTGATATTGGAGCCTGATCAGCTCTACAGGATCTTGGAGACTCAGCAGCTTCTAGAGTTGATAATGGAGACTCAGCAGCTTCTAGAGTTGATCTTGGAGCTTCAGCAGCATCTAGAGTTGATCTTGGAGCCTAAGCAGCTTCTAGAGTTGATATTGGAGCCTCAGCAGCTTCTTGAGTTGATCTTGGATCCTCAGCAGCTTCTAGAGCTGATATTGTACCCTCAGCAGCTTCTATAGTTGATCTTGGAGCCTAAGCAGCTTCTAGAGTTGATATTGGAGCCTCAGCAGCTTCAAGAGTTGATCTTGGAGCCTGATCAGCTCTACAGGATCTTGGAGCCTCAGCAGCTTCTAGAGTTGATAGTGGAGACTCAGCAGCTTCTAGAGTTGATCTTGGAGCTTCAGCAGCATCTAGATTTGATATTGGAGCCTCAGCAGCTTCTATAGTTGATCTTGGAGCCTAAGCAGCTTCTAGAGTTGATATTGGAGCCTCAGCAGCTTCTAGAGTTGATATTGAAACCTCAGCAGCTTCTAGAGTTGATATTGAAACCTCAGCAGCTTCTAGAGTTGATTTTGGAGCCTAAGCAGCTTATAGAGTTGATCTTGGAGCCTCTATAGCATCTCGAGTTGATCTTGGAGCCTCAGCAGCATCTAGAGATGATATTGTCCCTCAGCAGCTTCTAGAGTTGATATTGTACCCTCAGCAGCTTCTAGAGTTGATATTGGAGCCTAAGCAGCTTCTATAGTTGATATTGGAGCCTAAGCAGCTTCTAGAGTTGATCTTGGAGCCTCAGCAGCTTCTAGAGTTGATATTGGAACCTCAGCAGCTTCTAGAGTTGATATTGTACCCTCAGCAGCTTCAAAAGTTGATATTGGAGCCTCTGCAGAGTCTAGAGTTGATCTTGGAGCCTCAGCAGCTTCTTGAGTTGATATTGAAACCTCAGCAGCTTCTAAAGTTGATCTTGAAACCTCAGCAGCTTCTAGAGTTGATCTTGAAACCTCAGCAGCTTCTAGAGTTGATTTTGGAGCCTAAGCAGCTTATAGAGTTGATATTGGAGCCTCTATAGCATCTAGAGTTGATCTTGGAGCCTGATCAGCTCTACAAGATCTTGGAGCATCAGCAGCTTCTAGAGTTGATAGTGGAGAATCAGCAGCTTCTAGAGTTGATCTTGGAGCTTCAGCAGCATCTAGAGTTGATATTGGAGCCTCAGCAGCTTCTAGAGTTGATATTGAAACCTCAGCAGCTTCTAGAGTTGATATTGAAACCTAAGCAGCTTATAGAGTTGATCTTGGAGCCTCTATAGCATCTCGAGTTGATCTTGGAGCCTCTATAGCATCTCGAGTTGATCTTGGAGCCTCAGCAGCATCTAGAGATGATATTGTCCCCTCAGCAGCTTCTAGAGTTGATATTGTACCTCAGCAGCTTCTAGAGTTGATATTGGAGCCTAAGCAGCTTCTATAGTTGATATTGGAGCCTAAGCAGCTTCTAGAGTTGATCTTGGAGCCTCAGCAGCTTCTAGAGTTGATTTTGGAGCCTAAGCAGCTTATAGAGTTGATATTGGAGCCTCTATAGCATCTAGAGTTGATCTTGGAGCCTGATCAGCTCTACAGGATCTTGGAGCCTCAGCAGCTTCTAGAGTTGATAGTGGAGAATCAGCAGCTTCTAGAGTTGATCTTGGAGCTTCAGCAGCATCTAGAGTTGATATTGGAGCCTCAGCAGCTTCTAGAGTTGATATTGAAACCTCAGCAGCTTCTAGAGTTGATATTGAAACCTAAGCAGCTTATAGAGTTGATCTTGGAGCCTCTATTGCGTCTCGAGTTGATCTTGGAGCCTCTATAGCATCTCGAGTTGATCTTGGAGCCTCAGCAGCATCTAGAGATGATATTGTCCCCTCAGCAGCTTCTAGAGTTGATATTGTACCCTCAGCAGCTTCTAGAGTTGATATTGGAGCCTGATCAGCTCTACAGGATCTTGGAGACTCAGCAGCTTCTAGAGTTGATAATGGAGACTCAGCAGCTTCTAGAGTTGATCTTGGAGCTTCAGCAGCATCTAGAGTTGATCTTGGAGCCTAAGCAGCTTCTAGAGTTGATATTGGAGCCTCAGCAGCTTCTTGAGTTGATCTTGGATCCTCAGCAGCTTCTAGAGCTGATATTGTACCCTCAGCAGCTTCTATAGTTGATCTTGGAGCCTAAGCAGCTTCTAGAGTTGATATTGGAGCCTCAGCAGCTTCAAGAGTTGATCTTGGAGCCTGATCAGCTCTACAGGATCTTGGAGCCTCAGCAGCTTCTAGAGTTGATAGTGGAGACTCAGCAGCTTCTAGAGTTGATCTTGGAGCTTCAGCAGCATCTAGATTTGATATTGGAGCCTCAGCAGCTTCTATAGTTGATCTTGGAGCCTAAGCAGCTTCTAGAGTTGATATTGGAGCCTCAGCAGCTTCTAGAGTTGATATTGAAACCTCAGCAGCTTCTAGAGTTGATATTGAAACCTCAGCAGCTTCTAGAGTTGATTTTGGAGCCTAAGCAGCTTATAGAGTTGATCTTGGAGCCTCTATAGCATCTCGAGTTGATCTTGGAGCCTCAGCAGCATCTAGAGATGATATTGTCCCCTCAGCAGCTTCTAGAGTTGATATTGTACCCTCAGCAGCTTCTAGAGTTGATATTGGAGCCTAAGCAGCTTCTATAGTTGATATTGGAGCCTAAGCAGCTTCTAGAGTTGATCTTGGAGCCTCAGCAGCTTCTAGAGTTGATATTGGAACCTCAGCAGCTTCTAGAGTTGATATTGTACCCTCAGCAGCTTCAAAAGTTGATATTGGAGCCTCTGCAGAGTCTAGAGTTGATCTTGAAGCCTCAGCAGCTTCTAGAGTTGATTTTGGAGCCTAAGCAGCTTCTAGAGTTGATATTGGAGCCTAAGCAGCTTCTAGAGTTGATATTGGAGCCTCAGCAGCTTCTTGAGTTGATCTTGGAGCCTCAGCAGCTTCTTGAGTTGATATTGAAACCTCAGCAGCTTCTAAAGTTGATCTTGAAACCTCAGCAGCTTCTAGAGTTGATCTTGAAACCTCAGCAGCTTCTAGAGTTGATTTTGGAGCCTAAGCAGCTTATAGAGTTGATATTGGAGCCTCTATAGCATCTAGAGTTGATCTTGGAGCCTGATCAGCTCTACAGGATCTTGGAGCCTCAGCAGCTTCTAGAGTTGATAGTGGAGAATCAGCAGCTTCTAGAGTTGATCTTGGAGCTTCAGCAGCATCTAGAGTTGATATTGGAGCCTCAGCAGCTTCTAGAGTTGATATTGAAACCTCAGCAGCTTCTAGAGTTGATATTGAAACCTAAGCAGCTTATAGAGTTGATCTTGGAGCCTCTATAGCATCTCGAGTTGATCTTGGAGCCTCTATAGCATCTCGAGTTGATCTTGGAGCCTCAGCAGCATCTAGAGATGATATTGTCCCCTCAGCAGCTTCTAGAGTTGATATTGTACCCTCAGCAGCTTCTAGAGTTGATATTGGAGCCTAAGCAGCTTCTATAGTTGATATTGGAGCCTAAGCAGCTTCTAGAGTTGATCTTGGAGCCTCAGCAGCTTCTAGAGTTGATATTGGAACCTCAGCAGCTTCTAGAGTTGATATTGTACCCTCAGCAGCTTCTAGAGTTGATATTGGAGCCTAAGCAGCTTCTAGAGTTGATATTGGAGCCTAAGCAGCTTCTAGAGTTGATATTGGAGCCTCAGCAGCTTCTTGAGTTGATCTTGGAGCCTCAGCAGCTTCTTGAGTTGATATTGAAACCTCAGCAGCTTCTAAAGTTGATCTTGAAACCTCAGCAGCTTCTAGAGTTGATCTTGAAACCTCAGCAGCTTCTAGAGTTGATTTTGGAGCCTAAGCAGCTTATAGAGTTGATATTGGAGCCTCTATAGCATCTAGAGTTGATCTTGGAGCCTGATCAGCTCTACAGGATCTTGGAGCCTCAGCAGCTTCTAGAGTTGATAGTGGAGAATCAGCAGCTTCTAGAGTTGATCTTGGAGCCTCAGCAGCTTCTAGAGTTGATATTGGAGCCTCAGCAGCTTCTATAGTTGATCTTGGAGCCTAAGCAGCTTCTAGAGTTGATATTGGAGCCTCAGCAGCTTCTAGAGTTGATATTGGAGCCTCAGCAGCTTCTAGAGTTGATCTTGAAACCTCAGCAGCTTCTAGAGTTGATATTGGAGCCTCAGCAGCTTCTAGAGTTGATATTGAAACCTCAGCAGCTTCTATAGTTGATCTTGGAGCCTAAGCAGCTTCTAGAGTTGATATTGGAGCCTCAGCAGCTTCTAGAGTTGATCTTGGAGCCTCAGCAGCTTCTAGAGTTGATCTTGAAACCTCAGCAGCTTCTAGAGTTGATCTTGAAACCTCAGCAGCTTCTAGAGTTGATCTTGAAACCTCAGCAGCTTCTAGAGTTGATTTTGGAGCCTAAGCAGCTTCTAGAGTTGATATTGGAGCCTCAGCAGCATCTAGAGTTGATCTTGGAGCCTCAGCAGCTTCTAAGAGTTGATCTTGGAGCCTGATCAGCTCTACAGGATCTTGGAGCCTCAGCAGCTTCTAGAGTTGATCTTGTACCCTCAGCAGCTTCTAGAGTTGATATTGGAGCCTCAGCAGCTTCTATAGTTGATCTTGGAGCCTAAGCAGCTTCTAGAGTTGATCTTGAAACCTCAGCAGCTTCTAGAGTTGATCTTGAAACCTCAGCAGCTTCTAGAGTTGATCTTGAAACCTCAGCAGCTTCTAGAGTTGATTTTGGAGCCTAAGCAGCTTCTAGAGTTGATATTGGAGCCTAAGCAGCATCTAGAGTTGATCTTGGAGCCTGATCAGCATCTACAGGATCTTGAGCCTCAGCAGCTTCTAGAGTTGATCTTGTACCCTCAGCAGCTTCTAGAGTTGATATTGGAGCCTAAGCAGCTTCTATAGTTGATCTTGGAGCCTCAGCAGCTTCTAGAGTTGATCTTGGAGCCTCAGCAGCTTCAAAAGTTGATATTGGAGCCTCTGCAGAGTCTAGAGTTGATCTTGAAGCCTCAGCAGCTTCTAGAGTTGATTTTGGAGCCTAAGCAGCTTCTAGAGTTGATATTGGAGCCTAAGCAGCTTCTAGAGTTGATATTGGAGCCTCAGCAGCTTCTTGAGTTGATCTTGGAGCCTCAGCAGCTTCTTGAGTTGATATTGAAACCTCAGCAGCTTCTAAAGTTGATCTTGAAACCTCAGCAGCTTCTAGAGTTGATCTTGAAACCTCAGCAGCTTCTAGAGTTGATTTTGGAGCCTAAGCAGCTTATAGAGTTGATATTGGAGCCTCTATAGCATCTAGAGTTGATCTTGGAGCCTGATCAGCTCTACAAGATCTTGGAGCATCAGCAGCTTCTAGAGTTGATAGTGGAGAATCAGCAGCTTCTAGAGTTGATCTTGGAGCTTCAGCAGCATCTAGAGTTGATATTGGAGCCTCAGCAGCTTCTAGAGTTGATATTGAAACCTCAGCAGCTTCTAGAGTTGATATTGAAACCTAAGCAGCTTATAGAGTTGATCTTGGAGCCTCTATAGCATCTCGAGTTGATCTTGGAGCCTCTATAGCATCTCGAGTTGATCTTGGAGCCTCAGCAGCATCTAGAGATGATATTGTCCCTCAGCAGCTTCTAGAGTTGATATTGTACCCTCAGCAGCTTCTAGAGTTGATATTGGAGCCTAAGCAGCTTCTATAGTTGATATTGGAGCCTAAGCAGCTTCTAGAGTTGATCTTGGAGCCTCAGCAGCTTCTAGAGTTGATATTGGAACCTCAGCAGCTTCTAGAGTTGATATTGTACCCTCAGCAGCTTCAAAAGTTGATATTGGAGCTTAAGCAGCTTCTAGAGTTGATTTTGGAGCCTAAGCAGCTTCTTGAGTTGATCTTGAAACCTCAGCAGCTTCTAGAGTTGATCTTGAAACCTCAGCAGCTCTACAGGATCTTGGAGCCTCAGCAGCTTCTAGAGTTGATAGTGGAGAATCAGCAGCTTCTAGAGTTGATCTTGGAGCCTCAGCAGCTTCTAGAGTTGATATTGTAGCCTCAGCAGCATCTAGAGTTGATCTTGGAGCCTAAGCAGCTTCTAGAGTTGATATTGGAGCCTCAGCAGCTTCTAGAGTTGATATTGGAGCCTCAGCAGCTTCTAGAGTTGATCTTGGAGCCTCAGCAGCTTCTTGAGTTGATATTGAAACCTCAGCAGCTTCTAAAGTTGATCTTGAAACCTCAGCAGCTTCTAGAGTTGATCTTGAAACCTCAGCAGCTTCTAGAGTTGATTTTGGAGCCTAAGCAGCTTATAGAGTTGATATTGGAGCCTCTATAGCATCTAGAGTTGATCTTGGAGCCTGATCAGCTCTACAGGATCTTGGAGCCTCAGCAGCTTCTAGAGTTGATAGTGGAGAATCAGCAGCTTCTAGAGTTGATCTTGGAGCTTCAGCAGCATCTAGAGTTGATATTGGAGCCTCAGCAGCTTCTAGAGTTGATATTGAAACCTCAGCAGCTTCTAGAGTTGATATTGAAACCTAAGCAGCTTATAGAGTTGATCTTGGAGCCTCTATAGCATCTCGAGTTGATCTTGGAGCCTCTATAGCATCTCGAGTTGATCTTGGAGCCTCAGCAGCATCTAGAGATGATATTGTCCCTCAGCAGCTTCTAGAGTTGATATTGTACCCTCAGCAGCTTCTAGAGTTGATATTGGAGCCTAAGCAGCTTCTATAGTTGATATTGGAGCCTAAGCAGCTTCTAGAGTTGATCTTGGAGCCTCAGCAGCTTCTAGAGTTGATATTGGAACCTCAGCAGCTTCTAGAGTTGATATTGTACCCTCAGCAGCTTCAAAAGTTGATATTGGAGCCTAAGCAGCTTCTAGAGTTGATATTGGAGCCTAAGCAGCTTCTAGAGTTGATATTGGAGCCTCAGCAGCTTCTTGAGTTGATCTTGGAGCCTCAGCAGCTTCTTGAGTTGATATTGAAACCTCAGCAGCTTCTAAAGTTGATCTTGAAACCTCAGCAGCTTCTAGAGTTGATCTTGAAACCTCAGCAGCTTCTAGAGTTGATTTTGGAGCCTAAGCAGCTTATAGAGTTGATATTGGAGCCTCTATAGCATCTAGAGTTGATCTTGGAGCCTGATCAGCTCTACAGGATCTTGGAGCCTCAGCAGCTTCTAGAGTTGATAGTGGAGAATCAGCAGCTTCTAGAGTTGATCTTGGAGCCTCAGCAGCTTCTAGAGTTGATATTGAAACCTCAGCAGCTTCTAGAGTTGATCTTGGAGCCTAAGCAGCTTCTAGAGTTGATATTGGAGCCTCAGCAGCTTCTTGAGTTGATCTTGGAGCCTCAGCAGCTTCTAGAGTTGATCTTGAAACCTCAGCAGCTTCTAGAGTTGATATTGAAACCTCAGCAGCTTCTAGAGTTGATATTGAAACCTCAGCAGCTTCTTGAGTTGATATTGGAGCCTAAGCAGCTTCTAGAGTTGATATTGGAGCCTCAGCAGCTTCTTGAGTTGATCTTGGAGCCTCAGCAGCTTCTTGAGTTGATCTTGAAACCTCAGCAGCTTCTAGAGTTGATCTTGAAACCTCAGCAGCTTCTAGAGTTGATCTTGAAACCTCAGCAGCTTCTAGAGTTGATTTTGGAGCCTAAGCAGCTTCTAGAGTTGATATTGGAGCCTCAGCAGCATCTAGAGTTTATCTTGGAGCCTCAGCAGCTTCAAGAGTTGATCTTGGAGCCTGATCAGCTCTACAGGATCTTGGAGCCTCAGCAGCTTCTAGAGTTGATCTTGTACCCTCAGCAGCTTCTAGATTTGATATTGGAGCCTAAGCAGCTTCTATAGTTGATCTTGGAGCCTAAGCAGCTTCTTGAGTTGATCTTGAAACCTCAGCAGCTTCTAGAGTTGATCTTGAAACCTCAGCAGCTTCTAGAGTTGATCTTGAAACCTCAGCAGCTTCTAGAGTTGATTTTGGAGCCTAAGCAGCTTCTAGAGTTGATATTGGAGCCTAAGCAGCATCTAGAGTTGATCTTGGAGCCTGATCAGCTCTACAGGATCTTGGAGCCTCAGCAGCTTCTAGAGTTGATCTTGTACCTCAGCAGCTTCTAGATTTGATATTGGAGCCTAAGCAGCTTCTATAGTTGATCTTGGAGCCTAAGCAGCTTCTAGAGTTGATCTTGGAGCCTCAGCAGCTTCAAAAGTTGATATTGGAGCCTCTGCAGAGTCTAGAGTTGATCTTGAAGCCTCAGCAGCTTCTAGAGTTGATTTTGGAGCCTAAGCAGCTTCTAGAGTTGATATTGGAGCCTAAGCAGCTTCTAGAGTTGATATTGGAGCCTCAGCAGCTTCTTGAGTTGATCTTGGAGCCTCAGCAGCTTCTTGAGTTGATATTGAAACCTCAGCAGCTTCTAAAGTTGATCTTGAAACCTCAGCAGCTTCTAGAGTTGATCTTGAAACCTCAGCAGCTTCTAGAGTTGATTTTGGAGCCTAAGCAGCTTATAGAGTTGATATTGGAGCCTCTATAGCATCTAGAGTTGATCTTGGAGCCTGATCAGCTCTACAAGATCTTGGAGCATCAGCAGCTTCTAGAGTTGATAGTGGAGAATCAGCAGCTTCTAGAGTTGATCTTGGAGCTTCAGCAGCATCTAGAGTTGATATTGGAGCCTCAGCAGCTTCTAGAGTTGATATTGAAACCTCAGCAGCTTCTAGAGTTGATATTGAAACCTAAGCAGCTTATAGAGTTGATCTTGGAGCCTCTATAGCATCTCGAGTTGATCTTGGAGCCTCTATAGCATCTTGAGTTGATCTTGGAGCCTCAGCAGCATCTAGAGATGATATTGTCCCCTCAGCAGCTTCTAGAGTTGATATTGTACCCTCAGCAGCTTCTAGAGTTGATATTGGAGCCTAAGCAGCTTCTATAGTTGATATTGGAGCCTAAGCAGCTTCTAGAGTTGATCTTGGAGCCTCAGCAGCTTCTATAGTTGATATTGGAACCTCAGCAGCTTCTAGAGTTGATATTGTACCCTCAGCAGCTTCAAAAGTTGATATTGGAGCTTAAGCAGCTTCTAGAGTTGATTTTGGAGCCTAAGCAGCTTCTTGAGTTGATCTTGAAACCTCAGCAGCTTCTAGAGTTGATCTTGAAACCTCAGCAGCTCTACAGGATCTTGGAGCCTCAGCAGCTTCTAGAGTTGATAGTGGAGAATCAGCAGCTTCTAGAGTTGATCTTGGAGCCTCAGCAGCTTCTAGAGTTGATATTGTACCCTCAGCAGCTTCTATAGTTGATCTTGGACCCTAAGCAGCTTCTAGAGTTGATATTGGAGCCTCAGCAGCTTCTTGAGTTGATCTTGGAGCCTCAGCAGCTTCTAGAGTTGATCTTGAAACCTCAGCAGCTTCTAGAGTTGATATTGAAACCTCAGCAGCTTCTAGAGTTGATATTGAAACCTCAGCAGCTTCTAGAGTTGATATTGGAGCCTAAGCAGCTTCTAGAGTTGATATTGGAGCCTCAGCAGCTTCTTGAGTTGATCTTGGAGCCTCAGCAGCTTCTTGAGTTGATCTTGAAACCTCAGCAGCTTCTAGAGTTGATCTTGAAACCTCAGCAGCTTCTAGAGTTGGTTTTGGAGCCTAAGCAGCTTCTAGAGCTGATATTGGAGCCTCAGCAGCATCTAGAGTTTATCTTGGAGCCTCAGCAGCTTCAAGAGTTGATCTTGGAGCCTGATCAGCTCTACAGGATCTTGGAGCCTCAGCAGCTTCTAGAGTTGATAGTGGAGAATCAGCAGCTTCTAGAGTTGATCTTGGAGCCTCAGCAGCTTCTAGAGTTGATATTGTACCCTCAGCAGCTTCTATAGTTGATCTTGGAGCCTAAGCAGCTTCTAGAGTTGATATTGGAGCCTCAGCAGCTTCTTGAGTTGATCTTGGAGCCTCAGCAGCTTCTAGAGTTGATCTTGAAACCTCAGCAGCTTCTAGAGTTGATATTGAAACCTCAGCAGCTTCTAGAGTTGATATTGAAACCTCAGCAGCTTCTAGAGTTGATATTGGAGCCTAAGCAGCTTCTAGAGTTGATATTGGAGCCTCAGCAGCTTCTTGAGTTGATCTTGGAGCCTCAGCAGCTTCTTGAGTTGATCTTGAAACCTCAGCAGCTTCTAGAGTTGATCTTGAAACCTCAGCAGCTTCTAGAGTTGATCTTGAAACCTCAGCAGCTTCTAGAGTTGGTTTTGGAGCCTAAGCAGCTTCTAGAGTTGATATTGGAGCCTCAGCAGCATCTAGAGTTGATCTTGGAGCCTCAGCAGCTTCAAGAGTTGATCTTGGAGCCTCATCAGCTCTACAGGATCTTGGAGCCTCAGCAGCTTCTAGAGTTGATCTTGTACCCTCAGCAGCTTCTAGATTTGATATTGGAGCCTAAGCAGCTTCTATAGTTGATCTTGGAGCCTAAGCAGCTTCTTGAGTTGATCTTGAAACCTCAGCAGCTTCTAGAGTTGATCTTGAAACCTCAGCAGCTTCTAGAGTTGATCTTGAAACCTCAGCAGCTTCTAGAGTTGATTTTGGAGCCTAAGCAGCTTCTAGAGTTGATATTGGAGCCTAAGCAGCATCTAGAGTTGATCTTGGAGCCTGATCAGCTCTACAGGATCTTGGAGCCTCAGCAGCTTCTAGAGTTGATCTTGTACCCTCAGCAGCTTCTAGATTTGATATTGGAGCCTAAGCAGCTTCTATAGTTGATCTTGGAGCCTAAGCAGCTTCTAGAGTTGATCTTGGAGCCTCAGCAGCTTCAAAAGTTGATATTGGAGCCTCTGCAGAGTCTAGAGTTGATCTTGAAGCCTCAGCAGCTTCTAGAGTTGATTTTGGAGCCTAAGCAGCTTCTAGAGTTGATATTGGAGCCTAAGCAGCTTCTAGAGTTGATATTGGAGCCTCAGCAGCTTCTTGAGTTGATCTTGGAGCCTCAGCAGCTTCTTGAGTTGATATTGAAACCTCAGCAGCTTCTAAAGTTGATCTTGAAACCTCAGCAGCTTCTAGAGTTGATCTTGAAACCTCAGCAGCTTCTAGAGTTGATTTTGGAGCCTAAGCAGCTTATAGAGTTGATATTGGAGCCTCTATAGCATCTAGAGTTGATCTTGGAGCCTGATCAGCTCTACAAGATCTTGGAGCATCAGCAGCTTCTAGAGTTGATAGTGGAGAATCAGCAGCTTCTAGAGTTGATCTTGGAGCTTCAGCAGCATCTAGAGTTGATATTGGAGCCTCAGCAGCTTCTAGAGTTGATATTGAAACCTCAGCAGCTTCTAGAGTTGATATTGAAACCTAAGCAGCTTATAGAGTTGATCTTGGAGCCTCTATAGCATCTCGAGTTGATCTTGGAGCCTCTATAGCATCTCGAGTTGATCTTGGAGCCTCAGCAGCATCTAGAGATGATATTGTCCCCTCAGCAGCTTCTAGAGTTGATATTGTACCCTCAGCAGCTTCTAGAGTTGATATTGGAGCCTAAGCAGCTTCTATAGTTGATATTGGAGCCTAAGCAGCTTCTAGAGTTGATCTTGGAGCCTCAGCAGCTTCTAGAGTTGATTTTGGAGCCTAAGCAGCTTATAGAGTTGATATTGGAGCCTCTATAGCATCTAGAGTTGATCTTGGAGCCTGATCAGCTCTACAGGATCTTGGAGCCTCAGCAGCTTCTAGAGTTGATAGTGGAGAATCAGCAGCTTCTAGAGTTGATCTTGGAGCTTCAGCAGCATCTAGAGTTGATATTGGAGCCTCAGCAGCTTCTAGAGTTGATATTGAAACCTCAGCAGCTTCTAGAGTTGATATTGAAACCTAAGCAGCTTATAGAGTTGATCTTGGAGCCTCTATTGCATCTCGAGTTGATCTTGGAGCCTCTATAGCATCTCGAGTTGATCTTGGAGCCTCAGCAGCATCTAGAGATGATATTGTCCCCTCAGCAGCTTCTAGAGTTGATATTGTACCCTCAGCAGCTTCTAGAGTTGATATTGGAGCCTGATCAGCTCTACAGGATCTTGGAGACTCAGCAGCTTCTAGAGTTGATAATGGAGACTCAGCAGCTTCTAGAGTTGATCTTGGAGCTTCAGCAGCATCTAGAGTTGATCTTGGAGCCTAAGCAGCTTCTAGAGTTGATATTGGAGCCTCAGCAGCTTCTTGAGTTGATCTTGGATCCTCAGCAGCTTCTAGAGCTGATATTGTACCCTCAGCAGCTTCTATAGTTGATCTTGGAGCCTAAGCAGCTTCTAGAGTTGATATTGGAACCTCAGCAGCTTCAAGAGTTGATCTTGGAGCCTGATCAGCTCTACAGGATCTTGGAGCCTCAGCAGCTTCTAGAGTTGATAGTGGAGACTCAGCAGCTTCTAGAGTTGATCTTGGAGCTTCAGCAGCATCTAGATTTGATATTGGAGCCTCAGCAGCTTCTATAGTTGATCTTGAAACCTCAGCAGCTTCTAGAGTTGATCTTGAAACCTCAGCAGCTTCTAGAGTTGATTTTGGAGCCTAAGCAGCTTATAGAGTTGATATTGGAGCCTCTATAGCATCTAGAGTTGATCTTGGAGCCTGATCAGCTCTACAAGATCTTGGAGCATCAGCAGCTTCTAGAGTTGATAGTGGAGAATCAGCAGCTTCTAGAGTTGATCTTGGAGCTTCAGCAGCATCTAGAGTTGATATTGGAGCCTCAGCAGCTTCTAGAGTTGATATTGAAACCTCAGCAGCTTCTAGAGTTGATATTGAAACCTAAGCAGCTTATAGAGTTGATCTTGGAGCCTCTATAGCATCTCGAGTTGATCTTGGAGCCTCTATAGCATCTCGAGTTGATCTTGGAGCCTCAGCAGCATCTAGAGATGATATTGTCCCCTCAGCAGCTTCTAGAGTTGATATTGTACCCTCAGCAGCTTCTAGAGTTGATATTGGAGCCTAAGCAGCTTCTATAGTTGATATTGGAGCCTAAGCAGCTTCTAGAGTTGATCTTGGAGCCTCAGCAGCTTCTATAGTTGATATTGGAACCTCAGCAGCTTCTAGAGTTGATATTGTACCCTCAGCAGCTTCAAAAGTTGATATTGGAGCCTAAGCAGCTTCTAGAGTTGATATTGGAGCCTAAGCAGCTTCTAGAGTTGATATTGGAGCCTCAGCAGCTTCTTGAGTTGATCTTGGAGCCTCAGCAGCTTCTTGAGTTGATATTGAAACCTCAGCAGCTTCTAAAGTTGATCTTGAAACCTCAGCAGCTTCTAGAGTTGATCTTGAAACCTCAGCAGCTTCTAGAGTTGATTTTGGAGCCTAAGCAGCTTATAGAGTTGATATTGGAGCCTCTATAGCATCTAGAGTTGATCTTGGAGCCTGATCAGCTCTACAGGATCTTGGAGCCTCAGCAGCTTCTAGAGTTGATAGTGGAGAATCAGCAGCTTCTAGAGTTGATCTTGGAGCCTCAGCAGCTTCTAGAGTTGATATTGTACCCTCAGCAGCTTCTATAGTTGATCTTGGACCCCAAGCAGCTTCTAGAGTTGATATTGGAGCCTCAGCAGCTTCTTGAGTTGATCTTGGAGCCTCAGCAGCTTCTAGAGTTGATCTTGAAACCTCAGCAGCTTCTAGAGTTGATATTGAAACCTCAGCAGCTTCTAGAGTTGATATTGAAACCTCAGCAGCTTCTTGAGTTGATATTGGAGCCTAAGCAGCTTCTAGAGTTGATATTGGAGCCTCAGCAGCTTCTTGAGTTGATCTTGGGGCCTCAGCAGCTTCTTGAGTTGATCTTGAAACCTCAGCAGCTTCTAGAGTTGATCTTGAAACCCCAGCAGCTTCTAGAGTTGATCTTGAAACCTCAGCAGCTTCTAGAGTTGGTTTTGGAGCCTAAGCAGCTTCTAGAGCTGATATTGGAGCCTCAGCAGCATCTAGAGTTTATCTTGGAGCCTCAGCAGCTTCAAGAGTTGATCTTGGAGCCTGATCAGCTCTACAGGATCTTGGAGCCTCAGCAGCTTCTAGAGTTGATCTTGTACCCTCAGCAGCTTCTAGATTTGATCTTGGAGCCTAAGCAGCTTCTTGAGTTGATCTTGAAACCTCAGCAGCTTCTAGAGTGGATCTTGAAACCTCAGCAGCTTCTAGAGTTGATCTTGGAAACCTCAGCAGCTTCTAGAGCAGCTTCTAGAGTTGATTTTGGAGCCTAAGCAGCTTCTAGAGTTGATATTGGAGCCTAAGCAGCATCTAGAGTTTATCTTGGAGCCTGATCAGCTCTACAGGATCTTCGAGCCTCAGCAGCTTCTAGAGTTGATCTTGTACCCTCAGCAGCTTCTAGATTTGATATTGGAGCCTAAGCAGCTTCTATAGTTGATCTTGGAGCCTAAGCAGCTTCTAGAGTTGATCTTGGAGCCTCAGCAGCTTCAAAAGTTGATATTGGAGCCTCTGCAGAGTCTAGAGTTGATCTTGAAGCCTCAGCAACTTCTAGAGTTGATTTTGGAGCCTAAGCAGCTTCTAGAGTTGATATTGGAGCCTCAGCAGCTTCTTGAGTTGATCTTGGAGCCTCAGCAGCTTCTTGAGTTGATATTGAAACCTCAGCAGCTTCTAAAGTTGATCTTGAAACCTCAGCAGCTTCTAGAGTTGATCTTGAAACCTCAGCAGCTTCTAGAGTTGATTTTGGAGCCTAAGCAGCTTATAGAGTTGATATTGGAGCCTCTATAGCATCTAGAGTTGATCTTGGAGCCTGATCAGCTCTACAAGATCTTGGAGCATCAGCAGCTTCTAGAGTTGATAGTGGAGAATCAGCAGCTTCTAGAGTTGATCTTGGAGCTTCAGCAGCATCTAGAGTTGATATTGGAGCCTCAGCAGCTTCTAGAGTTGATATTGAAACCTCAGCAGCTTCTAGAGTTGATATTGAAACCTAAGCAGCTTATAGAGTTGATCTTGGAGCCTCTATAGCATCTCGAGTTGATCTTGGAGCCTCTATAGCATCTCGAGTTGATCTTGGAGCCTCAGCAGCATCTAGAGATGATATTGTCCCTCAGCAGCTTCTAGAGTTGATATTGTACCCTCAGCAGCTTCTAGAGTTGATATTGGAGCCTAAGCAGCTTCTATAGTTGATATTGGAGCCTAAGCAGCTTCTAGAGTTGATCTTGGAGCCTCAGCAGCTTCTAGAGTTGATTTTGGAGCCTAAGCAGCTTATAGAGTTGATATTGGAGCCTCTATAGCATCTAGAGTTGATCTTGGAGCCTGATCAGCTCTACAGGATCTTGGAGCCTCAGCAGCTTCTAGAGTTGATAGTGGAGAATCAGCAGCTTCTAGAGTTGATCTTGGAGCTTCAGCAGCATCTAGAGTTGATATTGGAGCCTCAGCAGCTTCTAGAGTTGATATTGAAACCTCAGCAGCTTCTAGAGTTGATATTGAAACCTAAGCAGCTTATAGAGTTGATCTTGGAGCCTCTATTGCATCTCGAGTTGATCTTGGAGCCTCTATAGCATCTCGAGTTGATCTTGGAGCCTCAGCAGCATCTAGAGATGATATTGTCCCCTCAGCAGCTTCTAGAGTTGATATTGTACCCTCAGCAGCTTCTAGAGTTGATATTGGAGCCTGATCAGCTCTACAGGATCTTGGAGACTCAGCAGCTTCTAGAGTTGATAATGGAGACTCAGCAGCTTCTAGAGTTGATCTTGGAGCTTCAGCAGCATCTAGAGTTGATCTTGGAGCCTAAGCAGCTTCTAGAGTTGATATTGGAGCCTCAGCAGCTTCTTGAGTTGATCTTGGATCCTCAGCAGCTTCTAGAGCTGATATTGTACCCTCAGCAGCTTCTATAGTTGATCTTGGAGCCTAAGCAGCTTCTAGAGTTGATATTGGAGCCTCAGCAGCTTCAAGAGTTGATCTTGGAGCCTGATCAGCTCTACAGGATCTTGGAGCCTCAGCAGCTTCTAGAGTTGATAGTGGAGACTCAGCAGCTTCTAGAGTTGATCTTGGAGCTTCAGCAGCATCTAGATTTGATATTGGAGCCTCAGCAGCTTCTATAGTTGATCTTGGAGCCTAAGCAGCTTATAGAGTTGATCTTGGAGCCTCTATAGCATCCCGAGTTGATCTTGGAGCCTCAGCAGCATCTAGAGATGATATTGTCCCCTCAGCAGCTTCTAGAGTTGATATTGTACCCTCAGCAGCTTCTAGAGTTGATATTGGAGCCTAAGCAGCTTCTTTAGTTGATATTGGAGCCTAAGCAGCTTCTAGAGTTGATATTGGAGCCTCAGCAGCTTCAAAAGTTGATATTGGAGCCTCTGCAGAGTCTAGAGTTGATCTTGAAGCCTCAGCAGCTTCTAGAGTTGATTTTGGAGCCTAAGCAGCTTCTAGAGTTGATATTGGAGCCTCAGCAGCTTCTTGAGTTGATCTTGGAGCCTCAGCAGCTTCTTGAGTTGATATTGAAACCTCAGCAGCTTCTAAAGCTGATCTTGAAACCTCAGCAGCTTCTAGAGTTGATCTTGAAACCTCAGCAGCTTCTAGAGTTGATTTTGGAGCCTAAGCAGCTTATAGAGTTGATATTGGAGCCTCTATAGCATCTAGAGTTGATCTTGGAGCCTGATCAGCTCTACAGGATCTTGGAGCCTCAGCAGCTTCTAGAGTTGATAGTGGAGAATCAGCAGCTTCTAGAGTTGATCTTGGAGCTTCAGCAGCATCTAGAGTTGATATTGGAGCCTCAGCAGCTTCTAGAGTTGATATTGAAACCTCAGCAGCTTCTAGAGTTGATATTGAAACCTAAGCAGCTTATAGAGTTGATCTTGGAGCCTCTATAGCATCTCGAGTTGATCTTGGAGCCTCTATAGCATCTCGAGTTGATCTTGGAGCCTCAGCAGCATCTAGAGATGATATTGTCCCCTCAGCAGCTTCTAGAGTTGATATTGTACCCTCAGCAGCTTCTAGAGTTGATATTGGAGCCTAAGCAGCTTCTATAGTTGATATTGGAGCCTAAGCAGCTTCTAGAGTTGATCTTGGAGCCTCAGCAGCTTCTATAGTTGATATTGGAACCTCAGCAGCTTCTAGAGTTGATATTGTACCCTCAGCAGCTTCAAAAGTTGATATTGGAGCCTAAGCAGCTTCTAGAGTTGATATTGGAGCCTAAGCAGCTTCTAGAGTTGATATTGGAGCCTCAGCAGCTTCTTGAGTTGATCTTGGAGCCTCAGCAGCTTCTTGAGTTGATATTGAAACCTCAGCAGCTTCTAAAGTTGATCTTGAAACCTCAGCAGCTTCTAGAGTTGATCTTGAAACCTCAGCAGCTTCTAGAGTTGATTTTGGAGCCTAAGCAGCTTATAAAGTTGATATTGGAGCCTCTATAGCATCTAGAGTTGATCTTGGAGCCTGATCAGCTCTACAGGATCTTGGAGCCTCAGCAGCTTCTAGAGTTGATAGTGGAGAATCAGCAGCTTCTAGAGTTGATCTTGGAGCCTCAGCAGCTTCTAGAGTTGATATTGTACCCTCAGCAGCTTCTATAGTTGATCTTGGACCCTAAGCAGCTTCTAGAGTTGATATTGGAGCCTCAGCAGCTTCTTGAGTTGATCTTGGAGCCTCAGCAGCTTCTAGAGTTGATCTTGAAACCTCAGCAGCTTCTAGAGTTGATATTGAAACCTCAGCAGCTTCTAGAGTTGATATTGAAACCTCAGCAGCTTCTTGAGTTGATATTGGAGCCTAAGCAGCTTCTAGAGTTGATATTGGAGCCTCAGCAGCTTCTTGAGTTGATCTTGGGGCCTCAGCAGCTTCTTGAGTTGATCTTGAAACCTCAGCAGCTTCTAGAGTTGATCTTGAAACCTCAGCAGCTTCTAGAGTTGATCTTGAAACCTCAGCAGCTTCTAGACTTGGTTTTGGAGCCTAAGCAGCTTCTAGAGCTGATATTGGAGCCTCAGCAGCATCTAGAGTTTATCTTGGAGCCTCAGCAGCTTCAAGAGTTGATCTTGGAGCCTGATCAGCTCTACAGGATCTTGGAGCCTCAGCAGCTTCTAGAGTTGATCTTGTACCCTCAGCAGCTTCTAGATTTGATATTGGAGCCTAAGCAGCTTCTATAGTTGATCTTGGAGCCTAAGCAGCTTCTTGAGTTGATCTTGAAACCTCAGCAGCTTCTAGAGTTGATCTTGAAACCTCAGCAGCTTCTAGAGTTGATCTTGAAACCTCAGCAGCTTCTAGAGTTGATTTTGGAGCCTAAGCAGCTTCTAGAGTTGATATTGGAGCCTAAGCAGCATCTAGAGTTTATCTTGGAGCCTGATCAGCTCTACAGGATCTTCGAGCCTCAGCAGCTTCTAGAGTTGATCTTGTACCCTCAGCAGCTTCTAGATTTGATATTGGAGCCTAAGCAGCTTCTATAGTTGATCTTGGAGCCTAAGCAGCTTCTAGAGTTGATCTTGGAGCCTCAGCAGCTTCAAAAGTTGATATTGGAGCCTCTGCAGAGTCTAGAGTTGATCTTGAAGCCTCAGCAACTTCTAGAGTTGATTTTGGAGCCTAAGCAGCTTCTAGAGTTGATATTGGAGCCTAAGCAGCTTCTAGAGTTGATATTGGAGCCTCAGCAGATTCTAGAGTTGATAGTGGAGAATCAGCAGCTTCTAGAGTTGATCTTGGAGCCTCAGCAGCTTCTAGAGTTGATATTGTACCCTCAGCAGCTTCTATAGTTGATCTTGGACCCTAAGCAGCTTCTAGAGTTGATATTGGAGCCTCAGCAGCTTCTTGAGTTGATCTTGGAGCCTCGGCAGCTTCTAGAGTTGATCTTGAAACCTCAGCAGCTTCTAGAGTTGATATTGAAACCTCAGCAGCTTCTAGAGTTGATATTGAAACCTCAGCAGCTTCTTGAGTTGATATTGGAGCCTAAGCAGCTTCTAGAGTTGATATTGGAGCCTCAGCAGCTTCTTGAGTTGATCTTGGGGCCTCAGCAGCTTCTTGAGTTGATCTTGAAACCTCAGCAGCTTCTAGAGTTGATCTTGAAACCTCAGCAGCTTCTAGAGTTGATCTTGAAACCTCAGCAGCTTCTAGAGTTGGTTTTGGAGCCTAAGCAGCTTCTAGAGCTGATATTGGAGCCTCAGCAGCATCTAGAGTTTATCTTGGAGCCTCAGCAGCTTCAAGAGTTGATCTTGGAGCCTGATCAGCTCTACAGGATCTTGGAGCCTCAGCAGCTTCTAGAGTTGATCTTGTACCCTCAGCAGCTTCTAGATTTGATATTGGAGCCTAAGCAGCTTCTATAGTTGATCTTGGAGCCTAAGCAGCTTCTTGAGTTGATCTTGAAACCTCAGCAGCTTCTAGAGTTGATCTTGAAACCTCAGCAGCTTCTAGAGTTGATCTTGAAACCTCAGCAGCTTCTAGAGTTGATTTTGGAGCCTAAGCAGCTTCTAGAGTTGATATTGGAGCCTAAGCAGCATCTAGAGTTTATCTTGGAGCCTGATCAGCTCTACAGGATCTTCGAGCCTCAGCAGCTTCTAGAGTTGATCTTGTACCCTCAGCAGCTTCTAGATTTGATATTGGAGCCTAAGCAGCTTCTATAGTTGATCTTGGAGCCTAAGCAGCTTCTAGAGTTGATCTTGGAGCCTCAGCAGCTTCAAAAGTTGATATTGGAGCCTCTGCAGAGTCTAGAGTTGATCTTGAAGCCTCAGCAACTTCTAGAGTTGATTTTGGAGCCTAAGCAGCTTCTAGAGTTGATATTGGAGCCTAAGCAGCTTCTAGAGTTGATATTGGAGCCTCAGCAGCTTCTTGAGTTGATCTTGGAGCCTCAGCAGCTTCTTGAGTTGATCTTGAAACCTCAGCTGCTTCTAAAGTTGATCTTGAAACCTCAGCAGCTTCTAGAGTTGATCTTGAAACCTCAGCAGCTTCTAGAGTTGATTTTGGAGCCTAAGCAGCTTATAGAGTTGATCTTGGAGCCTCTATAGCATCTAGAGTTGATCTTGGAGCCTCAGCAGCATCTAGAGTTTATCTTGGAGCCTCAGCAGCTTCAAGAGTTGATCTTGGAGCCTGATCAGCTCTACAGGATATTGTACCCTCAGCAGCTTCTAGAGTTGATATTGGAGCCTAAGCAGCTTCTATAGTTGATCTTGGAGCCTAAGCATGCTTCTAGAGTTGATCTTGGAGCCTCAGCAGCTTCTAGAGTTGATCTTGGAGCCTCATCAGCTTCGAAAGTTGATATTGGAGCCTCTACAGAGTCTAGAGTTGATCTTGGAGCCTGATCAGCTCTAAAGGATCTTGGAGCTTCAGCAGCTTCTAGAGTTGATAATGGAGACTCAGCAGCTTCTAGTGTTGATCTTGGAGCTTCAGCAGCATCTAGAGTTGATCTTGGAGCCTAAGCAGCGTCTAGAGTTGATATTGGAGCCTCAGCAGCTTCTATAGTTGATGTTGTATCCTCAGCAGCTTCTAGAGTTGATATTGGAGTCTCAGCAGCTTCTATAGTTGATATTGTACCCTCAGCAGCTTCTAGATTTGATACTGGAGCCTCAGCAGCTTCTAGAGTTGATATTGAAACCTAAGCAGCTTATAGAGTTGATCTTGGAGCCTCTATAGCATCTCGAGTTGATCTTGGAGCCTCTATAGCATCTCGAGTTGATCTTAGAGCCTCAGCAGCATCTAGAGATGATATTGTCCCCTCAGCAGCTTCTAGAGTTGATATTGTACCCTCAGCAGCTTCTAGAGTTGATATTGGAGCCTAAGCAGCTTCTATAGTTGATATTGGAGCCTAAGCAGCTTCTAGAGTTGATCTTGGAGCCTCAGCAGCTTCTATAGTTGATATTGGAACCTCAGCAGCTTCTAGAGTTGATATTGTACCCTCAGCAGCTTCAAAAGTTGATATTGGAGCCTCTGCAGCTTCTTGAGTTGATATTGAAACCTCAGCAGCTTCTAAAGTTGATCTTGAAACCTCAGCAGCTTCTAGAGTTGATTTTGGAGCCTAAGCAGCTTATAAAGTTGATATTGGAGCCTCTATAGCATCTAGAGTTGATCTTGGAGCCTGATCAGCTCTACAGGATCTTGGAGCCTCAGCAGCTTGTAGAGTTGATAGTGGAGAATAAGCAGCTTCTAGAGTTGATCTTGGAGCTTCAGCAGCATCTAGATTTGATATTGGAGCCTCAGCAGCTTCTAGAGTTGATATTGTACCCTCAGCAGCTTCTATAGTTGATCTTGGACCCTAAGCAGCTTCTAGAGTTGATATTGGAGCCTCAGCAGCTTCTTGAGTTGATCTTGGAGCCTCAGCAGCTTCTAGAGTTGATCTTGAAACCTCAGCAGCTTCTAGAGTTGATATTGAAACCTCAGCAGCTTCTAGAGTTGATATTGAAACCTCAGCAGCTTCTTGAGTTGATATTGGAGCCTAAGCAGCTTCTAGAGTTGATATTGGAGCCTCAGCAGCTTCTTGAGTTGATCTTGGAGCCTCAGCAGCTTCTTGAGTTGATCTTGAAACCTCAGCAGCTTCTAGAGTTGATCTTGAAACCTCAGCAGCTTCTAGAGTTGATCTTGAAACCTCAGCAGCTTCTAGAGTTGATCTTGAAACCTCAGCAGCTTCTAGAGTTGGTTTTGGAGCCTAAGCAGCTTCTAGAGCTGATATTGGAGCCTCAGCAGCATCTAGAGTTTATCTTGGAGCCTCAGCAGCTTCAAGAGTTGATCTTGGAGCCTGATCAGCTCTACAGGATCTTGGAGCCTCAGCAGCTTCTAGAGTTGATCTTGTACCCTCAGCAGCTTCTAGATTTGATATTGGTGCCTAAGCAGCTTCTATAGTTGATCTTGGAGCCTAAGCAGCTTCTTGAGTTGATCTTGAAACCTCAGCAGCTTCTAGAGTTGATCTTGAAACCTCAGCAGCTTCTAGAGTTGATTTTGGAGCCTAAGCAGCTTCTAGAGTTGATATTGGAGCCTAAGCAGCATCTAGAGTTTATCTTGGAGCCTGATCAGCTCTACAGGATCTTCGAGCCTCAGCAGGTTCTAGAGTTGATCTTGTACCCTCAGCAGCTTCTAGATTTGATATTGGAGCCTAAGCAGCTTCTATAGTTGATCTTGGAGCCTAAGCAGCTTCTAGAGTTGATCTTGGAGCCTCAGCAGCTTCTAGAGTTGATCTTGGAGCCTCATCAGCTTCAAAAGTTGATATTGGAGCCTCTGCAGAGTCTAGAGTTGATCTTGAAGCCTCAGCAGCTTCTAGAGTTGATCTTGAAACCTCAGCAGCTTCTAGAGTTGATTTTGGAGCCTAAGCAGCTTCTAGAGTTGATATTGGAGCCTAAGCAGCATCTAGAGTTTATCTTGGAGCCTGATCAGCTCTACAGGATCTTCGAGCCTCAGCAGCTTCTAGAGTTGATCTTGTACCCTCAGCAGCTTCTAGAGTTGATTTTGGAGCCTAAGCAGCTTCTAGAGTTGATATTGGAGCCTAAGCAGCTTCTAGAGTTGATCTTGGAGCCTCAGCAGCTTCTTGAGTTGATCTTGAAACCTCAGCTGCTTCTAAAGTTGATCTTGAAACCTCAGCAGCTTCTAGAGTTGATCTTGAAACCTCAGCAGCTTCTAGAGTTGATTTTGGAGCCTAAGCAGCTTATAGAGTTGATCTTGGAGCCTCTATAGCATCTAGAGTTGATCTTGGAGCCTCAGCAGCATCTAGAGTTTATCTTGGAGCCTCAGCAGCTTCAAGAGTTGATCTTGGAGCCTGATCAGCTCTACAGGATATTGTACCCTCAGCAGCTTCTAGAGTTGATATTGGAGCCTAAGCAGATTCTATAGTTGATCTTGGAGCCTAAGCATGCTTCTAGAGTTGATCTTGGAGCCTCAGCAGCTTCTAGAGTTGATCTTGGAGCCTCATCAGCTTCGAAAGTTGATATTGGAGCCTCTACAGAGTCTAGAGTTGATCTTGAAGCCTCAGCAGCTTCTAGAGTTGATTTTGGAGCCTCTGCAGCTTCTAGAGTTGATATTGGAGCCTAAGCAGCTTCTAGAGTTGATATTGGAGCCTCAGCAGCATCTTGAGTTGATCTTGGAGCCTCAGCAGCTTCTTGAGTTGATCTTGAAACCTCAGCAGCTTCTAAAGTTGATCTTGAAACCTCAGCAGCTTCTAGAGTTGATCTTGAAACCTCAGCAGCTTCTAGAGTTGATTTTGGAGCCTAAGCAGCTTATAGAGTTGATCTTAGAGCCTCAGCAGCATCTAGAGTTTATCTTGGAGCCTCAGCAGCTTCAAGAGTTGATCTTGGAGCCTGATCAGCTCTACAGGATCTTGGAGCTTCAGCAGCTTCTAGAGTTGATAATGGAGACTCAGCAGCTTCTAGTGTTGATCTTGGAGCTTCAGCAGCATCTAGAGTTGATCTTGGAGCCTAAGCAGCGTCTAGAGTTGATATTGGAGCCTCAGCAGCTTCTATAGTTGATGTTGTATCCTCAGCAGCTTCTAGAGTTGATATTGGAGTCTCAGCAGCTTCTATAGTTGATATTGTACCCTCAGCAGCTTCTAGATTTGATACTGGAGCCTCAGCAGCTTCTAGAGTTGATATTGTACCCTCAACAGCTTCTATAGTTGATCTTGGAGCCTAAGCAGCTTCTAGAGTTGATATTGGAGCCTCAGCAGCTTCTTGAGTTGATCTTGGAGCCTCAGCAGCTTCTAGAGTTGATCTTGAAACCTCATCAGCTTCAAAAGTTGATATTGGAGCCTCTGCAGTGTCTAGAGTTGAACCTGAAGCCTCAGCAGCTTCTAGAGTTGATATTGGAGCCTCACAGCTTCTTGAGTTGATCTTGGAGCCTCAGCAGCTTCTAGAGTTGATCTTGGAGCCTACGCAGCTTGTAGAGTTGATCTTGGAGCCTCTATAACATCTAGAGTTGATCTTGGAGCCTCTGCAGAGTCTAGAGTTGATTTTGGAGCCTCATCAGATTCTAGGGTTGATCTTGGAGCCTCAAAAGCTTCTAGAGTTGATCTTGGAGCCTCAGCAGCTTCAAGAGTTGATCTTGGAGCCTCAGCAGCTTCAAGAGTTGATCGTGGAGCCTCAGCAGCTTCAAAAGTTGATATCGTAGCCTAAGCTGCTCATATAGTTGATTTTGGAGCCTCATGAGATACTAGAGTTGATCTGATTCTATAGATGATATTGGATTTTCAGCAGCTTCTAGAGTTGAAATTGGAGCATCAGAAGATTCAGGAGTTGATATTGGCTACTCTACAGCTTCTAGAGTTGATATTGGGACCTCAGCAGCTTCTAGAGTTGATATTGTATCCTCAACAGCTTCCTGAGTTGATCTTGGAGCCTCAGTCGTGGAAGCCACTTGAATGGTTTAGTCGAAACTAGGAATAATTATTTCTTCTGTTTTTACTGGTTTGCTTGCCCGTCGCTGAGGACGTGCAGCCGGTTAACTTATGGGTACCTTTCCTTTACCATCTCCAGAACTTGTTTAGGTGTGCCCAGCTTGCTGGCGGGTCTTGCCTTCTTTATGGGGAGACGGAGCAGAAGACAATAGGTGAAGGCTGTGCTCCTGCATATAATACTCCAGTATGGAGGGTCGCCTGCTGATGCAATCCTCCAAAATGAACCGACTGGACTTCCATGGAGTATTTGCAGAAGTAATTCTCACTGAAGTCCACATGAATCAAACACAGGTTGTGCTTGAGAGTCTACCTCAGCTCGCTGTATGCTGCATACTTCCATCTAATGTTGATCTTGTACCCTCAGCAGCTTCTAGATTTGATATTGGAGCCTAAGCAGCTTCTATAGTTGATCTTGGAGCCTAAGCAGCTTCTAGAGTTGATCTTGGAGCCTCAGCAGCTTCTAGAGTTGATCTTGGAGCCTCATCAGCTTCAAAAGTTGATATTGGAGCCTCTGCAGAGTCTAGAGTTGATCTTGAAGCCTCAGCAGCTTCTAGAGTTGATTTTGGAGCCTAAGCAGCTTCTAGAGTTGATATTGGAGCCTAAGCAGCTTCTAGAGTTGATATTGGAGCCTCAGCAGCTTCTTGAGTTGATCTTGGAGCCTCAGCAGCTTCTTGAGTTGATCTTGAAACCTCAGCTGCTTCTAAAGTTGATCTTGAAACCTCAGCAGCTTCTAGAGTTGATCTTGAAACCTCAGCAGCTTCTAGAGTTGATTTTGGAGCCTAAGCAGCTTATAGAGTTGATCTTGGAGCCTCTATAGCATCTAGAGTTGATCTTGGAGCCTCAGCAGCATCTAGAGTTTATCTTGGAGCCTCAGCAGCTTCAAGAGTTGATCTTGGAGCCTGATCAGCTCTACAGGATATTGTACCCTCAGCAGCTTCTAGAGTTGATATTGGAGCCTAAGCAGCTTCTATAGTTGATCTTGGAGCCTAAGCATGCTTCTAGAGTTGATCTTGGAGCCTCAGCAGCTTCTAGAGTTGATCTTGGAGCCTCATCAGCTTCGAAAGTTGATATTGGAGCCTCTACAGAGTCTAGAGTTGATCTTGAAGCCTCAGCAGCTTCTAGAGTTGATTTTGGAGCCTCTGCAGCTTCTAGAGTTGATATTGGAGCATAAGCAGCTTCTAGAGTTGATATTGGAGCCTCAGCAGCTTCTTGAGTTGATCTTGGAGCCTCAGCAGCTTCTTGAATTGATCTTGGAGCCTCAGCAGCTTCTTGAGTTGATCTTGAAACCTCAGCTGCTTCTAAAGTTGATCTTGAAACCTCAGCAGCTTCTAGAGTTGATCTTGGAGCCTCATCAGCTTCAAAAGTTGATATTGGAGCCTCTGCAGAGTCTAGAGTTGATCTTGAAGCCTCAGCAGCTTCTAGAGTTGATTTTGGAGCCTAAGCAGCTTCTAGAGTTGATATTGGAGCCTCAGCAGCTTCTTCAGTTGATCTTGGAGCCTCAGCAGCTTCTTCAGTTGATCTTGGAGCCTCAGCAGCTTCTTGAGTTGATCTTGAAACCTCAGCTGCTTCTAAAGTTGATCTTGAAACCTCAGCAGCTTCTAGAGTTGATCTTGAAACCTCAGCAGCTTCTAGAGTTGATTTTGGAGCCTAAGCAGCTTATAGAGTTGATCTTGGAGCCTCTATAGCATCTAGAGTTGATCTTGGAGCCTCTGCAGAGTCTAGAGTTGATTTTGGAGTCTAAGCAGCTTATAGAGTTGATCTTGGAGCCTCTATAGCATCTAGAGTTGATCTTGAAACCTCAGCTGCTTCTAAAGTTGATCTTGAAACCTCAGCAGCTTCTAGAGTTGATCTTGAAACCTCAGCAGCTTCTAGAGTTGATTTTGGAGCCTAAGCAGCTTATAGAGTTGATCTTGGAGCCTCTATAGCATCTAGAGTTGATCTTGGAGCCTCTGCAGAGTCTAGAGTTGATTTTGGAGCCTAAGCAGCTTATAGAGTTGATCTTGGAGCCTCTATAGCATCTAGAGTTGATCTTGGAGCCTCAGCAGCTTCTAGAGTTGATCTTGGAGCCTCATCAGCTTCAAAAGTTGATATTGGAGCCTCTGCAGAGTCTAGAGTTGATCTTGAAGCCTCAGCAGCTTCTAGAGTTGATTTTGGAGCCTAAGCAGCTTCTAGTGTTGATCTTGGAGCCTAAGCAGCTTCTAGAGTTGATATTGGAGCCTCAGCAGCTTCTTGAGTTGATCTTGGAGCCTCAGCAGCTTCTTGAGTTGATCTTGAAACCTCAGCTGCTTCTAAAGTTGATCTTGAAACCTCAGCAGCTTCTATAGTTGATCTTGGAGCCTAAGCAGCTTCTAAAGTTTATATTGTACCCTCAGCAGCTTCTAGAGTTGATCTTGGAGCCTGAGCAGCTTCTAGAGTTGATATTGGAGCCTCAGCAGCTTCTTGAGTTGATCTTGGAGCCTCAGCAGCTTCAAAAGTTGATATTGGAGCCTCTGCAGTGTCTAGAGTTGAACCTGAAGCCTCAGCAGCTTCTAGAGTTGATATTGGAGCCTCAGCAGCTTCTAGAGTTGATATTGGAGCCTCACAGCTTCTTGAGTTGATCTTGGAGCCTCAGCAGCTTCTAGAGTTGATCTTGGAGCCTACGCAGCTTGTAGAGTTGATCTTGGAGCCTCTATAACATCTAGAGTTGATCTTGGAGCCTCTGCAGAGTCTAGAGTTGATTTTGGAGCCTCATCAGATTCTAGGGTTGATCTTGGAGCCTCAAAAGCTTCTAGAGTTGATCTTGGAGCCTCAGCAGCTTCAAGAGTTGATCTTGGAGCCTCAGCAGCTTCAAGATTTGATCGTGGAGCCTCAGCAGCTTCAAAAGTTGATATCGTAGCCTAAGCTGCTCATATAGTTGATTTTGGAGCCTCATGAGATACTAGAGTTTATCTGATTCTATAGATGATATTGGATTTTCAGCAGCTTCTAGAGTTGAAATTGGAGCATCAGAAGATTCAGGAGTTGATATTGGCTACTCTACAGCTTCTAGAGTTGATATTGGGACCTCAGCAGCTTCTAGAGTTGATATTGTATCCTCAACAGCTTCCTGAGTTGATCTTGGAGCCTCAGTCGTGGAAGCCACTTGAATGGTTTAGTCGAAACTAGGAATAATTATTTCTTCTGTTTTTACTGGTTTGCTTGCCCGTCGCTGAGGACGTGCAGCCGGTTAACTTATGGGTACCTTTCCTTTACCATCTCCAGAACTTGTTTAGGTGTGCCCAGCTTGCTGGCGGGTCTTGCCTTCTTTATGGGGAGACGGAGCAGAAGACAATAGGTGAAGGCTGTGCTCCTGCATATAATACTCCAGTATGGAGGGTCGCCTGCTGATGCAATCCTCCAAAATGAACCGACTGGACTTCCATGGAGTATTTGCAGAAGTAATTCTCACTGAAGTCCACATGAATCAAACACAGGTTGTGCTTGAGAGTCTACCTCAGCTCGCTGTATGCTGCATACTTCCATCTAATGTTGATCTTGTACCCTCAGCAGCTTCTAGATTTGATATTGGAGCCTAAGCAGCTTCTATAGTTGATCTTGGAGCCTAAGCAGCTTCTAGAGTTGATCTTGGAGCCTCAGCAGCTTCTAGAGTTGATCTTGGAGCCTCATCAGCTTCAAAAGTTGATATTGGAGCCTCTGCAGAGTCTAGAGTTGATCTTGAAGCCTCAGCAGCTTCTAGAGTTGATTTTGGAGCCTAAGCAGCTTCTAGAGTTGATTTTGGAGCCTAAGCAGCTTATAGAGTTGATCTTGGAGCCTCTATAGCATCTAGAGTTGATCTTGGAGCCTCTGCAGAGTCTAGAGTTGATTTTGGAGCCTAAGCAGCTTATAGAGTTGATCTTGGAGCCTCTATAGCATCTAGAGTTGATCTTGGAGCCTCAGCAGCTTCTAGAGTTGATCTTGGAGCCTCATCAGCTTCAAAAGTTGATATTGGAGCCTCTGCAGAGTCTAGAGTTGATCTTGAAGCCTCAGCAGCTTCTAGAGTTGATTTTGGAGCCTAAGCAGCTTCTAGAGTTTATATTGGAGCCTAAGCAGCTTCTAGAGTTGATATTGGAGCCTCAGCAGCTTCTTGAGTTGATCTTGGAGCCTCAGCAGCTTCTTGAGTTGATCTTGAAACCTCAGCTGCTTCTAAAGTTGATCTTGAAACCTCAGCAGCTTCTAGAGTTGATCTTGAAACCTCAGCAGCTTCTAGAGTTGATTTTGGAGCCTAAGCAGCTTATAGAGTTGATCTTGGAGCCTCTATAGCATCTAGAGTTGATCTTGGAGCCTCAGCAGCATCTAGAGTTTATCTTGGAGCCTCAGCAGCTTCAAGAGTTGATCTTGGAGCCTGATCAGCTCTACAGGATATTGTACCCTCAGCAGCTTCTAGAGTTGATATTGGAGCCTAAGCAGCTTCTATAGTTGATCTTGGAGCCTAAGCATGCTTCTAGAGTTGATCTTGGAGCCTCAGCAGCTTCTAGAGTTGATCTTGGAGCCTCATCAGCTTCTGAAAGTTGATATTTGAGCCTCTACAGAGTCTAGAGTTGATCTTGAAGCCTCAGCAGCTTCTAGAGTTGATTTTGGAGCCTCTGCAGCTTCTAGAGTTGATATTGGAGCATAAGCAGCTTCTAGAGTTGATATTGGAGCCTCAGCAGCTTCTTGAGTTGATCTTGGAGCCTCAGCAGCTTCTTGAATTGATCTTGGAGCCTCAGCAGCTTCTTGAGTTGATCTTGAAACCTCAGCAGCTTCTAAAGTTGATCTTGAAACCTCAGCAGCTTCTAGAGTTGATCTTGAAACCTCAGCAGCTTCTAGAGTTGATTTTGGAGCCTAAGCAGCTTATAGAGTTGATCTTAGAGCCTCAGCAGCTTCTAGAGTTTATCTTGGAGCCTCAGCAGCTTCAAGAGTTGATCTTGGAGCCTGATCAGCTCTACAGGATCTTGGAGCTTCAGCAGCTTCTAGAGTTGATAATGGAGACTCAGCAGCTTCTAGTGTTGATCTTGGAGCTTCAGCAGCATCTAGAGTTGATCTTGGAGCCTAAGCAGCGTCTAGAGTTGATATTGGAGTCTCAGCAGCTTCTATAGTTGATATTGTACCCTCAGCAGCTTCTAGATTTGATACTGGAGCCTCAGCAGCTTCTAGAGTTGATATTGTACCCTCAACAGCTTCTATAGTTGATCTTGGAGCCTAAGCAGCTTCTAAAGTTTATATTGTACCCTCAGCAGCTTCTAGAGTTGATCTTGGAGCCTGAGCAGCTTCTAGAGTTGATATTGGAGCCTCAGCAGCTTCTTGAGTTGATCTTGGAGCCTCAGCAGCTTCAAAAGTTGATATTGGAGCCTCTGCAGTGTCTAGAGTTGAACCTGAAGCCTCAGCAGCTTCTAGAGTTGATCTTGGAGCCTCAGCAGCTTCTAGAGTTGATCTTGGAGCCTACGCAGCTTGTAGAGTTGATCTTGGAGCCTCTATAACATCTAGAGTTGATCTTGGAGCCTCTGCAGAGTCTAGAGTTGATTTTGGAGCCTCATCAGATTCTAGGGTTGATCTTGGAGCCTCAAAAGCTTCTAGAGTTGATCTTGGAGCCTCAGCAGCTTCAAGAGTTGATCTTGGAGCCTCAGCAGCTTCAAGATTTGATCGTGGAGCCTCAGCAGCTTCAAAAGTTGATATCGTAGCCTAAGCTGCTCATATAGTTGATTTTGGAGCCTCATGAGATACTAGAGTTGATCTGATTCTATAGATGATATTGGATTTTCAGCAGCTTCTAGAGTTGAAATTGGAGCATCAGAAGATTCAGGAGTTGATATTGGCTACTCTACAGCTTCTAGAGTTGATATTGGGACCTCAGCAGCTTCTAGAGTTGATATTGTATCCTCAACAGCTTCCTGAGTTGATCTTGGAGCCTCAGTCGTGGAAGCCACTTGAATGGTTTAGTCGAAACTAGGAATAATTATTTCTTCTGTTTTTACTGGTTTGCTTGCCCGTCGCTGAGGACGTGCAGCCGGTTAACTTATGGGTACCTTTCCTTTACCATCTCCAGAACTTGTTTAGGTGTGCCCAGCTTGCTGGCGGGTCTTGCCTTCTTTATGGGGAGACGGAGCAGAAGACAATAGGTGAAGGCTGTGCTCCTGCATATAATACTCCAGTATGGAGGGTCGCCTGCTGATGCAATCCTCCAAAATGAACCGACTGGACTTCCATGGAGTATTTGCAGAGGTAATTCTCACTGAAGTCCACATGAATCAAACACAGGTTGTGCTTGAGAGTCTACCTCAGCTCGCTGTATGCTGCATACTTCCATCTAATGTTGATCTTGTACCCTCAGCAGCTTCTAGATTTGATATTGGAGCCTAAGCAGCTTCTATAGTTGATCTTGGAGCCTAAGCAGCTTCTAGAGTTGATCTTGGAGCCTCAGCAGCTTCTAGAGTTGATCTTGGAGCCTCATCAGCTTCAAAAGTTGATATTGGAGCCTCTGCAGAGTCTAGAGTTGATCTTGAAGCCTCAGCAGCTTCTAGAGTTGATTTTGGAGCCTAAGCAGCTTCTAGAGTTGATATTGGAGCCTAAGCAGCTTCTAGAGTTGATATTGAAGCCTCAGCAGCTTCTAGAGTTGATATTGGAGCCTCACAGCTTCTTGAGTTGATCTTGGAGCCTCAGCAGCTTCTAGAGTTGATCTTGGAGCCTACGCAGCTTGTAGAGTTGATCTTGGAGCCTCTATAACATCTAGAGTTGATCTTGGAGCCTCTGCAGAGTCTAGAGTTGATTTTGGAGCCTCATCAGATTCTAGGGTTGATCTTGGAGCCTCAAAAGCTTCTAGAGTTGATCTTGGAGCCTCAGCAGCTTCAAGAGTTGATCTTGGAGCCTCAGCAGCTTCAAGATTTGATCGTGGAGCCTCAGCAGCTTCAAAAGTTGATATCGTAGCCTAAGCTGCTCATATAGTTGATTTTGGAGCCTCATGAGATACTAGAGTTGATCTGATTCTATAGATGATATTGGATTTTCAGCAGCTTCTAGAGTTGAAATTGGAGCATCAGAAGATTCAGGAGTTGATATTGGCTACTCTACAGCTTCTAGAGTTGATATTGGGACCTCAGCAGCTTCTAGAGTTGATATTGTATCCTCAACAGCTTCCTGAGTTGATCTTGGAGCCTCAGTCGTGGAAGCCACTTGAATGGTTTAGTCGAAACTAGGAATAATTATTTCTTCTGTTTTTACTGGTTTGCTTGCCCGTCGCTGAGGACGTGCAGCCGGTTAACTTATGGGTACCTTTCCTTTACCATCTCCAGAACTTGTTTAGGTGTGCCCAGCTTGCTGGCGGGTCTTGCCTTCTTTATGGGGAGACGGAGCAGAAGACAATAGGTGAAGGCTGTGCTCCTGCATATAATACTCCAGTATGGAGGGTCGCCTGCTGATGCAATCCTCCAAAATGAACCGACTGGACTTCCATGGAGTATTTGCAGAAGTAATTCTCACTGAAGTCCACATGAATCAAACACAGGTTGTGCTTGAGAGTCTACCTCAGCTCGCTGTATGCTGCATACTTCCATCTAATGTTGATCTTGTACCCTCAGCAGCTTCTAGATTTGATATTGGAGCCTAAGCAGCTTCTATAGTTGATCTTGGAGCCTAAGCAGCTTCTAGAGTTGATCTTGGAGCCTCAGCAGCTTCTAGAGTTGATCTTGGAGCCTCATCAGCTTCAAAAGTTGATATTGGAGCCTCTGCAGAGTCTAGAGTTGATCTTGAAGCCTCAGCAGCTTCTAGAGTTGATTTTGGAGCCTAAGCAGCTTCTAGAGTTGATATTGGAGCCTAAGCAGCTTCTAGAGTTGATATTGGAGCCTCAGCAGCTTCTTGAGTTGATCTTGGAGCCTCAGCAGCTTCTTGAGTTGATCTTGAAACCTCAGCTGCTTCTAAAGTTGATCTTGAAACCTCAGCAGCTTCTAGAGTTGATCTTGAAACCTCAGCAGCTTCTAGAGTTGATTTTGGAGCCTAAGCAGCTTATAGAGTTGATCTTGGAGCCTCTATAGCATCTAGAGTTGATCTTGGAGCCTCAGCAGCATCTAGAGTTTATCTTGGAGCCTCAGCAGCTTCAAGAGTTGATCTTGGAGCCTGATCAGCTCTACAGGATATTGTACCCTCAGCAGCTTCTAGAGTTGATATTGGAGCCTAAGCAGCTTCTATAGTTGATCTTGGAGCCTAAGCAGCTTCAAGAGTTGATCTTGGAGCCTCAGCAGCTCTACAGGATATTGTACCCTCAGCAGCTTCTAGAGTTGATGTTGGAGCCTAAGCAGCTTCTATAGTTGATCTTGAAGCCTCAGCAGCTTCTAGAGTTGATTTTGGAGCCTCTGCAGCTTCTAGAGTTGATATTGGAGCATAAGCAGCTTCTAGAGTTGATATTGGAGCCTCAGCAGCTTCTTGAGTTGATCTTGGAGCCTCAGCAGCTTCTTGAATTGATCTTGGAGCCTCAGCAGCTTCTTGAGTTGATCTTGAAACCTCAGCTGCTTCTAAAGTTGATCTTGAAACCTCAGCAGCTTCTAGAGTTGATCTTGGAGCCTCATCAGCTTCAAAAGTTGATATTGGAGCCTCTGCAGAGTCTAGAGTTGATCTTGAAGCCTCAGCAGCTTCTAGAGTTGATTTTGGAGCCTAAGCAGCTTCTAGAGTTGATATTGGAGCCTAAGCAGCTTCTAGAGTTGATATTGGAGCCTCAGCAGCTTCTTGAGTTGATCTTGGAGCCTCAGCAGCTTCTTGAGTTGATCTTGAAACCTCAGCTGCTTCTAAAGTTGATCTTGAAACCTCAGCAGCTTCTAGAGTTGATCTTGAAACCTCAGCAGCTTCTAGAGTTGATTTTGGAGCCTAAGCAGCTTATAGAGTTGATCTTGGAGCCTCTATAGCATCTAGAGTTGATCTTGGAGCCTCAGCAGCATCTAGAGTTTATCTTGGAGCCTCAGCAGCTTCAAGAGTTGATCTTGGAGCCTGATCAGCTCTACAGGATATTGTACCCTCAGCAGCTTCTAGAGTTGATATTGGAGCCTAAGCAGCTTCTATAGTTGATCTTGGAGCCTAAGCAGCTTCAAGAGTTGATCTTGGAGCCTCAGCAGCTCTACAGGATATTGTACCCTCAGCAGCTTCTAGAGTTGATGTTGGAGCCTAAGCAGCTTCTATAGTTGATCTTGAAGCCTCAGCAGCTTCTAGAGTTGATTTTGGAGCCTCTGCAGCTTCTAGAGTTGATATTGGAGCATAAGCAGCTTCTAGAGTTGATATTGGAGCCTCAGCAGCTTCTTGAGTTGATCTTGGAGCCTCAGCAGCTTCTTGAATTGATCTTGGAGCCTCAGCAGCTTCTTGAGTTGATCTTGAAACCTCAGCTGCTTCTAAAGTTGATCTTGAAACCTCAGCAGCTTCTAGAGTTGATCTTGGAGCCTCATCAGCTTCAAAAGTTGATATTGGAGCCTCTGCAGAGTCTAGAGTTGATCTTGAAGCCTCAGCAGCTTCTAGAGTTGATTTTGGAGCCTAAGCAGCTTCTAGAGTTGATATTGGAGCCTCAGCAGCTTCTTCAGTTGATCTTGGAGCCTCAGCAGCTTCTTCAGTTGATCTTGGAGCCTCAGCAGCTTCTTGAGTTGATCTTGAAACCTCAGCTGCTTCTAAAGTTGATCTTGAAACCTCAGCAGCTTCTAGAGTTGATCTTGAAACCTCAGCAGCTTCTAGAGTTGATTTTGGAGCCTAAGCAGCTTCTATATTTGATCTTGGAGCCTCTATAGCATCTAGAGTTGATCTTGGAGCCTCTGCAGAGTCTAGAGTTGATTTTGGAGTCTAAGCAGCTTATAGAGTTGATCTTGGAGCCTCTATAGCATCTAGAGTTGATCTTGAAACCTCAGCTGCTTCTAAAGTTGATCTTGAAACCTCAGCAGCTTCTAGAGTTGATCTTGAAACCTCAGCAGCTTCTAGAGTTGATTTTGGAGCCTAAGCAGCTTATAGAGTTGATCTTGGAGCCTCTATAGCATCTAGAGTTGATCTTGGAGCCTCTGCAGAGTCTAGAGTTGATTTTGGAGCCTAAGCAGCTTATAGAGTTGATCTTGGAGCCTCTATAGCATCTAGAGTTGATCTTGGAGCCTCAGCAGCTTCTAGAGTTGATCTTGGAGCCTCATCAGCTTCAAAAGTTGATATTGGAGCCTCTGCAGAGTCTAGAGTTGATTTTGAAGCCTCAGCAGCTTCTAGAGTTGATTTTGGAGCCTAAGCAGCTTCTAGAGTTGATATTGGAGCCTAAGCAGCTTCTAGAGTTGATATTGGAGCCTCAGCAGCTTCTTGAGTTGATCTTGGAGCCTCAGCAGCTTCTTGAGTTGATCTTGAAACCTCAGCTGCTTCTAAAGTTGATCTTGAAACCTCAGCAGCTTCTATAGTTGATCTTGGAGCCTAAGCAGCTTCTAAAGTTTATATTGTACCCTCAGCAGCTTCTAGAGTTGATCTTGGAGCCTGAGCAGCTTCTAGAGTTGATATTGGAGCCTCAGCAGCTTCTTGAGTTGATCTTGGAGCCTCAGCAGCTTCAAAAGTTGATATTGGAGCCTCTGCAGTGTCTAGAGTTGAACCTGAAGCCTCAGCAGCTTCTAGAGTTGATATTGGAGCCTCAGCAGCTTCTAGAGTTGATATTGGAGCCTCACAGCTTCTTGAGTTGATCTTGGAGCCTCAGCAGCTTCTAGAGTTGATCTTGGAGCCTACGCAGCTTGTAGAGTTGATCTTGGAGCCTCTATAACATCTAGAGTTAATCTTGGAGCCTCTGCAGAGTCTAGAGTTGATTTTGGAGCCTCATCAGATTCTAGGGTTGATCTTGGAGCCTCAAAAGCTTCTAGAGTTGATCTTGGAGCCTCAGCAGCTTCAAGAGTTGATCTTGGAGCCTCAGCAGCTTCAAGATTTGATCGTGGAGCCTCAGCAGCTTCAAAAGTTGATATCGTAGCCTAAGCTGCTCATATAGTTGATTGTGGAGCCTCATGAGATACTAGAGTTTATCTGATTCTATAGATGATATTGGATTTTCAGCAGCTTCTAGAGTTGAAATTGGAGCATCAGAAGATTCAGGAGTTGATATTGGCTACTCTACAGCTTCTAGAGTTGATATTGGGACCTCAGCAGCTTCTAGAGTTGATATTGTATCCTCAACAGCTTCCTGAGTTGATCTTGGAGCCTCAGTCGTAGAAGCCACTTGAATGGTTTAGTCGAAACTAGGAATAATTATTTCTTCTGTTTTTACTGGTTTGCTTGCCCGTCGCTGAGGACGTGCAGCCGGTTAACTTATGGGTACCTTTCCTTTACCATCTCCAGAACTTGTTTAGGTGTGCCCAGCTTGCTGGCGGGTCTTGCCTTCTTTATGGGGAGACGGAGCAGAAGACAATAGGTGAAGGCTGTGCTCCTGCATATAATACTCCAGTATGGAGGGTCGCCTGCTGATGCAATCCTCCAAAATGAACCGACTGGACTTCCATGGAGTATTTGCAGAAGTAATTCTCACTGAAGTCCACATGAATCAAACACAGGTTGTGCTTGAGAGTCTACCTCAGCTCGCTGTATGCTGCATACTTCCATCTAATGTTGATCTTGTACCCTCAGCAGCTTCTAGATTTGATATTGGAGCCTAAGCAGCTTCTATAGTTGATCTTGGAGCCTCAGCAGCTTCAAGAGTTGATCTTGGAGCCTGATCAGCTCTACAGGATATTGTACCCTCAGCAGCTTCTAGAGTTGATATTGGAGCCTAAGCAGCTTCTATAGTTGATCTTGGAGCCTAAGCATGCTTCTAGAGTTGATCTTGGAGCCTCAGCAGCTTCTAGAGTTGATCTTGGAGCCTCATCAGCTTCGAAAGTTGATATTGGAGCCTCTACAGAGTCTAGAGTTGATCTTGAAGCCTCAGCAGCTTCTAGAGTTGATTTTGGAGCCTCTGCAGCTTCTAGAGTTGATATTGGAGCATAAGCAGCTTCTAGAGTTGATATTGGAGCCTCAGCAGCTTCTTGAGTTGATCTTGGAGCCTCAGCAGCTTCTTGAATTGATCTTGGAGCCTCAGCAGCTTCTTGAGTTGATCTTGAAACCTCAGCTGCTTCTAAAGTTGATCTTGAAACCTCAGCAGCTTCTAGAGTTGATCTTGGAGCCTCATCAGCTTCAAAAGTTGATATTGGAGCCTCTGCAGAGTCTAGAGTTGATCTTGAAGCCTCAGCAGCTTCTAGAGTTGATTTTGGAGCCTAAGCAGCTTCTAGAGTTGATATTGGAGCCTCAGCAGCTTCTTCAGTTGATCTTGGAGCCTCAGCAGCTTCTTCAGTTGATCTTGGAGCCTCAGCAGCTTCTTGAGTTGATCTTGAAACCTCAGCTGCTTCTAAAGTTGATCTTGAAACCTCAGCAGCTTCTAGAGTTGATCTTGAAACCTCAGCAGCTTCTAGAGTTGATTTTGGAGCCTAAGCAGCTTCTATAGTTGATCTTGGAGCCTCTATAGCATCTAGAGTTGATCTTGGAGCCTCTGCAGAGTCTAGAGTTGATTTTGGAGTCTAAGCAGCTTATAGAGTTGATCTTGGAGCCTCTATAGCATCTAGAGTTGATCTTGAAACCTCAGCTGCTTCTAAAGTTGATCTTGAAACCTCAGCAGCTTCTAGAGTTGATCTTGAAACCTCAGCAGCTTCTAGAGTTGATTTTGGAGCCTAAGCAGCTTATAGAGTTGATCTTGGAGCCTCTATAGCATCTAGAGTTGATCTTGGAGCCTCTGCAGAGTCTAGAGTTGATTTTGGAGCCTAAGCAGCTTATAGAGTTGATCTTGGAGCCTCTATAGCATCTAGAGTTGATCTTGGAGCCTCAGCAGCTTCTAGAGTTGATCTTGGAGCCTCATCAGCTTCAAAAGTTGATATTGGAGCCTCTGCAGAGTCTAGAGTTGATCTTGAAGCCTCAGCAGCTTCTAGAGTTGATTTTGGAGCCTAAGCAGCTTCTAGTGTTGATCTTGGAGCCTAAGCAGCTTCTAGAGTTGATATTGGAGCCTCAGCAGCTTCTTGAGTTGATCTTGGAGCCTCAGCAGCTTCTTGAGTTGATCTTGAAACCTCAGCTGCTTCTAAAGTTGATCTTGAAACCTCAGCAGCTTCTATAGTTGATCTTGGAGCCTAAGCAGCTTCTAAAGTTTATATTGTACCCTCAGCAGCTTCTAGAGTTGATCTTGGAGCCTGAGCAGCTTCTAGAGTTGATATTGGAGCCTCAGCAGCTTCTTGAGTTGATCTTGGAGCCTCAGCAGCTTCAAAAGTTGATATTGGAGCCTCTGCAGTGTCTAGAGTTGAACCTGAAGCCTCAGCAGCTTCTAGAGTTGATATTGGAGCCTCAGCAGCTTCTAGAGTTGATATTGGAGCCTCACAGCTTCTTGAGTTGATCTTGGAGCCTCAGCAGCTTCTAGAGTTGATCTTGGAGCCTACGCAGCTTGTAGAGTTGATCTTGGAGCCTCTATAACATCTAGAGTTGATCTTGGAGCCTCTGCAGAGTCTAGAGTTGATTTTGGAGCCTCATCAGATTCTAGGGTTGATCTTGGAGCCTCAAAAGCTTCTAGAGTTGATCTTGGAGCCTCAGCAGCTTCAAGAGTTGATCTTGGAGCCTCAGCAGCTTCAAGATTTGATCGTGGAGCCTCAGCAGCTTCAAAAGTTGATATCGTAGCCTAAGCTGCTCATATAGTTGATTTTGGAGCCTCATGAGATACTAGAGTTTATCTGATTCTATAGATGATATTGGATTTTCAGCAGCTTCTAGAGTTGAAATTGGAGCATCAGAAGATTCAGGAGTTGATATTGGCTACTCTACAGCTTCTAGAGTTGATATTGGGACCTCAGCAGCTTCTAGAGTTGATATTGTATCCTCAACAGCTTCCTGAGTTGATCTTGGAGCCTCAGTCGTAGAAGCCACTTGAATGGTTTAGTCGAAACTAGGAATAATTATTTCTTCTGTTTTTACTGGTTTGCTTGCCGTCGCTGAGGACGTGCAGCCGGTTAACTTATGGGTACCTTTCCTTTACCATCTCCAGAACTTGTTTAGGTGTGCCCAGCTTGCTGGCGGGTCTTGCCTTCTTTATGGGGAGACGGAGCAGAAGACAATAGGTGAAGGCTGTGCTCCTGCATATAATACTCCAGTATGGAGGGTCGCCTGCTGATGCAATCCTCCAAAATGAACCGACTGGACTTCCATGGAGTATTTGCAGAAGTAATTCTCACTGAAGTCCACATGAATCAAACACAGGTTGTGCTTGAGAGTCTACCTCAGCTCGCTGTATGCTGCATACTTCCATCTAATGTTGATCTTGTACCCTCAGCAGCTTCTAGATTTGATATTGGAGCCTAAGCAGCTTCTATAGTTGATCTTGGAGCCTAAGCAGCTTCTAGAGTTGATCTTGGAGCCTCAGCAGCTTCTAGAGTTGATCTTGGAGCCTCATCAGCTTCAAAAGTTGATATTGGAGCCTCTGCAGAGTCTAGAGTTGATCTTGAAGCCTCAGCAGCTTCTAGAGTTGATTTTGGAGCCTAAGCAGCTTCTAGAGTTGATTTTGGAGCCTAAGCAGCTTATAGAGTTGATCTTGGAGCCTCTATAGCATCTAGAGTTGATCTTGGAGCCTCTGCAGAGTCTAGAGTTGATTTTGGAGCCTAAGCAGCTTATAGAGTTGATCTTGGAGCCTCTATAGCATCTAGAGTTGATCTTGGAGCCTCAGCAGCTTCTAGAGTTGATCTTGGAGCCTCATCAGCTTCAAAAGTTGATATTGGAGCCTCTGCAGAGTCTAGAGTTGATCTTGAAGCCTCAGCAGCTTCTAGAGTTGATTTTGGAGCCTAAGCAGCTTCTAGAGTTGATATTGGAGCCTAAGCAGCTTCTAGAGTTGATATTGGAGCCTCAGCAGCTTCTTGAGTTGATCTTGGAGCCTCAGCAGCTTCTTGAGTTGATCTTGAAACCTCAGCTGCTTCTAAAGTTGATCTTGAAACCTCAGCAGCTTCTAGAGTTGATCTTGAAACCTCAGCAGCTTCTAGAGTTGATTTTGGAGCCTAAGCAGCTTATAGAGTTGATCTTGGAGCCTCTATAGCATCTAGAGTTGATCTTGGAGCCTCAGCAGCATCTAGAGTTTATCTTGGAGCCTCAGCAGCTTCAAGAGTTGATCTTGGAGCCTGATCAGCTCTACAGGATATTGTACCTCAGCAGCTTCTAGAGTTGATATTGGAGCCTAAGCAGCTTCTATAGTTGATCTTGGAGCCTAAGCATGCTTCTAGAGTTGATCTTGGAGCCTCAGCAGCTTCTAGAGTTGATCTTGGAGCCTCATCAGCTTCGAAAGTTGATATTGGAGCCTCTACAGAGTCTAGAGTTGATCTTGAAGCCTCAGCAGCTTCTAGAGTTGATTTTGGAGCCTCTGCAGCTTCTAGAGTTGATATTGGAGCATAAGCAGCTTCTAGAGTTGATTTTGGAGCCTAAGCAGCTTATAGAGTTGATCTTAGAGCCTCAGCAGCTTCTAGAGTTTATCTTGGAGCCTCAGCAGCTTCAAGAGTTGATCTTGGAGCCTGATCAGCTCTACAGGATCTTGGAGCTTCAGCAGCTTCTAGAGTTGATAATGGAGACTCAGCAGCTTCTAGTGTTGATCTTGGAGCTTCAGCAGCATCTAGAGTTGATCTTGGAGCCTAAGCAGCGTCTAGAGTTGATATTGGAGTCTCAGCAGCTTCTATAGTTGATATTGTACCCTCAGCAGCTTCTAGATTTGATACTGGAGCCTCAGCAGCTTCTAGAGTTGATATTGTACCCTCAACAGCTTCTATAGTTGATCTTGGAGCCTAAGCAGCTTCTAAAGTTTATATTGTACCCTCAGCAGCTTCTAGAGTTGATCTTGGAGCCTGAGCAGCTTCTAGAGTTGATATTGGAGCCTCAGCAGCTTCTTGAGTTGATCTTGGAGCCTCAGCAGCTTCAAAAGTTGATATTGGAGCCTCTGCAGTGTCTAGAGTTGAACCTGAAGCCTCAGCAGCTTCTAGAGTTGATCTTGGAGCCTCAGCAGCTTCTAGAGTTGATCTTGGAGCCTACGCAGCTTGTAGAGTTGATCTTTGAGCCTCTATAACATCTAGAGTTGATCTTGGAGCCTCTGCAGAGTCTAGAGTTGATTTTGGAGCCTCATCAGATTCTAGGGTTGATCTTGGAGCCTCAAAAGCTTCTAGAGTTGATCTTGGAGCCTCAGCAGCTTCAAGAGTTGATCTTGGAGCCTCAGCAGCTTCAAGATTTGATCGTGGAGCCTCAGCAGCTTCAAAAGTTGATATCGTAGCCTAAGCTGCTCATATAGTTGATTTTGGAGCCTCATGAGATACTAGAGTTGATCTGATTCTATAGATGATATTGGATTTTCAGCAGCTTCTAGAGTTGAAATTGGAGCATCAGAAGATTCAGGAGTTGATATTGGCTACTCTACAGCTTCTAGAGTTGATATTGGGACCTCAGCAGCTTCTAGAGTTGATATTGTATCCTCAACAGCTTCCTGAGTTGATCTTGGAGCCTCAGTCGTGGAAGCCACTTGAATGGTTTAGTCGAAACTAGGAATAATTATTTCTTCTGTTTTTACTGGTTTGCTTGCCCGTCGCTGAGGACGTGCAGCCGGTTAACTTATGGGTACCTTTCCTTTACCATCTCCAGAACTTGTTTAGGTGTGCCCAGCTTGCTGGCGGGTCTTGCCTTCTTTATGGGGAGACGGAGCAGAAGACAATAGGTGAAGGCTGTGCTCCTGCATATAATACTCCAGTATGGAGGGTCGCCTGCTGATGCAATCCTCCAAAATGAACCGACTGGACTTCCATGGAGTATTTGCAGAAGTAATTCTCACTGAAGTCCACATGAATCAAACACAGGTTGTGCTTGAGAGTCTACCTCAGCTCGCTGTATGCTGCATACTTCCATCTAATGTTGATCTTGTACCCTCAGCAGCTTCTAGATTTGATATTGGAGCCTAAGCAGCTTCTATAGTTGATCTTGGAGCCTAAGCAGCTTCTAGAGTTGATCTTGGAGCCTCAGCAGCTTCTAGAGTTGATCTTGGAGCCTCATCAGCTTCAAAAGTTGATATTGGAGCCTCTGCAGAGTCTAGAGTTGATCTTGAAGCCTCAGCAGCTTCTAGAGTTGATTTTGGAGCCTAAGCAGCTTCTAGAGTTGATATTGGAGCCTAAGCAGCTTCTAGAGTTGATATTGAAGCCTCAGCAGCTTCTAGAGTTGATATTGGAGCCTCACAGCTTCTTGAGTTGATCTTGGAGCCTCAGCAGCTTCTAGAGTTGATCTTGGAGCCTACGCAGCTTGTAGAGTTGATCTTGGAGCCTCTATAACATCTAGAGTTGATCTTGGAGCCTCTGCAGAGTCTAGAGTTGATTTTGGAGCCTCATCAGATTCTAGGGTTGATCTTGGAGCCTCAAAAGCTTCTAGAGTTGATCTTGGAGCCTCAGCAGCTTCAAGAGTTGATCTTGGAGCCTCAGCAGCTTCAAGATTTGATCGTGGAGCCTCAGCAGCTTCAAAAGTTGATATCGTAGCCTAAGCTGCTCATATAGTTGATTTTGGAGCCTCATGAGATACTAGAGTTGATCTGATTCTATAGATGATATTGGATTTTCAGCAGCTTCTAGAGTTGAAATTGGAGCATCAGAAGATTCAGGAGTTGATATTGGCTACTCTACAGCTTCTAGAGTTGATATTGGGACCTCAGCAGCTTCTAGAGTTGATATTGTATCCTCAACAGCTTCCTGAGTTGATCTTGGAGCCTCAGTCGTGGAAGCCACTTGAATGGTTTAGTCGAAACTAGGAATAATTATTTCTTCTGTTTTTACTGGTTTGCTTGCCCGTCGCTGAGGACGTGCAGCCGGTTAACTTATGGGTACCTTTCCTTTACCATCTCCAGAACTTGTTTAGGTGTGCCCAGCTTGCTGGCGGGTCTTGCCTTCTTTATGGGGAGACGGAGCAGAAGACAATAGGTGAAGGCTGTGCTCCTGCATATAATACTCCAGTATGGAGGGTCGCCTGCTGATGCAATCCTCCAAAATGAACCGACTGGACTTCCATGGAGTATTTGCAGAAGTAATTCTCACTGAAGTCCACATGAATCAAACACAGGTTGTGCTTGAGAGTCTACCTCAGCTCGCTGTATGCTGCATACTTCCATCTAATGTTGAAAAGGTGGAACCTGAACCTGAAGGTCTTGGAACTGACTGAAAAGTGTGTCCTTAGTTGTCATCACCTCCTTCTTCACTATAACGCTGGCCCTCTGTTCTTCATCTTTGGAGCTCTCAACTGACCATTGGGTCAGGGCAATTTCTTTGTTTGATGGGGTTTTAGATGTAAGCATTATGGTACCTGTCACGGCTTCGACTGAAGTCGGTTCCCCTTCTCGTTCGAGGGGCATTCGGTGGTCACCGGTCTTCTAATCATCACCGATCCACTTTTCATTTTCCATTTGTCTTGTCTTGTTTTTCACACACCTGGTTTGCACTCCCCATCATTATCTGTTGTGTATTTTACCCTCTGTTTTCCCCCATGTCCTTGTGTGTGATTGTTTATTTGTTAAGCCGTTTCTTTCCGGCTGGTGCATTTTATTTATGCCTCGCCTGTTTTGCGTTTGGCAGCTTCTATAGTTGATCTTGGAGACTAAGCAGCTTCTAAAGTTGATATTGTACCTGACTTTATGCACCAGCTACACAAGAGACCTGACAGAATCACACACCTGCCATGGAGTCAGCAGGAGCAGGTCCCCCGGTCAGAGGAGCCGAGGAACGCGTCCAGGAACACGCGGCTATGTTACATCATCTCGGTGCCATGATGGATCGCGTTGACCAGACCATGGACCGCTGGGAGAGACAGGAAGTCTCTCCAGCGCCTCGACCAACACAACCGGGGGTTACCTCTACCCATCCCGTCCGGATCCAGTGGGATACGTCTCTCCCCTCCCACGGAGTATGATGTCCGCACAGTGCCAGGACTATACCTGGCTACTGTTCACCCAGCTCCCTCAGGAAGGGAGAGAGTCTCCGCTCTCGTCTCATGCCTCTCGGGGAGAGCTCTGGAGTGTGCCAACGCCGTGTGGGGAGAGGAAGACGCGGTGTTGGACCACTTTGAGGAGTTCACCCGTCGCTTCCGGGCCATCTTTGACCATCCGCCAGAAGGTAGAGCGGCGGGGGAACAACTTTTTCATTTGAGGCAGGGGACGAGGAGTGCACAGGAGTTCGCGCTGGAGTTCTGGACTTTGGCCCGCCGGAGCAGGATGGAATGACAGGGCCCTCATCGACTATTATCGATGCAGCCTGCGCGAGGACGTCCGACGGGAGTCCTCGCGCAGTGGATCTGTCCATCCGGTTGGATAGCCTGCTGGTTACCCGTGGACATCCTGAGGGGGCTCTGTCGGGTCCATCTCCCAGTACTCCCACTCCGGTGCCCATGGAGTTGGGAGGGGCTGCACGTAGGAAGGCTGGAGGAGGGGCCTTCACGTGCACCATCTGTGGCCGCAGAGGACACACTGCCGGTTGGTGCCGGGTTGATCCTTCTGGGAATCGAAGCAGCAGGCAGGGCGCTCTGGCGTCACCCCAGGTGAGTATGCACCACTCTCATCCAGAGTTCTCTGTTGTTCACCTGTTTGTACCTGTTTGTTTCCCCTGAGTTTTCCCCGCATTCTCAGCATAAGGCGCTAGTCGATTCAGGCGCAGCTGGGAATTTTATCGACAGAGCGTTAGCCCTTAGTTTAGGGATCCCCATTATTCCTGTGGATAGACGTTTCCCAGTTCACGCTCTGGATAGTCGACCATTAGGGTCCGGGCTAATCAAGGAGGCCACCATCTCCCTGTTCATGGAGATGCAGGAGGGTCACAAGGAGAGAATCAGTCTCTTTCTCATTGATTCCCATGCGTTTCCCGTGGTACTAGGCCTTCCTTGGTTGGCCCGTCATAACCCAACCATTTCATGGCAACAGAGGGCTCTCACGGGGTGGTCGCAAGAGTGCTCGGGGGAGGTGTGTAGGAGTTTCCGTTGGTGCTACCACGGTGGAAAGTCCAGACCAGGTCTCCACCGTGCACATCCCCCCAGAATATGCTGATTTGGCTCTCGCCTTCTGTAAACGGAAGGCGACTCAATTACCACCCCATCGACGGGGGGATTGTGCAATAAATCTCCTGGTAGACGCTGCACTTCCCAGGAGTCACGTGTATCCCATGTTGCAAGAGGAGACGGCGGCTATGGAAACATATGTCTCCGAATCCCTGGGGCAGTGGCACATTCGGCCCTCCACTTCACCTGTCTCAAGTTTCTTTTTTGTGAAGAAGGATGGAGGTCTGCGCCCGTGCATTGATTATCGAGGTCTCAATCAAAGCACGGTGAGGTACAGCTACCCGCTACCTCTTATCGCCACGGCGATTGAGTCAATGCACGGGGCGCCCCTCTTCACTAAACTGGATCTCAGGAGTGCGTACAACCTGGTGCGTATCCGTGAGGGAGACGAGTGGTGGTCAGCGTTTAGTACCACCTCAGGTCATTATGAATACCTCGTCATGCCGTACGGGTTGATGAATGCTCCAGTCTTCCAATCCTTTGTAGACGAGATCTTCAGGGACCTGCACGGGCAGGGTGTAGTGTGTATATCGATGACATTCTGATAAACTCCGCTACACGCGCCGAGCATGTGTCCTTGGTGCGCAAAGTACTTGGACGACTGTTGGAGCATGACCTGTACGTCAAGGCTGAGAAATACCTGTTGTTTTAGCAGGCCGTCACCTTCCTAAGGTATCGCATTTCCACATCAGGGGTGGAGATGGAGAGTGATCGCATTGCAGCCATGCGTAATTGGCCGACTCCCACCACGGTAAAGGAGGTGCAGCGATTTTTAGGGTTTGCCAATTACTACCGGAGATTTATCCGGGTTTTGGCCAGGTGGCTGCTCCCATTACTGTGGGGGAAAAAAGTATTTAGTCAGCCACCAATTGTGCAAGTTCTCTCACTTAAAAAGATGAGAGAGGCCTGTGATTTTCATCATAGGTACACTTCAACTATGACAGACAAAATGAAGAAAAAAAATCCAGAAAATCACATTGTAGGATTTTTTATGAATTTATTTGCAAATTATGGTGGAAAAATAAGTATTTGGTCACATACAAACAAGCAAGATTTCTGGCTCTCACAGACCTGTAACTTCTTCTTTAAGAGGCTCCTCTGTCCTCCACTCATTACCTGTATTAATGGCACCTGTTTGAACTTGTTATCAGTATAAAGACACCTGTCCACAACCTCAAACAGTCACACTCCAAACTCCACTATGGCCAAGACCAAAGAGCTGTCAAAGGACACCAGAAACAAAATTGTAGACCTGCACCAGGTTGGGAAGACTGAATCTGCAATAGGTAAGCAGCTTGGTTTGAAGAAATCAACTGTGGGAGCAATTATTAGGAAATGGAAGACATACAAGACCACTGATAATCTTCCTTGATCTGGGGCTCCACGCAAGATCTCACCCCGTGGGGTCAAAATGATCACAAGAACGGTGAGCAAAAATCCCAGAACCACACGGGGGGACCTAGTGAATGACCTTCAGAGAGCTGGGACCAAAGTAACAAAGCCTACCATCAGTAACACACTACGCCGCCAGGGACTCAAATCCTGCAGTGCCAGACGTGTCCCCCTGCTTAAGCCAGTACATGTTCAGGCCCGTCTAGTTTGCTAGAGAGCATTTGGATGATCCAGATGAGGATTGGGAGAATGTCAGATGAAACCAAAATATAACTTTTTTGGTAAAAACTCAACTCGTCGTGTTTGGAGGACAAAGAATGCTGAGTTGCATCCAAAGAACACCATACCTACTGTGAAGCATGGGGGTGGAAACATCATGCTTTGGGGCTGTTTTTCTGCAAAGGGACCAGGACGACTGATCCGTGTAAAGGAAAGAATGAATGGGGCCATGTATCGTGAGATTTCGAGTGAAAACCTCCTTCCATCAGCAAGGGCATTGAAGATGAAACGTGGCTGGGTCTTTCAGCATGACAATGATTCCAAACACACCGCCCGGGCAACGAAGGAGTGGCTTCGTAAGAAGCATTTCAAGGTCCTGGAGTGGCCTAGCCAGTCTCCAGATCTCAACCCCATAGAAAATCTTTGAAAGTCCGTGTTGCCCAGCGACAGCCCCAAAACATCACTGCTCTAGAGGAGATCTGCATGGAGGAATGGGCCAAAATACCAGCAACAGTGTGTGAAAACCTTGTGAAGACTTACAGAAAACGTTTGACCTCTGTCAATGCCAACAAAGGGTATATAACAAAGTATTGAGATAAACTTTTGTTATTGACCAAATACTTATTTTCTCCCATAATTTGCAAATAAATTAATAAAAAATCCTACAATGTGATTTTCTGGATTTTCTTTCCTCATTTTGTCTGTCATAGTTGAAGTGTACCTATGATGAAAATTACAGGCCTCTCTCATCTTTTTAAGTGAGAGAACTTGCACAATTGGTGGCTGACTAAATACTTTTTTTCCCCACTGTACCTCACTACTGAAGGGGGGTCCTGTACGTCTGCAGTGGTCGGTTGAGGCGGACAGGGCTTTTGGGCACCTAAAAGCTCTGTTTACCTCGGCTCCCGTGCTGGCCCATCCGAATCCCTCTTTGGCATTCATAGTGAAGGTGGACGCGTCCGCACTCGGGCATGCCACCAAAGCTCCGCCCCTGTGCTTTCTTCTCAAAGAAGCTCAACCCGGCGGAGCGGAACTATGACGTGGGGGACCGGGAGTTGTTGACTGTGGTTAAGGCTTTGAAGGCGTGGAGATATTGGCTTGAGGGGGCTAAACACCCTTTCCTCATCTGGACTGACCACCGCAATCTGGAGTACATTCGGGCAGCTAGGAGACTGAATCCTCGTCAGGCAAGGTGGGCCATGTTCTTTACCAGTTTTGTTTACCCTGTCTTACAGACCAGGTTCCCGGAATGTGAAGGCAGGCGCACTGTCCCGACTGTATGACACAGAGGAGCGGCCCATGGATCAGAAGCCCTGTCCGCCTCAGCCGACCACTGCAAACTCACCGGTCCCCCCTTCAGCAGTGAGGTAATGGGAGCCGCTTCCTGATCAAAACCCCGGATAAACCTCCGGTAGTAGTTGGCAAACCCTAGAAACCGCTGCACCTCCTTTACCGTAGTGGGAGTCGGCCAATTACGCACGGCTGAAATGCGGTCACTCTCCATCTCTACCCCTGAAGTGGAAATGCGGTACCCTAGTAAGGAGACGGACTGTTTAAAGAACAGACATTTCTCAGCCTTGACGTACAGGTCATGCTCCAACAGTCGACCAAGCACCCTGCGCACCAGGGACACATGCTCGAGCGTGTTACAGAGTATATCAGAATGTCATCAATATACACCACTACACCCTGCCTGTGCAGGTCCCTGAAAATCTAGTCTACAAAGGCCTGGAAGACTGAGGGAGCATTCATCAACCCGTACGACATGACGAGGTACTCATAGTGCCCTGAGGTGGCACTAAACGCAGTTTTCCACTCGTCTCCCTCCCGGATACACACTAGAATGTAGGCGCTTCTGAAAACCAATTTTGTGAAAAAGCGCGCCCCGTGCATTGACTCGATCACACTGGCTATGAGAGGCAGCGGGTAACTGTACCTCACAGTGATCTGGTTGAGACCTCGATAGTCAATACACGGGCGCAGACCTCCCTCCTTCTTCACAACAAAGAAACTCGAGGAGACAGGTGAAGTGGAGGGCCGAATGTACCCCTGCCCCAGGGATTCGGAGACATATGTTTCCATAGCCGCCGTTTCCTCTTGCGACGTGACTCCTGGGAAGTGCTGCGTCTACCAGGAAATTTATCGCACAATCCCCCCGTCGATGGGGTGGTCCTGCGCAACCATGCACAGTGGAGCGGTGGCCTCCCTAATTAGCCCAGACACTAATGGTCTACTATCTAGGGCATGCACAGGGAAGGACATATCAACTGGCACAATAGGGATCCCTAAACTATGGGCAAATTATCTGTAAACAAAATTCCCAGCTGCGCCTGAATCTACGAGCGCCTTATGCTGGGAATGCGGGGAAAACTCAGAAAAATTATTAAACGAAAACATGTGAGCAACAGAGGGCTCTGGGTGAGCCTGGTGCCGACTCACCTGGGGTGACACGAGAGTGCCCTGCTTGCTGCCTCGACTCCCAGAGGAACCTCCCCAGCACCGGCCGGCAGTGTGCCCTCTGCGGCCGCAGATGGTGCATGGAACGGCCCCTCCTCTGGTCGCCCTAAGCGCAGCACCACCCAGCTCCATGGGCGTCGGAGCGGTATGGGGGTGGACGCTCTGGACGTCCTCGGGTAGCCAGCAGGTTATCCAACCGGATGGACATGTCCACCAGCTGGTCGAAGGTTAGAGTGGTGTCTCTGCAGGCCAACTCCCGACGAACGTCCTCGCGTAAACTACAACGGTAGTGATCGATCAGGGCCCTGTCGTTCCATCCCGCGCCGGCGGCCAGGGTCCGGAAGTCCAATGCAAACTCCTGTGCGCTCCTCATCCCCAGATGTGAAGAAAACAAAGATAAAACAAATGGAAAATGAAAAGAGGATCGGTGATGGCTAGAAGAACCATTGACGTCGACCGCCAAACGCCGCCCGAACAAGGAGAGGGACTGACTTCGGCGGAAGTCGTGACAATTCAATGAATGAATGAGCAAATCAATCAAACAACTATAGTAATAACATGGATATGTTTAGTAATTTAGAATAATGCACACATATTGTGAACTGTTGTGAACACAACTTAAATAGGTCCTGACTAACAAAGCATCAAAGTGCCCAGCTTCAAGCTTGCTCTAACCTTGAGGGCCCTGGCATTGGGTCATGTTCAGGAAGTGGGGGAGGTGTGGGCGGTGGGGTAAAATATTCCGTTTGTTGCTCTGGCTTTTTCTTCTCTCTTCGTCTTTCTCAATTTTTTCCTTAGAACACGCTCCTCTCTCACACTGACATCTGCAATCTTCTTTTTCCATGTCTCTTTGCCATTATCTCTTTCTCAAGGTCATTTTGTCTTCTCTCTGGGTCTGCATCACGGTGTGCTCTGTAACGCTGCTGCATTAAAGGAAGCTCTGAGTGATGGTGCCATTTCCTAACAAATGCATGTAACCATTTTAATAGATGTTTTATATACATACAGTACCAGTCAAAAGTTTGGACACACCTACTTATTAAGGGGTTTTCTATATTTTTACTATTTTCTACGTTAATAATAGTGAAGACATAAAAATTATGAAATAACACATATGGAATCATGTAGTAACCAAAAAAAAGTGTTAAACAAATGAAAATATATTTTAGATTTTAGATTCTTCAAAGTAGCCACCCTTTGCCTTGATGACAGCTTTGCACACTCTTCACATTCTTTCAACCAGCTTCAACAGGCTTCCAACTCATCCCAAACCATCTCAATTGGTTTGAGGTCGTGTGATTGTGGAGGCGAGGTCATTTGATGCAGCACTCCATCATTCTCCTTCTTAGTCAAATAGCCCTTGCACAGCCTGGAGGTGTGTTGGGTCATTGTCCTGTTGAAAAACAAATGATAGTCCCACTAAGCACAAACCAGCTGGGAATGGCGTATCACTGCAGAATGCTTTAGTAGCCAAGCTGTTTAGTGTACCTTGAACTCTAAATAAATCCCAGACAGTGTCACCAGCAAAGCAACCACACACCATCACACCTCCTCCTCCATGCTTCATGGTGGGAACCACACATGCGGAGATCATCCGTTCACCTACTCTGCGTCTCACAAAGACACGGCGGTTGGATCCAAAAATCTAAAATTTCAGACCAAATGACAGATTTCTACCGGTCTAATGTCCATCACTCGTGTTTCTTGGCCCAAGCAAGTCTCTTCTTCTTATTGGTGTCCTTAAGTAGTGGTTTCTTTGCAGCAATTCGACCATGAAGGCCTGATTCACGCAGTCTCCTCTGAACAGTTGATGTTGAGATGTGTCTGTTACTTGAACTCTGACATGAACTTGGTGGGTGGGGTGTGTAGTAGAAGTCTTTGTTAGAAGGTGGCGTGTAGCTGTTGGTCTGCGCTTTTCTTCCACAATGGACTGGGGCAGACCCACTGTAGTGCCCGAGATGTTCAGAGAGGAATATCCAGACTCAAAGAATGTTCAGTGTTGGCTCACTGATATTCACTCTGGGGCCCCAGGGTTACTCCATGGCCTAGCTGAAGTATAGGTCTGGTGGTGCCTGTATCAACAACATTGGCAGAGGCAGAGGGGTGGCTCTGCCCGGCGTCAAGGCGGAGACCTTGACGCCGGCTGAGACCACGGAGCGGGCTGCAGGGTGGTTGCCCTGCTAGATGTCCAGGGCAGGGACCTTGGTGCCAGCAGCGCGGTGGGGCCTTCCCCGGTGTCGAGGGCAGTGACCTCAGGGGCTGCAGGGTGGGGACCTTGCCAGTATCGAGGGCAGTGACCTCGAGGTGAGCAGCAGGGTGCATCCTCGGAGATCTCACCGTCGCTGTGGTCACCATTGCTGGGGGGTTCACAGTCGCCAGGTGACCCGTTGCTGGAGGCACCATTGCTAGGAGGCTCCCCGTCGCCAGGGTCACCATCATCATCGGGGACATCGTTGCCGGGGACACCGCCGCCGGGGTCACCATCATTGTTCTGGTCACCGCCGCTTCACTTGAAGGCTCACTGTCGCTGGGGACACCGTTGCCGGGGGCAGCACTTCTCTCCTCCGGTTTTGCTGCTGGGACTGGGTAACTGCAAAAAGAGCAGTCCTGCACCTTTGTTCTCTCCAACTGGTCCAAACTCCTCTCAATCAGGTCGCATCTCTTCTCAATCTTCTCTTCCAGGTATGCTGGAAGGCAAGCAGGGACATGCTCAACTTCAGATACCATTTCATTGGGAAAAAAATGAGAGAACTAAATATCCAGAATATAAAAAATGTATAATAATCTGCACAAAAATTCAAAATAGGCCAGGCTGTGCCTCTGCAGCGCAGAGTCTTGTTCTCACTGTGCTTGCTACCATTGGGTTGCTATAGCAACACGTTCAGGGCTTGTGCAGTGCACAGGGAGGGGGGAGACCCTGTAAATAGCTATCCACTGTAGCAACTGAATCTAGCTAACAAGCTAGCTGGCTATGTCATAATCAGTGAGAACGTCCCAAAATACACAAACACGTCTGAAAGTCCACAGAAAAGATTAGATGGCTCACAATTCTTTTCACCGTTGTTGTGGTTCGAGATCATCATTGAGTGTGAGCTAACATTAGCTAATGCTCAATCACTCCAGGAGCTAACCTTAACCTGGCTAGCACTGTGAATCTAGCTAACAAACACTTTGTTTTCTGTTAAATAAATAAAATACATTTTGAGCAAAGATTGACATGTTTGCATCTTTACAGTAAACAGGTGTTGTGATTAGAGCTCTGGATTTACTATGCTGCATTTTTTTAAAACAGATATAGCAGAGATGTGCTTTGGATTAAATATGACAATGTTTGCCTTTCCGTGCCTTGTAGCTTGAATATGGTGCTGTATGCTCAGATCTGTCACCTTCATGTGAAGAAGAATGATGATATTCACCACCTGAACAGATAAAATAATTTGGGTTCTGGTCATGAGTCAGATTTAGTCCATTTTCAATTAGACATATACTGTATTTACAAATATATGTGGACACCCCTTCAAATTAGTGGAGATCACAGAACGGGACCACAGAGTGCTGAAGCGAGTAGCGTGTAAAAATCGTCTGTTCTTGGTTACAACACTCACTACCAAGTTCCAAACTGCCTCTGGAAGCAACGTCAGCACAAAAACTGTTCGTCTGGAGCTTCATGAAATGGGTTTCCATGGCTGAGCAGCCACACACAAGCCTAAGATTACAATGCGCAATGCCAAGCGTCGGCTGGTGTGGTGTAAAGCTCCCCGTGACTGGAAAAGTAAACGTAGGTTTCGCAGAAAGACATCAGGATCCCTTGTGAGGATCAGGCGACGAGTGGCTAATCTGCCTTTGCCTTCCATTCTGCTAGCTAACATTCAATCGCTGGAAAATAAATGGGACGAACTGAAAGCACGTACTGTATATCCTACCAACAGGACATTCAAAACTGTAATCAAATCAAATCAAATTTTATTTGTCACATACACATGGTTAGCAGATGTTAATGCGAGTGTAGCGAAATGCTTGTGCTTCTAGTTCCGACCATGCAGTAGTATCTAACAAGTAATCTAACAAATTCACAACAACTACCTTATACACACAAGAGTAAAGGAATGAATACGAGTATGTACATATAAATATATGGATGAGCGATGGCTGACCGGCATAGGCAAGATGCAGTAGATGGTATGGAGTACAGTATATACACATATATATGAGATGAGTAATGTAGGATATGTAAACATTATATAAATGGCATTGTTTAAAGTGGCTAGTGATACATTATTTCATCCAATTATAATTATTAAAGTGGCTAGAGATTTGGGTCGATGACCCGAACGGCATAGGCAAGATACAGTAGATGGTTTAGAGTACAGTGTATACATTTGATATGAGTATGTCGGATACGTAAACATTATATACAAAATTGTTTAAAGTGGCTAGTGATACATTTGTTACATCCAATTCCTATGTATAAAGTGGCTAGAGATTTAAGTCAGTATGTTGGCAGCAGCCACTCAATGTTAGTGATGGCTGTTTAACAGTCTGATGGCCTTGAGGTAGAAGCTGTTTTCAGTCTCTCGGTCCCAGCTTTGATGCACCTGTACTGACCTCGCCTTCTGGATGATAGCGGGGTGAACAGGCAGTGGCTCGGGTGGTTGTTGTCCTTGATGATCTTTGGCCTTTCTGTGACATCGGGTGGTGTAGGTGTCCTGGAGGGCAGGTAGTTTAACCCGGTGATGCGTTGTGCAGTCCTCACTACCCTCTGGAGAGCCTTACGGTTGTGGGCGGAGCAGTTGCCGTACCAGGCGGTGATACAGCCCGACAGGATGCTCTCGATTGTGCATCTGTAAAAGTTTGTGAGTGATTTTGGTGACAAGCCAAATTTCTTCAGCCTCCTGAGGTTGAAGAGGCGCTGTTGCGCCTTCTTTACCACGCTGTCTGTGTGGGTGGACCAATTCAGTTTGTCCGTGATGTGTACGCCGAGGAACTTAAAACTTTCCACCTTCTCCACTACTGTCCCCTCGATGTGGATAGGGGTGCTCCCTCTCCTGTTTCCTGAAGTCCACGATCATCTCCTTTGTTTTGTTGACATTGAGTGAGAGGTTATTTTCCTGACACCACACTCCGAGGGCCCTCACCTCCTCTCTGTAGGCCGTCTCGTCGTTGTTGGTAATCAAGCCTACCACTGTAGTGTCGTCAGCAAACTTGATGATTGAGTTGGATGCGTGCTTGGCCACGCAGTCATGGGTAAACAGGGAGTACAGGAGAGGGCTGAGAACGCACCCTTGTGGGGCCCCAGTGTTGAGGATCAGCGGGGTGGAGATGTTGTTTCCTACCCTCACCACCTGGGACCGGCCCGTCAGGAAGTCCAGGACCCAGTTGCACAGGGCTGGAGTCGAGACCCAGGGTCTCGAGCTTAATGACGAGCTTGGAGGGAACTATGGTGTTAAATGCTGAGCTGTAGTCGATGAACAGCATTCTTACATAAGTATTCCTCTTGTCCAGATGGGTTAGGGCAGTATGCAGTGTGATTGCGATTGCGCTGCCTGTGGACCTATTGGGACGGTAAGCAAATTGGAGTGGGTCCAGGGTGTCTGGCAGGATGGAGGTGATATGATCCTTGACTAATCTCTCAAAGCACTTCATGATGACGGAAGTGAGTGCTACGGGGCGATAGTCATTTAGCTCAGTCACCTTAGCTTTCTTGGGAACAGGAACAATGGTGGCCCTCTTGAAGCATGTGGGAACAGCAGACTGGGATAGGGACTGATTGAATATGTCCGTAAACACACCAGCCAGCTGGTCTGCGCATGCTCTGAGGACACGGCCAGGGATGCCATCTGGGCCGGCAGCCTTGCGAGGGTTAACACATTTAAATGTTTTTCTCACATTGGCTGCGGTGAAGGTGACACCGCAGGTTTTGGTAGCGGGCCGTGTCGGTGGCACTGTATTGTCCTCAAAGCGAGCAAAGAAGTTGTTTAGTTTGTCTGGGAGCAGGACGTCATGGTCCGCGACGGGCTGGTTTTCTTTTTGTAGTCCGTGATTGACTGTAGACCCTGCCACATTCCTCTTGTGTCTGAGCCATTGAATTGTGACTCTACTTTGTCTCTATATTGACGCTTAGCTTGTTTGATTGCCTTGCGGAGGGAGTAGCTGCACTGTTTGTATTCAGTCATGTTTCCGGTAGCCTTTACCTGGTTAAAAGCAGTGGTTCGCGCTTTCAGTTTTGCTAATGCTGCCATCAATCCATGGTTTCTGGTTGGGGAAGGTTTTGATATTTGCTATGGGTACAACATCACCAATGCATTTGCTAATAAACTCGCTCACCGAATCAGCGTATACATCAATGTTGTTGTCAGATGCTATCCGGAACATATCCCAGTCCACGTGCTCGAAGCAATCTTGCAGCATGGAATCAGATTGGTCGGACCAGCGTTGAACAGACCTGAGAACGGGCGTTTCCTGTTTTAGTTTCTGTTTGTAGGCTGGGAGCAACAAAATGGAGTCATGGTCAGACTTGCGAAAGGAGGCGGAGAATAGCCTTGTATGCATCACGGAAGTTGGAATAACAGTGGTCCAGGATTTTACCAGCCGGGTGGCACATTCGATATGCTGGTAAAATTTCGGGAGCCTTGTTCTTAAATTAGCCTTATTAAAATCCCCAGCCACAATAAATGCAGCCTCAGGATATGTGGTTTCCAGTTTACATAGAGTCCGATGAATTTCTTTCAGTGCCGTCGATGTATCAGCTTGAGGGGATGTACACGGCTGTGATTATAATCGAAGAGAATTCTCTTGGTAGATAATGCGGTCTGCATTTGATTGTAAGGAATTCTATGTCAGGTGAACAAAAGGACTTGAGTTCCTGTATGTTGTTATGATCACACCACGTCTCGTTAATCATAAGACACACACCCCGCCCTTCTTCTTACCAGAGAGATGTTTGTTTCTGTCGGCGCGATGCGTGGAGAAACCAGGTGGCTGTACCGACTCTGATAACGTGTCCTGAGTGAGCCATGTTTCCGTGAAGCAAAGAACGTTGCAGTCTCGAATGTCTCTCTGAAAGGCAACCCTCGATCGGATTTCGTCTACTTTGTTGTCAAGAGACTGTACATTGGCGATTAAAATACTCGGGAGAGGTGCACGATGCGCCCGTCGACGTAGCTTGACCAAAAGACCGGCGCGTTTCCCTCTTCTCCGGCGCCGCCGTTGTTTTGAGTAGCCACGTGCTATCCAGTCTGTTGTTGTGTTTGGGTTAACGAAAGGAGAATCCTCTTTGGGAAAGTCGTATTCCTGGTCGTAATGTTGGTAAGTTGGCGTTGCTCTTATATCCAATAGTTCCTCCCGGTTGTATGTAATAAAACTTAATATTTTCCGGGGTAACAATGTAAGAAGTAATACATAAAAAAACAAAATACTGCATGGTTTCCTGAGAACGTGAAGCGAGGCTGCCATCTCTGTCGGCGCCGGAAGTATGATGACTTCCGGCGCCGCTATCTTAGGTTTCACGGAGTCGTGGCTGAACGACGACATTAACAACATACAGCTGGCGGGTTATACACTCTATCGTCAGGACAGAACAGCAGCATCTGGTAAGACACGGGACGGGGGCCTATGCATATTTGTATACAATAGCTGGTGCACGATATCTAAGGAGTCTCAAGGTTTTGCTCGCCTGAGGTAGAGTATCTCATGATAAGCTGTAGACCACAGTATCTACCTAGAGAGTTTTTACCTGTATTTTTCGTAGCTGTCAAGATACCACCATAGACCAAGGCTGGCACTAAAACCACACTCAATGAGCTGTATTCCACCATAAGCAAACAGGAAAACGCTCATCCAGAGGCGGCGCTCCTAGTGGCCCGGGGGACCTTAATGCAGGGAAACGTGAATCAGTTTTACCTAATTTCTATCAGCATGTTAAATGTGCAAACAGATGGAGAACAATTCTAGACCACCTTTACTCCACACACAGAGACACGTACAAAGCTCTCCCTCGCCCTCCATTTGGCAAATCTGACCATAACTCTATCCTCCTGATTCCTGCTTACAAGCAAAAATTAAAGCAGGAAGCACCAGTGACTCGGTCTATAAAAAAAGTGGCTTTATCAATAAGTGCATCGAGAACGTCGCCCCCACAGTGACTGTACGTACATACCCCAACCAGAAGCCATGGATTACAGGCAACATTCTCACTGAGCTAAGGGGTAGAGCCTCTTTCAAGGAACGGGACTCTAACCCGGAAGGTTATAAGAAATCCCGCTATGCCCCCCCAACAAACCAGCAAACAGACAAAGCGTCAATATAGGACTAAGATCGACTCGTACTACATCGGCTCCGACGCTCGTCGGATGTGGCAGAGCTTGCAAACTGTGACAGACTGCAAAGGAAAGCACAGCTGAGAGCTGCCCAGTGACAAAAGCCTACCCGACGAGCTAAATAACTTCTAGGCTCGCTTTGAGGCAAGTAACACTGAAACATGAATGAGAGAATCAGCTGTTCCGGATGACTGTGTGATCAGGCACTCCGCAGCCGATGTGAGTAAGACCTTTAAACAGGTCCATTTTGGAATGAGACGAGCAGGTGTCCACATACCTTTGGTTATGTAGTGTATGAGGATGAATATTTCATATCGTGTAAGGATATATTGAAATTATGTATTTTGGGAGAAACACATATCCATAAATGATCAGGTAATGATACATTTCTGAAAGTATGTGGATTCCTTCATGTCTAAGTATAAAGCCTTAGATATGTCAGAATGTTGACACATACCCTTTCCGGAGTTAAAATATTCTACAAATATTTGAGTGGGTGCATGCGCGTCAGGCGTGTCTTGAAGGGATCTCACCCTGGATATCTCTCTGGACTCATACGGTAGTAGAGAGATTTCTGAGGTCCTGATTGGAGGCATGTAGAAAACTGTCCTGAGAATGTCCTACAAAATTAAAGACATCCGTATCTGGAGCATGTCTACTCCTTATATCTAATTAAATGTCAGATATCCCCTGATATTGACCCTTTTAGCCCAATGTTACTAGGTGCCTGTGATACAGACACACACATACAGTGCCTTCGGAAAGTATTCAGACACCTTGACATTTTCCACATTTTGTTATGTTACAGCCTCATTCTAAAATGTATTAAATAGTCCCCCCCCCCCATCAATCTACACACAATAAACCATAATGACATTCCAAAAACAGAAATATCACATTTACATAAGTATTCAGACCCTTTATTCAGTTCTTTGTTGAAGCACCTTTGGCAGCGATTACAGCATGGAGTCTTCTTGGGTATGACGCTACAAGCTTGGCACACCTGTATTTGGGGAGTTTCTCCCATTCTTCTCTGCAGATCCTCTCAAGCTCTGTCAGGTTGGAACGGGGAGCGTTGCTGCACAGCTATTTTCAGATCTCTCCAGAGATGTTCGATTGGGTTCAAGTCCGGGCTCTGGCTGGGCCACTCAAGAACATTCAGAGACTTGTCCCGAAGCTACTCCTGTGTTGTGTTGGCTGTGAGCTTGGGTTCATTGTCCTGTTGGAAGGTGAGCCTTACTGACTGACATCATGAAACATTAAAATATAGATTAAACAGGCTGTTGATACTTACTTAGCTTGCACTGTTGTTCTCCCATCCCAAATTTTTTGGACACTTCCTGAATGTGATGTCATTGTGGGAAGGGGCTGTTCTTTAGAGGGGTATTACTACAAACTAACAGGGTAGAAAGTGAAATCAGGGGGACACAGTAATTCTTAAAATCAATAGTCATTACATTTTTTTACAGAGATTTTAAGTAGGACTATAAAATAATGAGTAAATATGTTGAATATTTTATAACTGAATATTTCTTGTAGAAGTTGATGAATACCACCCTGGGACATGGCAAAAAACATCCACTAAAACAAAATGGTCAAAATGCAAAAAACTACCTTTGAGATTCATATCTATATTGTGTTTATGGTAAAGGACTCCTGACTTCATACTTAACGCCCTTTGGATTCCACATTGTACTCTAAATAAGAGCTGTTATTTCCTGGGGACCGAAAAGGCACGCATAACAGGAATGTCCCAGCTAGCCAATTTAACGTGGTCCGTCAATCAATGTAGCCTATATCATGTCTGTCAGCAGCAATCCTAATTAAACACTCGTAAAAACAATGTTGAAAAGGGGATCACGTTAGCTTATTTCGCTAGGTACTGTAGGCCTACATTGTTTGTAGAAAAAAGTACATTAGTACATTACCACTATATGTTTAGCCAAATGTACAAAGTTTCTACAGGTAGCTTAAAAGCTAACAGTAACGTTACATCAGCAAATGTGCCCTTCTGCTGCTTGACAGGCAGAGCCCACAAAAGATAAACCACTCATACTTGTCAGGTATAATTCCCGTTTATTTTATATCAAATATCCAATTAATGGCGGTCAATATTGAGAGATATCGTGAGGCTACCCTACGTATCTGAAATGACATAATCAGTTGATGTTTACTGAAAAGTATGCAGTTACTTCCTGTATAACTCTGATGATCGAGCTAAATGTGGCGCAATTGTTTTGCGTGGAATAATCTGAAATTTGTAGGTCTGACTCTGCTCTTCAAGTGGTGATGATATTACAACCGAATAGTTCACATTTACTTAACAATCCCTTTGAAAAAAACGGCACACAGTTGTCAATGGTTTTATGGGAGATGTGAAGACAACCTATTACAGCTAGCTAGGGACATACATGATGCCGGCATGGGCTGTTTACTGATATAAAAGGACTATAATATGTGCCTGTTTCAGACAAGGTCTTTGGATATCTCTAGAACAGCTGAGATCACAAGTCTCATAGATTTTTAAAATGTTTTTATCAAGCTGTTCTTCAATTTACAAAGCTTTTTTAATATAAATGTACACATACATTTTATACAATCATTTCACCCATACTGCTCACGCGCGTCATGAGCATCTGCGTAGCCAGGCGCTAAAATAGAACTTGGTTCTTTTTGTGGTGTTTAACGCGCTGCAAGTCCCACCTCTCCCATGTCATTGGTTTTTAGGAGCATATACCCATGTGGGTGATTGAAAGATGAACTGAGGTCCATACTCCAGTCCAGTCGATGGTGGTAATGCACCTTAAAGTTGGTTGCCAACCGCCATATAAAATCCAAAGATGAAGAAGCCTGAAAGAGGAGAGATTACTAGAAATGAACTCGGTTTAACCTTTAATCTGTGGATTAATTGTCAGAGCAAAAGACCGTCGGCATTTCAGGTAAAATAACAATCCAATGTTTATATTCCAGGACAAATTAGCAAGCAACAGCAAGCTAGCTAGCTACAGTGAGGGAAAAAAGTATTTGATCCCCTGCTGATTTTGTACGTTTGCCCACTGACAAAGAAATGATCAGTCTATATTTTTAAAGGTAGGTTTATTTGAACAGTGAGAGACAGAATAACAAAAAAAAAAAATAATCCAGAAAAACTCATCTGAAAAATGTTATAAATTGGTGGCAAAACCCTTTTTGGCAATCACAGAGGTCAGACGTTTCTTGTAGTTGGCCAGCAGGTTTGCACACATCTCAGGAGGGATTTTGTCCCACTCCGCTTTGCAGATCTTCTCCAAATCATTAAGGCTCCCTCCACAGATTTTCTATGGGATTAAGGTCTGGAGAATGGCTAGGCCACTCAGGACCTTAATGTGCTTCTTCTTGAGCCACTCCTTTGTTGCCTTGGCCGTGTGTTTTGGGTCATTGTCATGCTGGAATACCCATCCACGACCCATTTTCAATGCCCTGGCTGAGAGAAGGAGGTTCTCACCCAAGATTTGACGGTACATGGCCCCGTCCATCGTCCCTTTGATGCGGTGAAGTTGTCCTGTCCCCTTAGCAGAAAAACACCCCCAAAGCATAATGTTTCCACCTCCATGTTTGACGATGGGGATGGTGTTCTTGGGGTCATAGGCAGCATTCCTCCTCCTCCAAACGCGGCGAGTTGAGTTGATGCCAAAGAGCTCAATTTTGGTCTCATCTGACCACAACACTTTCACCCAGATGTCCTCTGAATCATTCAGATGTTCATTGGCAAACGGGCATGTATATGTGCTTTCTTGAGCAGGGGGACCTTGCGGGCGCTACAGGATTTCAGTCCTTCACGTTGTAGTGTGTTACCAATTGTTTTCTTGGTGACTATGGTCCCAGCTGCCTTGAGATCATTGACAAGATCCTCCCATGTAGTTCTAGGCTGATTCCTCACTGTTTTCATGATCATTGCAACTCCACGAGGTGAGATCTTGAATGGAGCCCCAGGCCGAGGGAGATTGAAGTTCTTTTGTGTTTCTTCAATTTGCGAATAATTGCACCAACTGTTGTCACCTTCTCACCAAGCTGCTTGGCGATGGTCTTGTAGCCCATTCCAGCCTTGTGTAGGTCTACAATCTTGTCCCTGACATCCTTGGAGAGCTCTTTGGTCTTGGCCATGGTGAAGAGTTTGGAATCTGATTGATTGATTGCTTCTGTGGACAGGTGTCTTTTATACAGGTAACAAACTGAGATTAGGAGCACTCCCTTTAAGAGTGTGCTCCTAATCTCAGCTCGTTACCTGTATAAAAGACACCTGGGAGCCAGAAATCTTTCTGATTGAGAGGGGGTCAAATACTTATTTCCCTCATAAAAATGCAAATCAATTTATAACATTTTTCACATGCGTTTTTCTGGATTTTTTTGTTGTTATTTTGTCTCTCACTGTTCAAATAAACCTACCATTAAAATTATAGACTGATCATTCAAATACTTTTTTCCCTCACTGTAAATTGCCCTAAATGTTTAATGCTTTTGACCTGTCCCCAAATTAATATAGTTGGTTCAGAGTTTGTTCTGATATTTCAACCTGCATGTCCTGATCGCGTCTGGTGTGGGTGGACAAAATAAACATGCGCGCGATGGTGCACACGGACGCACTCGCATGAGCAGTCTGGTCAGCATGTTAGTGTCCTATAGGGCGGCGCATATTTGGCCCAGCGTCGTCCGGGTTAGGGGAGCGTTTGGCAGGGGTAGGCCGCCATTGTAAAATAAGAATTTGTTCTTAACTGACTTGCCTAGTTAAATAAAGATTAAATAGTATCTAACAATTCACAACAATACACACAACTCTAAAAGTAAAATAATGGAATTAAGAAATATATCAATATTAGGACGAGCAATGTCGCAGATTAGAATACAGTAGATACAGTGCAAGTAGGCTACCTACATTATGAGATTATTATGGATAAGCACGAGAGCAGCCAATCATCGATCATCATGTCACCAGATTAAGACCCTCAATACATAAAGCTCATCACCGTGCTCTTTCACCACCCTGGGAAGTTCATCATAAGGTAATTCATCTGTAGCCTAATAAACTGCTTGCTTTCCTGAGTCATAGTGGGAGGACCACACATAAAGCTCATCACTGTGCTCTTTCATCACCCTGGGAAGTTCATCATAAGGTAATTCATCTGTAGCCTAATAAACTGCTTGCTTTCCTGAGTCATAGTGGGAGGACCACACAACATGTAATCGCGTGACTCCAAGTTTAATTTGATTTATATATTTATTTTTCTTAACTTTTTCTTGAGCTGCACTGTTGGTTAGGGACTTGTAAGTCAGCGTTTCACTGTAAGGTCTACGCTTGTTGTATCCGGCGCATGTGACTAATAAAGTTTGATTTGATTTGAGAGGTAACAGGTTCGAGTCCCCAAGCTGCATGTCGATGTGCCCTTGAGCAAGGCACTTAACCCTATTGCTCCTGTAAGTCGTTCTGGATAAGAGCGTCTGCTGAATGACTAAAATGTAAAATGGGTAGAGAGGAAGGAAAATACAAATATACTGTAGACATTGATACTCTTACAGTAGCAACAACCTCACACCTATCCATCTATAGATAATATGATGGTGATGACCACAGAGTCAATATACTGCACTAAGATTCATGACAATTAAATATATCTTTTTTAAACTTTTATTTAATTAGGCAAATCATTTAAGAACAAATTCTTATTATTTACAATGACGGGAGCCCACACTATATGTCTATACGGTCTACCCCGGCCAAACACAGACGAGACGATATGATGGTTATTATATCAATATTTACGCATGAAGGCATTTCCACTGCCATTTCTCCAATAATTACATTTTATAGACACAAAAAGATCCCACCATGTCTAATGAACAAATTATCTATCGGCACTTCTTTTTTTCCATCACAGCTGTTTTTATATGACTTTACTTAAAAACTGTGGATGGAAACATGGTCTATGTTGTAAAATAAAGAGAGCTTTAGCTTAACAAAAAACATAGTAACCGGCCTCCCGAGGGGCACAGCGTTTTGAAGGACTGTGTTGCAACGTCACTACAGCCTGGGGTTCGATTCGAGCGGTTGTTTAAGAGCGCAGCATGTTTCGGAGGACACATGACTCGACCTTCGCCCCTCTCCCGAGCCCATTGGGGAGTTGCAGTGATGAGACAAGATTGTAATCTTGAAATTGGGGGGAAAAAATGGGGGTAAAAATTATGAAAAAAAGTATAAACATAGTAACCATACATAAAACATGACTATTATTCTAATCACTAAATCATAATTTGTATTGACTGATTGATAAATATCAATATCTCCCTTGGGAGAGTAAAAGGGTGAAAGGGTGTGCGTGTCCGTGTGTGTGCATGAGTGTGTGTGTAAGACAATTAAGTCCTGTGATGCTGTACAAACAATAGAAAGATAGAAGGTCAGAGGTAAAGGGGAAGGGATGGAGCATGGAAGAGAGAGGAGGGAGCAGGGAAGAGAGAGGAGGGAGCAGGGAAGAGAGAGGAGGGAGCAGGGAAGAGAGAGGAGGGAGCATGGAAGAGAGAGGAGGGAGCATGGAAGAGAGAGGAGGGAGCAGGGAAGAGAGAGGAGGGAACAGGGAAGAGAGAGGAGGGAGCAGGGAAGAGAGAGGAGGGAGCAGGGAAGAGAGAGGAGGGAGCAGGGAAGAGAGAGGAGGGAGCAGGGAAGAGAGGAGGGAGCATGGAAGAGAGAGGAGGGAGCATGGAAGAGAGAGGAGGGAGCAGGGAAGAGAGAGGAGGGAGCAGGGAAGAGAGAGGAGGGAGCAGGGAAGAGAGAGGAGGGAGCAGGGAAGAGAGAGGAGGGAGCAGGGAAGAGAGAGGAGGGAGCAGGGAAGAGAGAGGAGGGAGCAGGGAAGAGAGAGGAGGGAGCAGGGAAGAGAGAGGAGGGAGCAGGGGATTGATTCTGACAATCTCACAATCTGAGATGTGCTTTAGGTGCTCTCAAGTTAATTTATCTGTTTACATTCCAAACTATTGAAAGAGACCACTGGTTAACTCCATGGACTGAGAATTGAAAAGTCCATGAAGATTGAAGTTTTTTCTACTCTCAAAAAATATAGTATTTTTTTTACTTGAAAAATGAGAGCTGTGTCTGTTTTCCATTCAAACCCATGAAAAAAAACCACAATGGAAGTGACATAACGTGGGATAGCGTACGTAGCCTTGTCTGAGCCAGAATTACCCATAGGGCAGAAGCCTTTGGTCTCCTGTTAATGTAGAGTGAGGCAGCTTCATGTGCAAGTAAACCCCTAGACAAGACTCTAGTCTATCGCAGGGCTACAGGTCCCCAGAAAACCCCCCCAAAAATCTAAACAGCCATTCTGAGTCTTTATTTGCTGTATAAAAGTGGAAGAATCAACCCAATAGATGTTCTGTCTCTTGATCTTGTCTGAGATCTGTACTTTCATCCTGACCCCAAGGATGTTCTTGTTTTGATTGGACGTTACAGAGGAGAGCCTGCCTCTTCAGATTGACTGATGTCTGGATTGGGGAGAACGAGTCTGCAGTGTGTTTTATGAGGCTCTGACAGCTGAAGAAGGTTCAATCTCATTAAATCTCACCCCCTTCCTCGTCTATAATAACAAGTTAGCGCCAGGGAGCAAGCCTTAAGTGTGAGCTAAGAATATTAAGTGATCGTCTTATTAAAAACCTTCACATAGAAGAAGTCCGGACACATGTGGTGTTGGCATTGTTCCTCCTTTACAATGGCCAATGGTCTATGAGATCATTTGAAAGGTGGGAGTATTTTCCAAGCAGGATATCATTCATTTTGAGGAGGCAAGTCACTCCAAGTACTACTCTGACAACGCTGTCAAAGTCCTAATTTGATGTCGTAGTTAAATTGGACAAACGTCAACTAATGCTGTGAGTTTTTGAGAATGTTTCTCCAATAGCTATTTTGTTGTTGCGGCGACAGCAGAAGTCTGAATAATTGCACTGGCATTAGTCTCAGCAGGAGGAAAGCATACTGACGTGAACTCAGAAATCGAACAATGATTAACTAATCCACTTTTAGCGTGTTTTTTCCTACGGGCGACGCAGCTTTATCTGCCCCCATTACACCTCCCATCATGCCAACAGTAGCTCAATGAGGCTTAGCTTCATTCAGAGACATGGCCCAGTCAACGACAAATGATCTACCATGTAAAGTACAACACCTTAGTTATGCACGGGTTGACTTATAACCCGCATTCCCCACGGTTATATCTGTTGGACGGGCGGGTTTAGGGTAGTTAAATACAGTGTGGATGAAGGGAGGGTGGATGGAGAGAATACAATAGGCTGTATAATTCTTGCACCGAGGCACACACCATGCTCTAAGTCGCTTAATTCACTTGTCTTGCCCATTCCAAAGATCAATCGAACAGTAACTGAATGCCTCGATGCCTGTCTGCCTACTTTATACACTGAGTGGACAAACAATGTTCACAATCCACTTCAATCAGTGTAGATGAAGGGGAGGAGACAGGTTAAAGAAGGATTTTTAAGCCTTGAGACAATTGAGACATGGATTGTGTAAGTGTGAGGTTCAGAGGATGAATGGGCAAGACAAAAGATTGAAGTGCCTTTGAACAGGGTCTGGTAGTAGGTACCAGGAGCACCGGTTTGTGTCAAGAACTGCAACACTGCTGGGTTTTTCACGCTCAACAGTTACCCATTTGTATCAATTGTCAACCACCCAAAGGACATCCAGCCAACTTCATACAACTGTGGGAAGTATTGGAGTCAACATGGGCCAGCATCCATGTGGACACCTTGTAGAGTCCATGCCCCAATGAATTGAGGCCTGTCTGAGAGCATAAGAGGGGAGGTGCAACTCAACATTAGGAACATGTACCTAGTGTTTGGTATACTCAGTGTATAGCAAGCCACAGCCATGTGACTCACTGTCTGTAGGCGCAAACCATTTTCGTGTACCTAATAAATTGGCCACTGAGTGTATTTAACCAGTGACGGCAAAGACCCTTGAGGGTTCTATCCCTACCCCAGAGTGTAACGAGGGTTTTAGAAAACAACAGCTAACAAAAACGAACCCAGTCACATCAAACTCTGAAATGACAGCTAAAACATCATTTGTTTCAGTTGTTTTGCATTGACATTTACAGTTGAAGTCGGAAGTTCACATACACTTAGGTTGGAGTCATTAAAACTCGTTTTCAACCACTCCACAAATTCCTTGTTAACAAACTATAGTTTTGGCAAGTCGGTTAGGACATCTACTTTGTGCATGACACAAGTCATTTTTCCAATAATTGTTTACAGAAAGATTATTTCACTTATCATTCACTGTATCACAATTCCATTGGGTAAGAAGTTTACATACACTAAGTTGAAAATTACAGAAAATTATGTAATGGCTTTAGAAGCATCTGGTAGGCTAAATGACATAATTTGAGTCAATTGGAGGTGTACATGTGGATGTATTTCAAGGCCTACCTTCAAACTCAGTGGCTCTTTGCTTGACATCATGGGAAAATCAAAAGAAATCAGCCAAGACCTCAGAAAAAAAATTGCAGACCTCCACAAGTCTGCTTCATCCTTGGGAGCAATTTCCAAACGCCTGAAGGTACCACGTTCATCTGTAAAAACAATAGTACGCAAGTATAAACACCATGGGTCCACGCATCTGTCTCTTAGAGATGAACGTACTTTGGTGCGAAAAGTGCAAATCAATCCCAGAACAACAGCAAAGGACCTTGTGAAGATGCTGGAGGAAACGGGTACAAAGGTATCTATATCCACAGTAAAACGAGTCCTACAGTTCAAGTGTGAAGTTTATATACACCTTAGCCAAATACATTTAAACTCCGTTTTTTCACAATTCCTGACATTTAATCCTAGTAAAAATTCCCTGTCTTAGGTCAGTTAGGATCACCACTTTATTTTAAGAATGTGAGATGTCATAATAGTAGTAGAGAATGATTCATTTCAGCTTTTATTTATTGCAGCCGCTCAGCAAGGAAGAAGCCACTGCTCCAAAACCGCCATAAAAAAGCTAGACTACGGTTTGCAACTGCACATGGGGACAAAGATTGTACTTTTTGGAGAAATTTCCTCTGGTCTGATGAAACAAAAATAGAACTGTTTGGCCATAATGACCATCGTTATGTTTGGAGGAAAAAGGGGGAGGCTTGCAAGCCGAAGAACACCATCCAAACCGTGAAGCACGGGGGTGGTAGCATCATGTTGTGGCGGTGTTTTGCTGCAGGAAGGGCTGGTGCACTTCACAAAATATATGGCATCATGAGGAAGGAAAATTATGCGGATATATTGAAGCAACATCTCAAGACATCAGTCAGGAAGTTAAAGCTTGGTCGCAAATGGGTCTTCCAAATGGACAATGACCCCAAGCATACTTCCAAAGTTGTGGCAAAATGGCTTAAGGACAACAAAGTCAAGGTATTGGAGTGGCCATCACAAAGCCCTGACCTCAACTGAAAAAACATTTACGAGCAAGGAGGCCTACAAACCTGACTCAGTTACACCAGCTCTGTCAGGAGGAATGGGCCAAAATTCACCCAACTTATTGTGGGAAGCTTGTGGAAGGCTACCTGAAACGTTTGACCAAAGTTAAACAATTTAAAGGCAATGCTACCAAATACTAATTGAGTGTATGTAAACTTCAGACCCACTGGGAAATTGATGAAAGAAATAAAAGCATAAATAAATCATTCTCTCTACTATTATTCTGACATTTCACATTCTTAAAATAAAGTGGTGATCCTAACTGACCTAACACAGCGAATTTTTACTAGGATTAAATGTCAGGAATTGTGAAAAACTGAGTTTAAATGTATTTGGCTAAGGTGTATGTAAACTTCCGACTTCAACTGTATATCCATATTAATCAATCAACTGTATTTAAAATCCAATTAATCGATAAAGCCCTTTTTACATGATTTAGCCTGGTCAGAGAAATGGCTAGCTGACGTCTGACACCGTTAGCTCTCTATGGGACATTGTTGCCGAGGTCTGAGTGGCAAACTGAAAGGTTCACACAAACCTGTGCTGTTACAAACTAAACGCTAGCTAGAAGCAAGAAGAAATGATCTGTTTAATAAAACGTACACTCTTAGATAATAATAACGCAGAGTGCCTGGACACGGCCCTTAGCCATGAAGCCATTAGACATAAGACTTGCGGACTGAGAAGGAGGTACTGTGTAAATTATTCAGAATAAATGATGTATAATAAGTCTTGGTGATTCAATAGCCTACTTAATCACTACAGGACTTTTAACACACTATCTATGTTTTGCTCAGTCTGGCAGTAGCCCAGATCTATCAAAGGCAGAGGATCTCTCTTTTGACTGCTGCTGACAACAACTACAGGTAAGATGTTCTTCTACATTATCATAAATATGTCTGCATAGCACTTTGTCTTCATTTTGTCAGATTGCTTATTTCTGATTTTTCTTCTCTGGAACCAGTCAGGCAACAACCCATACTGTACTAGTGGTAGGTAGCCCAGAGGCTAAGGAGTTGGACCTGGAACTGAAAGGTGACCAGTTCGAAGCCTGGGCTGGGCACAGAAACAAATGGGTGGAACTGATCTGACAACTGGAGGGCTGCTGGGTTTACATCCTCGAAATGTTTCCCTGCCGTTTGGCCCTTGAGCAAGGCCCTTAACTCCACAACATGAACATAATTCCATATGTGTTATTTAATAGTTTTAATGTCTTCACTATGATTCTAAACGTTTGACTGGTACTGTATGTACATGTAGGTAGAGGTAAAGTGAGTGTGTGTATGTGTGTGTGTGTGGGGGTGGGTCAATGAAAATAGTCCAGGTAGCCATTTCATATGATGGTGCTTATGTGCTGATTCAGAGGATTTGAATGGAGTCTGTTTCATTACGTCACTACAGAGCCATTTGTCTGAGTGGGAGCGTTCAAGAGTGTTTCCAATCTAATTGACAGCCAGAGGCAAATTATCGAGTCAGTTTGGTCTCTTGACATCAATTTCCATAGTCATAAACTATTAATAATATGCAATGATCACATCATTACACAGGCTTTAGTCCCTTTGTCTGAGAGATAGTCATCCTCGCCCCTTAACTGAGGAGCAGAGAAAGAGGAGGGAGAGACAGGAGGGAGAGAAGGAGAGAGGAGAGAAAGAGAGGACGGAGAGTAGGAGGGAGGAGAGAAAGACAGGAGGGAGAGAAGGGGGGAGAGAAGGAGGGAGGAGAGAAAGGAGGGAGGAAGAAGGGAGGAGAGAAAGAGAGGAGGGAGAGAGGAGAGAGAGGGAGGGAGAGTAGGAAGGAGGAGACAGAGAGGAGGGAGGAGAGAAAGAAAGGAGGGAGATAAGGAGGGAGGAGCGAAAGAGAAGGAGAGTGGAGGGAGGAGAGAAAGAGTGGATTGACATGAATGTGCCCCCAGCTTGAAGCCTTAGACCATGACTATAACTCAGGACCACTTTTACTAAAATGTATTAACACTGTCAGGTCCCTGAAGAATGATAAACAGCTTGCTGGCAGAGAGGGACACGTCCACAAATACCCAGACAGACGCTCAGGAAGATCCATCATCCTCTGCATGCAGAGAAGATTTGTATTTTCTTAGTAGCACAAAGACTCTCTCTCTCTCTCTTTAAGTCTCTATCTCGTTTCATCTTTCTTTCTTTCTGTATTTTTTTTATTTCTCTTACACCAAGTGTGAGTACACCACCCTCCCCCCTCGCTCTCTCTCTCTTTTTTCTCTCTCTCTCTCTCTCTCTCTCTCTCTCTCTCTCTCTCTCTCTCTGCCTCCCACATGGTGTGTGAGAGAGAGAGTATAAAACCAACCTAACGCTGATGTCTGCTGCTCTGCTTTTGCCTGGAGGTGGATTGTGAATTTTGTTTGCTTTTTGCTGAGGGGCAGACTGCCACATAGCTCCAGGGACATGGCTCTGCTGCTGGCAAGACTTCAAGCATTTGATTTCTGTCTCCATTCCTTTGAAATCCCCAGCTCCCACATGTTCCCCAAAAGCCTTTAGGAAGTATGGTTTGAAAGCAACATCTTCTAAATTGGCCTGGTTAACTTGCCTGTCCTAAATATAAAAATTAGGACAGATAACTAGGAGGCCATAGAATTATTGATTTATATTTTGGTGCTTGGCAACGACTCATTTCTTTGTTCAGTGATCAAAATGCTCACTGTTTTTTCCTTACGATCTTTGCCAAGTTCGCTTCTTTCAACGTCGGCCATATTTGCTGCTTTCAGCGTTGGCCAGTTCGATGACTTTTCAACATTTCACTGCTACACTGCACTGTTACATCAACTCCACAGGGTTCACAATATACAAACATTATCTGGTACAGAACGTGGGCCTATAAGCAGAGTTTGAAAGTATATACAGTAATTCCACAAAGAACTTCTGAATTACCACATTCACAATTACACCTCAGAAGCAGACACCCAGACATTTTATTGTCTTATATCTACAAAACCCTTGAATGTCCTCCTTTTTTAAAATCCAAATCACAAGGAGTTGTTCATTTGAATGCAACCTCATACTTCCTCATAGTAATGGAGGGCTTTCAAGTGTCCTCCAAAAGGATAAGTGAGCGAAAGAGTGTGGCCTACATCGATTGGCTGTCTGTCAGCTGATGCTCGTTGATGCCCTGCGTTATGTCAAGGTTAAGCCATCTCGTTGACATGGCGGTGTCTGTGGCGTATCTGTGGGAGGGGTCGCATGCTCAAGCCGTTGCTCGGCTCTAGTGGGAGCAACTCATGTTTTAATCCGAGCGACGGTAATAACCTGTCCCGTTGAGTGTGGCCTCCACCGCAGTGGAGAAGGTGGAAAGCTTCAAGTTCCTCGGCGTACACATCACTGACAAACTGAAATGGTCCACCCACACAGACAGCGTGGTGAAGAAGGCGCAACAGTTCCTCTTCAACCTCAGGAGGCTGAAGAAATTTGGCTTGGCACCTAAAACCCTTACAAACTTTTACAGGTGCACAATTGAGAGCATCCTGTTGGGCTGTATCACCGCCTGGCGTTGCCCTCAACTGTAGGCCTCTCCAGAGGGTGGTGCGGTCTGCACCACCGGGGACAAACTACCTGCCCTCCAGGACACCTACAGCACCCGATGTCACAGGAAGGCCAAAAAAATCATCAAGGACAACAACCACCAGAGCCACTGCCTGTTCATCTCGCTATCATCCGGAAGGTGAGGTCAGTGTAGGTGCATCAAAGCTGGGACCGAGAGACTGAAAAACAGCTATCTCAAGGCCATCCGAATGTTACGTTTTTGCATTACTCATCTTATATGTATATACTGTCCTATTCTACTGCATCTTAGTTTATGCTGCTCTGACATTGCTCGTCCAAATATTTATATATTCTTAATTCCCTTCCTTTACTTTAGATTGGGTGAATTGTTAGATATTACTTGTTAGATATTACTGTACCGTTGGAGCTAGAAACACATGCATTTCGCTACACTCGCATTAACATCTGCTAAACAGGTGTGCGACAAATAACATTTGATTTGATTTCAGACCTAGACTTATCACTTTTTTCCAGTCGTTAATTGACTGCGCAAGGCAAATGTTTCAACGGGATTGAAAAGCCAAATGTATTGTTAGTCTGGACGTGTACTGACGAGAGGCTTAAAATTAGGTACTAGTGTTAGCCCTTTAGAAATCTAACTCGGAGGCTCGCAAAACGAGGGCCCGGGGTGTGTGCAGGCAACCAATCAGAGCCTGGTTACTTTTCATCTCGCACATCTAGCCAGCTGCTCCGATATGTGGAGGGTGTAGAGATCTTCGATTCATTTCATTAAGCGATGTGTTCGCGCTCGTTCATCATCATGGCAACCTGGGACCCGTGCTGCCAACAGGTCCCTAATGAAGGCTTAGGGTGCACGAGAGATAAAGAGAGAAATCTATCAGCTAATACCTATCCCTGTCACGTTACCATAGTAACCAACACAGGTGATGCTATCGATGAGGCGTGCGGTGTGTCCTTAGGTAGCCCTTTGTTTACCTGGAGAGAGGATAGCAAGCCCTGGTAGGAGAAGAAGATTTATTGGTGTGGTTGAGGTTCACAGTGGTGGTGAGATTGAAGTCTATACATTGTGGTTGGTGGGATTAATGTCGAGAGAGATCAACATTGCCTTGAGTGGCTCACAATCAATTTCAATTCAGAGTCTTTTCTCCAACTCAGACAGTTGTTCCAATCCAAGCCATTAACAAAAGCCACACTGGTGACAAAGCAGAATATCATTTTTCTGCTTTGAGAAGATTGGAGTTTTCCTTATTCAGTTTTGTTCTGAGGGCTGCTTTGCCTCAAGCACAGAAATTAATGTGATTGGTTAAGTTTAGCCAATAAATGTGACTGTTTGAGGTTAAGCAAGTAATCCCAATTGGTTAAGGTAAGGTTAAGGGATGGGGTATGATTTTGAGCTAGCATTGAAAATGTAACCATACTATACTGTTTGACAAGGTTCCTCTCAGCCTCTTCTTTACTGTTTTAGTGCTTGTCATCTTCAAGTGTGTCTAAGTCTAAATTGTTAGAAGGGACTTCTACCTTGGGGTAGGTGTATTGATCCTGTCGACTAAAGCAGTTGTTACCTGTGACACTAATGTATGCAGAACATAATGGATATATTCTTCTATATTTTTGTGTTTCCTGTTTTTAAAAATAAGTTGAGTTGAGAAGTCTTAGGATGGAGGTTGGTGAAATTAGTTCAATATTTAGTGTTTTCCAGGTTTTGAAAAGAGGTTGAGTTTTGCGTTTTAAGGTTGGGGGTTGGTGAAATGAGTTCCTAACAGGATTATTCCTCCCCCCGGAGACTGTTTGCTTCTGCTGTTTGTTCTATCAGGCTCTGAGGGCATTCAGAGGTTCCAGCAAAGGCAGCCTGGGAAAATTGCATGTGAGCTGGCATGAGCTGATAGTTGTCAAGGTAAACAAATATCAAAACCGACACACGGTATAGGTAAATAACTCAACTCAAAAGGTAAGTGTGTGTGTGTGTGTGTGTGTGTGTGTGTGTGTGTGTGTGTATCCCTAGGTAGCCCTTTGTTTACCTGGAGAGAGGATAGCAAACCCTGGTAGTAGTAGAAGATTCATTGGTGTGGTTGAGGTTCACGATGGTGAGGTTGAAGTCTATACATTGTGGTTGGTGGGCTTACCGTGCATGCGTGAGGTATTGCCATGTAAGTTCCATTTTACAAACCTGGCTACGGTCGACTGCCCTAGCAGTGTTTTTACCATATGCCTGGTTACGGGTGAATGTGACATAATGGAGAGGAATCTTTTCTCGGTGTAGCTTTGACTACTCACTGCGTTCAGCCCCACCTCTGAGCAGAGAGAGAGAGAGAGAGAGAGAGAGAGAGAGAGAGAGAGAGAGAGAGAGAGAGAGAGAGAGAGAGAGATTATATGACATTTGTCTTTATTATTTTGGAACTTCTGTGAATGTAATGTTTACTGTTAATTTGTATTGTTTATTTCACTTTTGTTTATGATCTACTTCACTTGCTTTGGCAATGTTAACATATGTTTCCTATGCCAATAAAGACCCTTGAATTGAATTGAATTGAATTGAGAGAGAGAGCAAGAGAGAGAGAGCGAGAGAGAGAGAGAGCAAGAGAGAGAGAGAGAGAGAGAGGTCCTGGGGTAAAATCACAGCAATCTGCATGACTCAATATAGCTTTTGAGTTATTTCTTCACCTCTTTCAGGTGTATCGTCTGCAGTTTGTCCCCCAGTGTATGTTTGTACGAAGGGAAATATGTGTTGGAAGTTTCCATTTTTTTTACATTTCAATTTGTTGTATTTGGAAACCTTTTGTTGTGCATGCATCCTCAACAACCGAGCTGAATGAAATGCAAGGATTGTACTCATTTCACAACCAAATTGGCTGCATGTTAATAACAGTGTTAATTATAATGACACTTTTTTACTACAATAAAGCACATGCATCTTAGGATGCTTGAAGGGAAATTATCTCAGATACAGTATGAATTGAGATACTGAAACTCATTACATTTTCATTTTATTCACCCTGATAATGAATAATGTACCTTAACTCTAGGCATGCCAAAGTGAAACATGTTATACCACCCATCTACAACTGTGCGGGTGTCGACGCCAGACCTGGGTTCAAATACTATTTGAAATCAAACTTTTAGCGTTTGCTTCAGCCAGCCTTGATGTGCCAGACAGTTTTGTGACTATTCTATTGGTTCCATTTTGCCAGGCTAGATCAATCAAGCCCAGCTAAAGTACTTGAAATGATTTAAAATAGTATTTAGATCTAGATGACGCACCAACAGTACTCTCTATTTATTACTTAGCAGGTGTTGTCAACGCTGAGAGATACCCAATGAGTGAGTCAGACCCTACCTCAAAGATGAGTGAGTCAGACCCTACCTCACTGTACAGTACAGCCATATATCAATGGTTTGGTTTCATTCTCACATCTGTTGAATACAGTGATACAGCTGGGGTTGTGTGTGCGCCCCATTCTAAGCTATCTATTAAATATTTGAAATAAAAGAACACCACCATGATGCTTGGAACTCACAGCTGTGCCGTTGATCTCTCTATATTAATCAGCTTCAGTATTCTGTCTAATTTCCACCCATTTCTCCTTCCTAAGGTCTTGAGTAATGAAAACAATGAGTGTCGTTGAGCCTCTTACTGTATCAGACACGATGACGCTCATTCACACTGTCAGATCTAATCCCCTGAGCAGGAGGAGAGGAGCAACCAATCTATGCTAGCAATCGTCCTCCCATCAAGTGAAAGAAAAATGATCTCTTCTTTTGGAGTAGAGAAGCAAGTAAGCACTGTATGTACAGGTACTCTATGACCCTGACCTCTTTCTTTCTCTCTACTGACGTCCATGTGTTAATCACAGTACATTCTCACATCTCAGGCAGAGCATACAAAGAAGATGTGTCGGGGGGGGGAGTGAAAATATGGAGAAACTGGAAGGGAGGATTAGGAAAGCTTTGCCAGGTTCCCCAGGCTCCCAATGTTCCTCAGGCTGACCAGGCTCCATTTCCAGGCTGCTAGACATGCTTTCTAAAGCCCAGCTTCCTGTTGGGGATCTGAATGTACACTATGGCCTGTGTCTAAAAACGTTACAGTCTGTCAAATCCTTGGTCTCTCAGTCCTCGTTTCCTCAATTGGAGGAGAGAATCCAAGGTCTCTCCCTCGAACCTTCTCCACCAATGAGTTTTGAGAGGAATTGGGGGAAAAAGGACTAAGGGATCAAGGATTTGGCAGCTAGTATTTTCTTTAAACATAGCCTGGATGTTCTCTCTGACTGACCACATCCCAGAATGCATTTTCTCTATGTATCTATGAACAGACTGGGGCACAGAGAGTTCTCTACAGTTTGTTACTAACCATGGAGAAAGACACATTTAGAACATTGGATTGAATGCAAGGCATTGCGCTCTGTGTCTGTGTACTTCCAGTAATCATATTATGCTAACAGAGGGGTCTGTATATTGGGGATCTGTCTAGCCAAGGGCTCATAAGGGGAGATACAGTCAGGAATACAGAATATAGGGCCATTTCAAATGACAAATCTGCCACTATAACTTCTGACAAGATAACACTGGAGATACAGGATTTAAAAGGCTGTAGAATGGCTATAAGCTAAGGAAAATACTGTATTATAGAAACATAGTGAAATTATCTCGATCAGAGATGTGTTTTCGTCATTTGCACAATTAGAAAACGTGATTGACAAGTAATACAACTATGATTTCAGTGAGTAAGCCGTTTACTGTGTGCTGGGGAATTGTCAGTCTAGTACCGTCTCTGTTGGCCATCCTAATTGCACGAACTGTCTATCAAACTCCCTGATATGAGAACAATGAAGGCTTGTCAAGATAATGGTTACCATGCAAGCAACCTTTATCCTCCATCAGGCCCTAGTTCAAATTGACAGCATATTGAGTTTGACAAATACATTTTCAAAATGAAATCATTGGTATTGCTGGAACTTTCCTAATTTCCTGAACTTTGTTACTCAGAAGTAGTAGTAGGGGCGTTAGTTTTTTTTGTAACACAAAAGTAGTTTGAAACCTGAAAGATTTTCTTTGTTCTTTATCTTCTTATTTTTTGTGCTAACCCATTTTCTCTAGGCTCTATTACTCACCTGCTACTGCTGACCTGAGAGGTTTGGAGGTTGACTTCATGACAGACTACTGTGCTATCGTCATATTCTCACTCCTCCGTGGCAAGACATTCATGCAACATTCAGCAACCCAGCACAGCACAGGTCTGTAACATGAAAGGTATCCATGACTACACAAGTGCTGTATTATACAGTGACAGAGCACAAACACAAAGCCAAAATAAAATGTCACACGCCATTACATCTATATACATTGTTCATCATGCATTGTCTGAGGCAATTGATGAAGGTATACAAATGAACGTATTTACAAGTCAGCTGTAAGAATTTTTATTTATTTATTATTACACAATGAGCCAAAGGAAAATTAAATGCTTGATTAGTGTTTCCTCTTTACCACAGCTTAATTTCCAGATTCATTATTCATAACAGTGGACTGCGTCATGCCTCGATTTTGTCCAGAGCATGCAATTACAAGATTCAGCAAACGGTTTGATTTGAAATGACTGGATTATCAAAAAGTAATTCCTCCCAAAACATCAGTAATATCAACACATTCTAAGCAAATATATAATTCTGATTATATGTTTTAATTACACCAATAAGAATTGTCCACACTAAAGGGACAGAATTCAAAGAGATAATAACCCAACGACTGGGGATGAAAACATTGTACATTTCCATTAAACTAATCGCAGTGGCGACCCACAGAGCCTGTTTTGAGCCCCACATTTTTAGCTAAAAATAAAAAAAATCTAAAATAAATGTACTTTTTGTATTTTTTTGTTGCCTGTTCTGCATGTTATTTTGGTGTTAATACGTGTCCCATATCAGTTTGTGATTAATTTTTTTTATAATTGAGTTAATAAAGCCGCATACAAACAAGGTCTCTTTTTCGCTTTCTTGAGTAAGGCAGCTCCAAAATGCAGACGTTTCAGCCTAGCTCAGTGCTTTCTGTGGTGGTGGGACTGCCAGTGGAAAATACGGAGCATTGGGGTTAGCAATGTTCTCAAGTCGCGCCGTAATTGGCTCAGTGTTCTGTCACTGATGGGGACACTACATCACCGCCAAATCTAAGGGTAGAACTCGAAAATTCAAGCCCCTTGGGTGCTGTCATAGAGTTACATTAGAAGTGCCCATCCAAGAAGGTCAAGGTCATTGGCCACAGATACAATGACATCAATCACGTTATATCTACAGTAGCTTTGATTGTACTGATCATGGCTTTCTGGTCCCAAGTCTGGGTTTAAGGGTCTCTTTCCAAGCTTAAAATGATAAACATTCAGCATTGCCCATACTGTCAATCCAGCATGATTTCTGCCGCGCTCAAAACAACTTAACTTGGAACTGTGAAATCTGACTTCAGTGAGTTCAAGACAACTGAGAACTCGGGGAAAAAACGAGCTCCGACTGGGAAAATACATTTTGAACAGTCATCCAACTTGGAATTGTAAGTTGGGAACTCGGGCCTCTTTCGAAGCTACGACCTGAAGATCACTGACGTCATCATGATTCAACCTTGTTTTTTTTACAGATTTTCCAGTTGTCTTGAAATCACCATAAACACAGAGAATGCCAGGATTTGATGATCAAGTTTGATGACAAAATGTACCCACGAAGGATCACAGCTCAACCTTCCGGTTCAAGTGAGCACAACGCGGTGAGTCCAAAAATGTATTGTATGCTGCTGCATAAATGATGTAATATGCCAGGGAGATATGTATAATGTAGCTAAGAAAGTAATACTAAGTGTATGTTGTGTAATCATTTGGTCTATTTTCCCCACTTAATTTCACCTACTGTTCTGACTTGGTGGCACATTGTCTGCTTATATGCCCCCTTCATTCATCCTACGATTCTGACTTGGTGTACAGGGAGAACACTGTAAGAACAGCCAATGTTCTGAATTCTGTTGCTGTACATTTCAAAAGTGCTGAACAAATAGTTATATTGACTACGTCCGTTCTAGCACACTCATTATTGTTTTAATCGAAATTATGGATTGCCCCTTATGCCAAAGTTTGTACATCTCAATTGTCAGTAGAAACCACATTTGTTTAAGTCAGCCATATCAGCTATGTTTTTAAAAGGCACTACATGAGGCTGAATTAACTGTTTCTCTGCCAGACAAGGCTCTGCTGAAAGCCAGGTGTAGCAGTGGTAAGGTGTTGGGACAGCTTTATGTAGGCCATAACAGTTTGTGGGCACCGTTTGTCACCGTTATAGTGCAATTCATGTATTGTTTAGTGTTGTGTTGTGTAGTGACTTTGCTGGCATGCACCCCCCCACAAAAATTGTTTGCCCCATCAAGATTTACATGCTAATTTCCACTGATTAATCGTCACATTTCCAATCAGTGTTTGACAAGTTTAATCAAACACAGTGTGGTTGTTTGATAAATCAAGCTTCTCTTGAATATATTAATTTTGATTTTCTAAAAAAATCTATCTATTGATGAGTAGCAGTTTCATATGAAATCAACACAAAAACTAATAACAAAATAACACACAACCCCCCTCTCGTCAGACACAGATTGAAACAAAACATTAGAATTCAGCATACATTTTAAATATGGGATATCAGGGTTGGGGTCAATATCATTTAAATTCCAGTCAGTTCAGAAAGTAAACCAAATTCCAAATCCAATTACAAATGTTCCTCACAGAAAAGCTTTAAAGGGAATCAAAATTGTAATTTCAGTGTACTTCCTAAATTGTCTGGAATTGAAATGGAATTGACCCAGACACTGATGGATATTGCATCTCTATGGGATAAACCCTATCTTGTCGAAATGACTGTTTGATTCACAGCCCTCATTCCTCTCCTCACAGTGAAACTTGACTACATATCCTTTATCGGCCCGCAGGTCGAGTAGGACACACAAGCAAGTATAAATGAGTCAACAGTTGCGTCATCTACTTTATGAAACTACAGCCTGATGGATAGGGGAACTCAACTTCAATTGTGCTGCTCTCTTGGTCCGGTTTACAGCAAACGGATAGTGTACAGACACATGCCACAGTCCTTGTTAGGCTACTAAATGTTGCAGTCTGGTTTCGGTTTTTAAAGCTTGACAATGAATAACCATAAAACGAAACCTGCAACAAAACACCATGCAAAGGACAAACATGTAGGCCTATTACAGCAACATCTGAGCAGTAGCTTAGGCTGGCTACTCAAATACAAGACATTTTGAGCGCACCATGCAGCAATGCTGCATTCAACCACACCAGTGATCCATGCAGTGCAAATGTTTTTGAAACATGTTTTAAGTTTAAATGTTACAACAACCTATAGCTACGTTTTCATTATTTGGAGTCATTCAATTCTTTTTGATTAGGGGGGTCGCAGCATTTCATGCACATCTGCAGGATTGGCAGCAAAGGCTGGACAAATGTTATTTATCTCTTCTTTTGTTTTAATATGTTAAAACGCCACATACAGCATCCTCGGTAGATAAGTGGACATTATAAAAGGGCCATATTTTGTCACATGAAACAGGCCAGTTTGGGTCGCAGTTGCACCCTGATTGAGTTTGACACCCCGGGGCTAGCCTATCTATTTATGTAGCTGGCTAATGATTTAGCAAGCTAAAAACATGGAGCCTGACATTAGCTACAGTAGCTAGCTGCTGGGAGGATGTCATGTCATTGGAGGAGTGGGTGAGTGATCCACTTTCTCCCCTCATATTGCTTTTCGGTGGCTACAGCTAGAGATGCAGGTGTCATTTGGTTAGCTAGGAATGGGAATCGCTTTGCTAACTAGCTGGCTATGCTGAAGTTGAACAACTGTTATCCAAAGTTAGCGTATCTCTTAATTGTCAATCAAATGTATTTGGCACTGATCAAATGTGCGGGCAGGCAAATGTGCGGGCAGGCAAGTTCCCATTCAGTGTCAAAAAGGTGGGTTGTGACAAGCATCCATTGGCAGGCAAGCTGCAGAAGGACGAGCAGGTTACAATTCCCATCATTTATCAGTACCGTTTTGACGGCCAACTGGCTGGAAATGTTTCAGAGGGTTTATCTGATGTTCCTTCGTTAGATTGTAGCTCATCTCGCTCTAGCATTAGTTGTTGATCTTTTTGTTGTTGATGTGCATAGGCAACTGAGGGAGAGAGAACCTACCTTTTCATGGTTGTTTGATCAATAGGACTGTAAAGTTCCCAAATGTAAGAGGACTCTGGTGGTATTTACATATTTGCAGAAATCCATTCAAGTGTATTTTTTGGCGAATGTGTTCTAATGATCTAAAGTCTCACTTTTGCTACTGCCTGTAAACACACAGTCCAGTTAACAGTGAACGATGGCAGGCCCGTGTGGCAAATGGCTATTTGCATATAGGCCTACTGTAGCTCTGATTGGCTATGGCTCACCGGTTTTATTCGGTTTTTTTTTACTGCAGTGTCTATTAATTGTCCAAACACACGACCGCTTTCCCACTCTATATTGCTATAGAATTCGGACAAATGCCTTACTATACTTCATTCCCAAACATTTTATGAATGTATGAAAACGTGAAAATGACCAAATCAAGTGCTCACTTCTGAGATTATAATTTTTCTTTTTTTTTTAAAGGTGTCATAATATTCTTCCTGGGGGTGAACAGATTTTTAATAAGATTTCATGTTGTTAAAACGCTGGGACATCCCTGCCTCGTTGAAGTTGACATTTTGAATGGTTAAGGTAAAGGTTAGGGTAAGGGTATGGGTTAAGGTAAGTGTTAGGGTAGGGACGTCCCAGGTATACCGGATAGCACTAACCATTCTATTATCCAGCCTATGATGAGGCAAATTGGTTGGTGAATTGAACTGAGCACTGCCATGGTTGGTGAACTGAGCTGAGCACGGCCATCTATTACAGCATCACAGAGTCTAGTTACCCATTTCATAAGGCATATATTATAATTTGTGTTTGATCTTTCACAAAGCGCCAGTCATTCATAGTCAAAATACACCTGATTCATTAGACTGTGGTGTGTGTTTGTCATGCTGGCTTTTGAAGTTCCTTTTCAGTTGCGTTCATTTTCCCTCTGTTATAGAGGTAGTTAGCTTTAATTATATTCACTTGATTGAGCTGATATAACTCCAGACAAATTGTTTGGCACCAATGCCTAAACTCTACATGGGTGACTTAACATCTAGCAATAATACTCCAAGAATAGAGCCACATAAACTTGCTGCACCCACAAAATGTAGTGGTCATATTAAACACAACAGACATTTACTAACAAATAATGAATCAGCACATTTCCGTGTGTCGCTTACAAGATGCATTCATGTTTAAAGGTTTTCAAAAAATCAGCTCTGTGCTGATCCCATCTCATTTGAAACAGAGTTAGAATAGTTGCATTTGCCATTGCGAGACACATTTTTCATGCACAAATGTTTTGTATGTCTCGCTCAAAAGTGATTAACTTTTGTCAATCATAACTGCTAATACTTTATTCACAATTAACTCTGAAATCCTTACTTTCATTCAAATCATTTGTAAATGGGGTGTCGGAGTGTCCTTGCACAGTGGAAAATAATTGGGCCTTCGTGGTTACGTGCCAATTCTCATACATATGCAGGCGGCCGTCACCATGGCAACAGTGACTGCATTATCCAGGTTGATTTCCGCAAACACACCGTATGACCAATCTCTCGGATACTCTGGGATGTGGGAAACTCTTAATAGGGAACACTGTCCCTTGTAGGATGTCCTATATTGGCAAGACTCCAAATACTCAATCGGATATTTTCACAACATTGGGTTTGTGCTGTACTAATTAATCCAATTCCGGACATGTCTCACTGTCTCAAGGATAACAGAATGCTCAACATGCGCTGTGGAAATATTATCCTGGAATTAGCCTCTCATATAGGGCTGCAAAGTGAATGAACCTACACTTGAATATAGGTTGGTGGGTGAACAACTGAATCAATCCATGTCCATTTGAATTATTTATTTATTCTTTATTTATTTTTTATTTATTTATGAACATTTACGAAAGTTAGCTATCTAACTAGCTTTGTGACATGCCATCCTGACCTGTGTCAAATACATACAGTACATTAAATATTAACTTGTTTATTTTGCCTGGTACAATAAAAGAAATGGAATACTGCTAAGTCTAATACTTTCAAGCACTGTGAACACACGTCTCTGACCTTTGTTCATACAGGACGTTTCTAGTGACACACCCACTAGCAAGTTCAATAAAAGTCACGTTGATGTATTTGTCTAAAGAGGAGACACTTTTCATTGTCAGATCAGACTTAAAACATGACTACAGCATCCCCTTTATCAGACCAACTCTTCTGTTCCGTCACTTGGTCTGTATCTCTGAGCTGCCAGCCCACCTTCTGTAGATACTGCCTGGCATAGAGCCTAAATGCTGGCCACCAGTTCTGTCCAGTGTGCAGGAGACAGATCACAGCGAACCTTCAGGTCATCAGAATCCTTAGAAACTTGACACGGGAGCTGAGACAGAGAAGGGAGGTCCGAGATCATAGCAGGGCACATGTGCCCTGAACATGACGAGCTTCTTAAACTCATCTGTGTGTCATGCAGCGACCTGGTCTGCGCTAAGGGGAGAGATCACAGAGCCCACTCCTTCAAACCACTGAACGAGTTAGAGGAGGATTTCAAGAAGGAGCAGGTCTCAAACTTGGATATCCTGGACAAAAAGATTGCTGAAGTTAATCAGCTTCGCCACAGCCAACAGAATGAAATCACCGTCGCCACCAATATCAAAGCCCAGATCCACTATCAGGTTGAAGACCTGATCAGACTGCTGAGGCTGAGAGAGAGAGACAGACAGACCAAGACGTGGATAAGAAAAATTGCTGTCTCAACATGGAGAATAATTGAACTGCCTGGCTGAAGCCTACACCAAAAAGATATAGATGCTATCTTTGCTGACCAACCCAGAGCCGTGCTTCAGTGGTTTACAGAACAAAGTAGTTTCTTATAGAAATATATTCAAGGCATAATCACAGTACAAATGGCTGAAGTTCACTGTGCAACCTAACAATCTGGTTGTCAGAGAACCTCAGGACCTGTCTGGTCACATCAACTGGACGAGAATAGAGAGAGACCTCTCAAGAAGCACTGGCATAACAAAGGAGGAGGTATTCTTGACCATTTTAACCATAGTATTCGCTGTCATATTAACAGGGCATATTCTAGTACATTCTTGATCATAGTTATTGTGGGAATAATTGTAGAGAAAATACAAGGAACTCGTCATTGATTCCAGTTGGTATCAGGGTTGGGGTCAATTTCATTTCAATTCCAGTCAATTCAGAAAGTAAACCAAATTCCAATTTCAATTAATAATGGTCCTAATTGAAAAGCATTGAAGAGAATTGGAATTGGAATTTCAGTGTACTTCATGAATTGAATGGAATTAAAATGGTATTGCTTCGTCATTATGCGGTATTGTGTGTAGATTGATGAGGATTTCTATTTACTTAATACATTTTAGAATAAGGCTGTAACGTAAAAACAAATGTGGAAAAAATAAAGGGGTCTGAATACTTTCCGAATGCACTGTAGTATAATCTTTGCAATCCTGACATAGTATTGTGTTGTGTTGTTTTTTACCTGCTTATTGCCTTATTGAACATTTTGTTAGTATTGTTACTGCGAGGAAGCATTTCGTTGTACCATTTATACCCGCTGTATCCTGTACATATGACAAATACACTTTGATTTGTAAATAGATAGTTCCCACTGGGTAAAACTGATTGAATCAACGTTGTTTCCACGTCATCTAAACACCCAAATAAAATGTGAGGACTTTGAATCAATGTGGAAACTGATTGTATTTGCAAAAAGTTATCAACATAAGGGAATTTCGTATTTTTTTCACCCAAATTTTAACCTAAATCCAAAGACAGGGTGCCGTTTTTGGTTGATTTCACATTGAATTCACATTAGTTGACAACTCAACCAAATGTAAACCAAAACTAGATGTTGAACTGACGTCTGTGCCCAGTGGGTTCTCTGTCTTCATAGCCACCTTAAATATGTCCAAGGTGACAGGCAATCAGTCACCCTTCACACTCGATTCAGATCTCATAATTACCACACATGCCCTCTATAAACAATATATCTCCATCTCATGAATCCCACACATTCCTCTGAAAATCCCTCAGATATTAGTAGTACCACTCACAAGCAGCAGTCACATTATGCATTCCATCCATTTATTCATTGCATGCATGATGTCAGCGCGCGTGTCATTTCTGTCACAACCTCTAGAATCCCTCTGCATGAGGAAGACCCATTGCGGAGGACAGAGGGAGGCGGCGACGTGCTGGAACAGTCAATGTGACCTGCCAAGTGTCAGCAGGTGCATCACTGAATGACTGTGCCCCCGTGTCTTTGGCATTGTACACTGTGGTAAGCAAAAGCTTATTTGGTAGCTAATGTTACATTCAGAGCTCCTTTCATTCACAAGCGCCGCTGTCGTTTCCCTCGCTTGCACCCGGGCGACTATTGAAATGGTACTGACATTATGAACAGTTACAGTGCTGTGAAAAAGTATTCTAATTTTCTCTACTTTTGAATATTTTTTTATACTGAATGTTATCAGATCTTCAACCAAAACCTAATATTAGATAAACGGAACCTGAGTGAACAAATAACACAACAATTACATACTTATTTAATTTATTTTGGGTTTTCAAGCATGAACTGCTCCACCATGCTTAACCGTTGGTATGAGGTTCTTACTGTGGTCGGTTTTCGCCAGGCATAATTGGACCAGGTCGTCGATGTGAGAAACTGATCAACAACTACAGGAAGCATTTGGTTGCAGTCATTGCAGCTAAAGGTGGCACTACCAGATATTGTTTGTAAGGGGGTAATTACTTTTTTACACAGGGAAATTGGGTGTTGCATAACTTTGTTAATTAAATAAATAAAATAAGTATACATTTTTGTGGTTATTTGCAAACTCAGGTTCCCTTTATCTAATTTTTGGTTTTGATTGAAGATCTGATAACATTCAGTATCAGAAATATCCCAAAAATTTAGAAAATCACAAATGGGGCATATACTTTTTCACAGCACTGTATACGAATGTGAAATTTTGCACAAAATGTATACATCATTATGTATATTTCTAACCTACAGTACAGCACCTTTTTTTTCCCCACACTGCTCGACGCACCTCACCTCGGTTCCATCCCCAGAACGAAAACAATAAGGTGCTGGGTATGACAGTGGTGCTGTTTCCCCTAATCTTTCATATAAAATCTGAGCAAAATGTTTCAGGGTCCTAACACTGTTGTTACCCAGACATCCATAGCACAGGCAGTGAATTGGTGGAGATAAGGGCGAAGCCAGTGTGAAAGTGGGAGACGGACACTGATGACGTTGAATACATGACTGTATTTAACCACTAGAGGGCACTGTTGCATATATAAACAACTCTATTTTGACTACATCGCTGTAGTTATTTTCTCGAATATTAAACATACTTTGACTGCTATCTATCTGTACACCAGCAGTGTTTCTGAGTATGAACATAGCTCAGTTTTTCTTCCCATGATCCAAAAATATTATTTTAGATATGAGGGCCTCTAAAGATACAATATGGAAGTTTAGTTGCTTATTGTTTACATAAAATGTTGTCTTTAATGTTGGCTGTATGGTTCATGATATAATATTACTAAATGCCTTATCTCACGAAACCACACAAATCCTTAGTTTAGTACCTCCCATTATGTAATTTCCGGGCAATATATCTGTTCATTTTGGGGACCCCTTGGCTCAAAAGCACCTCCAGAGGCAAAGGTCATGTATAGCGTCATTAACTTTAAATTAGAAATATACTCTGTAATAGGCAGATAAACCAGAAAGACCGACAGAGAGCAGAGAATTAATCAGAAACTGACAAGCCGCAGTTAGGGCATCACGAGCAAGGGGTCTAGAGATGCGTTCAAAAGAGGTGTTTAGTGGAAGGGTTTAATGGTTTTAATGGCCTATTATTGTTATTATTCTTATTTTTATTTTGGAACCTTTATTTAACCAAAGCAAACCAATTAAGACCAGGCTCTCATTTACAAGGGTGCCATGATAACAATAACTCAACATGATCAGTCTCAATAAAAACACTACAAATTTACAATTACACATGACAACAAATCTAATTCAAAAAGTGACAGCCTAAAAGTCCCTCACCAATGAAACCATAGTCTCATCCTCTCTTACGCCAATACTAAGACATCTGCTGCTTGTTATGGCGATCTTTTTATTTCGATTTGCTCTGACGTTCTGCTCCTTTTATTTCCAATGGAAAAAGGAGAAAAGAAGGTACGGTCCGCCTTTCACCCTAGTAGTACAAATTCTATATCCCGGTGAAATGGGTTACATTTTCTATAAGAAAGTGAGGCTTTAGTAGTCTAGCTATGTATTCTCGGGTATAGACTCATCTTCAGCTCGCCGATCTTGTTGCCATTGCGACGTGTATGTTGTTGACACTAGGGAATTGAACACTCATTGATGGCATGGGGAAAAACAAAAAGAAAGCAACTCGTTGTTTAATGGTGACGGCTCATATTATATATCGAGGGATATGCATCTTGGCTGTTGTAATGGATTTGTTCTTTGCCCGTGTAGCAGTTAGTGGCCAATGTATTGTTTATCTGCCTGTGTGTTATTGAGTGAAGCAGTGATGCTTGGGAATATTAATGCATTTGCTCTGTGATATTTTATAGTTGCCATTTGTTTCCTCACAACAGGCTCCCATATGAATAGAAATCCTTAAAAAGCTACCTCAGAGGAATAGAGCAAAACAGTTTGAGGTCAGATAGTTCGTGGTGTTGAAAAAGGCTTTATCCAATACCATTTTCCCAGGTCACCAGTGTAGATGTGGATCAGGTTTATACAGATTCAACAACAATAGACTTCACTGGTCTGTAAAAAAAAAAAGTGTGTAAACTGACAAGTTTGTTTCACATTCCAACGGTCATGTGCCATTGGCAGCACTGAGACTAGGGATTACGCAACATTCAAGATCAAATGCAGTCTCAAACTATCAACAGTGTTATACAGTATGCCCTTCATCTACATTGGCCTATTGTGCAAACATTTGAGAAGCATGAATGTGCTACCTTTTGAGATCAAATCAAATCAAACTTTATTTGTCACATGCGCCGAATACAACAAGTGTAGACTTTACCGTGAAATGCTTACTTACAAGCCCTTAACCAACAGTGCAGTTCAAGAAGAGTTAAGAAAATATTTACCAAGTAGACTAAAATAAAAAGTTAGAATATAAAGTAACACAATAAAAATAACAATAGCGAGGCTCTATACAGGGGGCACCGGTACTGAGTCAGTGTGCGGGGGTACAGGTTAGAGGTAATTTGTACATGTAGGTAGGGGTGAGGTGACTATGCATAGATAATAAACAGCGAGTAGCAGCAGTGTAGAAAAAGGAGAGGGGGGGGGTCAATGTAAATTGTCCAGTGGCGAGTTTATTAATTGTTCAGCAGTCTTATGGCTTCTGGGTAGAACCTTTTTAGGAGCCTTTTGGTCCTAGACTTGGCGCTCTGGTACCGCTTGCCGTGCGGTAGCAGAGAAAACAGTTTATAACTTGGGTGACTGGAGTCTGACAATTATTAGGGCCTTCCTCGAACACCGCCTATTATATAGCTCCTGGATGGCAGGAAGCTTGGCCCCAGTGAAGTACTGGGCCGTTCCCATTACCCTCTGTAGCGCCTTACGGTCAGATGCCGAGCAGTTGCCATACCAGGCAATGATGCAACCGGTCAGGATGCTCTCGATGGTACAGCTGTAAAACCTTTTGAGGATCTGGGGACCCATGCCAAATCCTTTTAGTCTCCTGAGGGGGAAAAGGTTTTGTCGTACCCTCTTCACGACTGTCTTGGCATGTTTGGACCATGATAGTTCGTTGGTGATGTGAACACCAAGGAACTTGAAACTCTCAACCCGCTCCACTACAGCCCCGTCAATGTTAATGGGGGTCTCTTCGGTCCGCCTTTTCCTGTAGTCCACGATCAGCTCCTTTGTCTTGCTCACATTGAGGGAGAGGTTTTTGTCCTGGCACCACACTGCCAGTTCTCTCACCTTATCCCTATAGGCCGTCTCATCGTTGTTGGTGATCAGGCCTACCACTGTTGTGTCATCAGCAAACTTAATGATGGTGTTGGAGTCGTGTTTGGCCACACAGTCATGGGTGAACAGGGAATACAAGAGGGGACTAAGTACACACCCCTGAGGGGCCCCAGTGTTAACTTCTTAGGGAGCGGCTGCATAGGTGACAGTTTTGGAGAGTCTGGCGTGCCCAAAGTAAAATGCCTGCCACTCAGGCCCAGAAAATAGGATATGCACATAATTAGTACTATTGGATAGGAAACACTCTGAAGTTTCTAAGAGTTTTAAAATAATGTATGTGAGTATAACATAACTGATATAGCAGGCGAAAACCCGAGGAAAATCCATCCAGATTTGCAGTTTATTTTGTACTTGACCTTCTGCAGGCTGCCTATTCATTTTTATTTTAACCAGGACTGAGACTGCAGTACCTATGGCTTCCACTAGATGTCAACAGTCTTCATACAAAGACGGGGAATTCTAGGAGTAAGCAAAAGAGATAGGAAGAGGAAGTAGTCAGGGGACCACTTTTGTAAACAAGGTTTGACGCGTACGAGATTGTGAACGCGCACCACTATTTTTCTTTCCTATCGTTCACGTTATCATCCGGTTGAAATATTACAGCAAATATACACAAAAGGATACCTAAGGATACATAAAAAATTATGTTTGATTTGTTTGTAGAAAGTGTATAGGTATAATTTGAACGTGTTCTCTTCACGGTTCAATGGGCGACTCAACGGTGGATTTTATGATCATAACGCGCCAACCAATCTGAGATTTATGGATATAATAAATGACTTTTTCTAACAAAAGAACCATTGGATGTCTTCGTTGGATTTTGAATTTGGCGCCTTACATTTCACCGGGTAGTGTCGGGAGTGGGCTAGCGCCCCACTGCTCCCTGAGTAGTTAAGGATCAGCATGGCAGACGTGTTGTTGCCTACTCTTACCACCTGGGGGCGGCCCGTTTAGTCCCAGAGTCCTTAGCTTAGTGATGAGCTTCGTGGGCACTATGGTGTTGAATGCTGAGCTGTAGTCAATGAACAGCATTCTCACATTGGGGTTCCTTCTGTCCAGGTGGGAAAGGGCAGTGTGGAGTGCGATTGAGATTGCGTCATCTGTGGAGCTGTTGGGGCCGTATGTGAATTAGAATGGGTCTAGGGTATCCGGGATGATGCTGTTGATGTGAGCCATGACCAGCCTTTCAAAGCACTTCATGGCTATCGACGTGAGTGATACGGGGCGGTGATCATTTAGGCAGGTTACCTTCACTTCCTTGAGCACAGGGACTATGGTGGTCTGCTTGAAACATGTAGGTATTACAGACTCGGTCAGGGAGAGGTTGAAAATGTCAGTGAAGACACTTGACAGTTGGTCAGCGCATGCTTTGAGTACACGTCCTGGTAATCCGTCTGGCCCAGCGGCTTTGTGAATGTTGACCTGTTTAAAGGTTTTGTTCACATCGTCTACCGATGCATTCCTTGCAATGGTTCTTTGTAATTAGTAAGAAGAGAAAGCAAGCCTGTTATTAACTTAGGAACAACACAGCAAAGATGATACAATATCCACAAAAAAACAGTTGTAGATTAATCACAGTCCCACTGCATTTCATCATAGTCCCACTGCATTTCATCACAGTCCCACTGCATTACATCATAGTCTCACTGCATTTCATCATAGTCCCACTGCATTTCATCACAGTCCCACTGCATTACATCATAGTCCCACTGCGTTACATCATAGTCAATCAATCAATCAAATGTATTTATAAAGCCCTTTTTACATCAGCTCATGTCACAAAGTGCTATACAGAAACCCAGCCTAAAACCCAAAACAGCAAGCAATGCAGATGTAGAAGCACCGCATTACATCATAGTGTCACGCCTGCTCCCGCTCTTCACCCCTGGCACTCCGAGGGCGCCAGGCTGCCCTGCATTACGCACACCTTCCCTCGTCAGCGACATTGGACTCACCTGGAGTCACTCAATTACCTGTTTATTACCTCCCCTATATGTCAGTTCCCCAGCTCTGTTCCCCGCTGCTGCGTTTATTGTCAATTGTCTGTGTTACCCGTGTTCCCACGCTGTTCCTGTCTTGCTTCCTTGTCTGTTCCCTAATAAATGTCTGACTCCCCGTACCTGCTTCTCCTGTCCAGCGTCGGTCATTACAGAATGCAGCAGCCCTCACACGAAGCATCGGGGAGTACTGGCGTTCCAGTTGGTGGTGACGTCAGTCCTGGGTCGTCGCTGATGGAACCGGGGGTGGCTAGTCAGCTGGTCGGCTTCCACGCCCTAGCTGGCTCGAGGTTTCTTTGCCCCGGTTGGCTCGGAAGGCGCCCATCCCACGTCGGGCCTCAGCCGGATCGTCAGGTCTTGTTCGCCCAGACGGCCCATGAGTTTTTCTTGTTTTGTTGGTGACGTCGGGCTTGGATTCCGCCGCCGATAGAACCAGGGGTGCCTAAGCCAGCTTGGCAGGTTCCCATCCCACGTCATGCTCCGCCAGATTATCGGGCTTCCACGCTGCAGCGGGATCGTCAGGCTCCTATGCCTCAGCCGGCTCGCCAGGCTCCCATGCCCCTGCCGGTTCGTGGGGAGTTTACCACAAGCCGGCTGCCGGTTCATGGGGGTTACACAAATGCTGATGCTCCAGATACTCAACTAGTCTAAAGGCCAGTTTTATTGCTTCTTTAATTAGCACAACAGTTTTCAGCTGTGCTAACATTATTGCAAAAGGGTTTTCTAATGATCAATTAGCCTTTTAAAATGATAAACTTGGATTAGCTAACACAACGTGCCATTGGAACACAGGAGTGATGGTTGCTGATAATGGGCCTCTGTACGCCTATGTAGATATTCCATAAAAAATCTGCCGTTTTCAGTCATTTACAACATTAACAATGTCTACACTGTATTTCTTATCGATTTTATGTTATTTTAATGGACAAAAAATTAGCTTTTCTTTAAAAAACAAGGACATTTCTAAGTGAACCCAAACTTTTGAAAGGTAGTGTATGTGCAGTTGATGTCAGAAGTTTACATACACTTAGATTGGAGTGATTAAAACTAGTTTTTCAACCACTCCACAAATTTCTTCTTAACAAACTATAGTTTTGGCAAGTCGTTTAGGACATTTACTTTGTGCATGACACAAGTAATTTTTCCAACAATTGTTTACAGACAGATTATTTAACTTATAATTCACTGTATCACAATTCCATTGGGTCAGATATTTACATACAGTGGGGAAAAAAAGTATTTAGTCAGCCACCAATTGTGCAAGTTCTCTCACTTAAAAAGATGAGAGAGGCCTGTAATCTTCATCATAGGTACACTTCAACTATGACAGACAAAATAAGGAAAAAAAATCCAGAAAATCACATTGTAGGATTTTTTATGAATTTATTTGCAAATTATGGTGGAAAATAAGTATTTGGTCACATACAAACAAGCAAGATTTCTGGCTCTCACAGACCTGTAACTTCTTCTTTAAGAGCCTCCTCTGTCCTCCACTCATTACCTGTATTAATGGCACCTGTTTGAACTTGTTATCAGTATAAAAGACACCTGTCCACAACCCCAAACAGTCACACTCCAAACTCCACTATGGCCAAGACCAAAGAGCTGTCAAAGGACACCAGAAACAAAATTGTAGACCTGCACCAGGTTGGGAAGACTGAATCTGCAATAGGTAAGCAGCTTGGTTTGAAGAAATCAACTGTGGGAGCAATTATTAGGAAATGGAAGACATACAAGACCACTGATAATCTTCCATGGATCTGGGGCTCCACGCAAGATCTCACCCCGTGGGGTCAAAATGATCACAAGAACGGTGAGCAAAAATCCCAGAACCACACGGGGACCTAGTGAATGACCTGCAGAGAGCTGGGACCAAAGTAACAAAGCCTACCATCAGTAACACACTACGCCGCCAGGGACTCAAATCCTGCAGTGCCAGACGTGTCCCCCTGCTTAAGCCAGTACATGTTCAGGCCCGTCTGAAGTTTGCTAGAGAGCATTTGGATGATCCAGATGAGGATTGGGAGAATGTCAGATGAAACCAAAATATAACTTTTTGGTAAAAACTCAACTCGTCGTGTTTGGAGGACAAAGAATGCTGAGTTGCATCCAAAGAACACCATACCTACTGTGAAGCATGGGGTGGAAACATCATGCTTTGGGGCTGTTTTTCTGCAAAGGGACCAGGACGACTGATCCGTGCAAAGGAAAGAATGAATGGGGCCATGTATCGTGAGATTTTGAGTGAAAACCTCCTTCCATCAGCAAGGGCATTGAAGATGAAACGTGGCTGGGTCTTTCAGCATGACAATGATCCCAAACACACCGCCCGGGCAACGAAGGAGTGGCTTTCAGAAGAAGCATTTCAAGGTCCTGGAGTGGCCTAGCCAGTCTCCAGATCTCAACCCCATAGAAAATCTTTGAAAGTCCGTGTTGCCCAGCGACAGCCCCAAAACATCACTGCTCTAGAGGAGATCTGCATGGAGGAATGGGCCAAAATACCAGCAACAGTGTGTGAAAACCTTGTGAAGACTTACAGAAAACATTTGACCTCTGTCATTGCCAACAAAGGGTATATAACAAAGTATTGAGATAAACTTTTGTTATTGACCAAATACTTATTTTCCACCATAATTTGCAAATAAATTCATAAAAATCCTACAATGTGATTTTTGGATTTTTTCCCTCATTTTGTCTGTCATAGTTGAAGTGTACCTATGATGAAAATTACAGGCCTCTCTCATCTTTTTAAGTGAGAGAACTTGCACAATTGGTGGCTGACTAAATACTTTTTTTCCCCACTGTACACTAAGTTGACTGTGCCTTTAAACAGCTTGGAAAATTACAGAAAATTATGTCATGGCTTTAGAAGCTTCTGATAGGCTAACTGACATAATTTGATTCAATTGGAGGTGTACCTGTGGATGCATTCCAAGGCTTATCTTCAAACTCAGTGCCTTCTTGCTTGACATCATTGGAAAATCAAAAGAAATCAGCCAAGACCTCAGATTGTTTTTATTTTGACCTCCACGAGTCTGGTTCATCCTTGGGAGCAATTTCCAAATGCCTGAAGGTACCACGTTCATCTGTACAAACAAAGTACACTGCTCAAAAAAATAAAGGGAACACTAAAATAACACATCATAGATCTGAATGAATGAAATAATCTTATTAAATACTTTTTTCTTTACATAGATGAATGTGCTGACAACAAAATCACTCAAAAATTATCAATGGAAATCAAATTTATCAACCCACGGAGGTCTGGATTTGGAGTCACACTCAAAATTAAAGTGGAAAACCACACTACAGCCTGATCCAACTGATGTAATGTCCTTAAAACAAGTCAAAATGAGGCTCAGTAGTGTGTGTGGCCTCCACGTGCCTGTATGACCTCCCTACAACGCCTGGGCATGCTCCTGATGAGGTGGCGGATGGTCTCCTGAGGGATCTCCTCCCAGACCTGGACTAAAGCAACTCCTGGACAGTCTGTGGTGCAACGTGGCGTTGGTGGATGGAGCGAGACATGATGTCCCAGATGTGCTCAATTGGATTCAGGTCTGGGGAACGGGCGGGCCAGTCCTTAGCATCAATGCCTTCCTCTTGCAGGAACTGCTGACACACTCCAGCCACATGAGGTCTAGCATTGTCTTGCATTAGGAGGAACCCAGGGCCAACCGCACCAGCATATGGTCTCACAAGGGGTCTGAGGATCTCATCTCGGTACCTAATGGCAGTCAGGCTACCTCTGGCGAGCACATGGAGGGCTGTGCGGCCCCCCAAAGAAATGCCACCCCACACCATGACTGACCCACCGCCAAACCGGTCATGCTGGAGGATGTTGCAGGCAGCAGAACGTTCTCCACGGCGTCTCCAGACTCTGTCACGTCTGTCACGTGCTCAGTGTGAACCTGCTTTCATCTGTGAAGAGCACAGGGCGCCAGTGGCGAATTTGCCAATCTTGGTGTTCTCTGGCAAATGCCAAACGTCCTGCACGGTGTTGGGCTGTAAGCACAACCCCCACCTGTGGACGCCGGGCCCTCATACCACCCTCATGGAGTCTGTTTCTGACCGTTTGAGCAGACACATGCACATTTGTGGCCTGCTGGAGGTCATTTTGCAGGGCTCTGGCAGTGCTCCTCCTTGCACAAAGGCGGAGGTAGTGGTCCTGCTGCTGGGTTGTTGCCCTCCTACGGCCTCCTCCACGTCTCCTGATGTACTGGCCTGTCTCCTGGTAGCGCCTCCATGCTCTGGACACTACGCTGACAGACACAGCAAACCTTCTTGCCACAGCTCGCATTGATGTGCCATCCTGGATGAGCTGCACTACCTGAGCCACTTGTGTGGGTTGTAGACTCCGTCTCATGCTACCACTAGAGTGAAAGCACCGCCAGCATTCAAAAGTGACCAAAACATCAGGAAGCATTGGAACTGAGAAGAGGTCTGTGGTCACCACCTTCAGAACCACTCCTTTATTGGGGGTGTCTTGCTAATTGCCTATAATTTCCACCTGTTGTCTATTCCATTTGCACAACAGCATATGAAATTTATTGTCAATCAGTGTTGCTTCCTAAGTGGACAGTTTGATTTCACAGAAGTGTGATTGACTTGGAGTTACATTGTGTTGTTTAAGTGTTCCCTTTATTTTTTTGAGCAGTGTATAAACACCATGGGACCACGCAGCCATCATACCGCTCAGGAAGAAGACGTGTTCTGTCTCCTAGACATGAACGTACTTTGGTGTGAAAAGTGCAAATCAATCGTAGAACAACAGCAAAGGATCTTGTGAAGATGCTGGAGGAAACGTATCTATATCCACAGTAAAACGAGTCCTATATCAACATAATCTGAAAGGCCGCTCAGCAAGGAAGAAGCCACTGCTCCAAAACTGCCATAAAAAAAGCCAGACTATGGTTTGTAACTGCACATGTGGACGAAGATCGTACTTTTTGGAGAAATGTCCTCTGGTCTGATGAAACAAAAATAGAACTGTTTGGCCATAATGACCATCGTTATGTTTGGAGGAAAAAGGGGGAGGCTTGCAAGCCGAAGAAACACTATTCCAACCGTGAAGCACAGGGGTGGCAACATCATGTTGTGGGGTTGTTTTGCTGCAGGACGGACTGGTGCTATTCACAAAATAGATGGCATCATGAGTCAGAAAAATGATGTGGATATATTGAAGCAACATCTCAAGACATCAGTCAGGAAGTTAAAGCTTGGTCGCAAATGGGTCTTCCAAATGGACAATGACCCCAAGCATACTTCCAAAGTTGTGGCAAAATGGCTTAAAGACAACAAAGTCAAGGTATTGGAGTGGCCATCACAAAGCCCTGACCTCAATCCTATAGAACATTTGTGGGCAGAACTGAAAAGGCGTGTGCGAGCAAGGAGGCCTACAAACCTGACTCAGTTACATCAGCTCTGTCAGGAGGAATGGACCGAAATTCACCCAACTTATTATGGGAAGCTTGTGGAAAGCTACCCGAAACGTTTGACCCAAGTTAAACAATTTAAAGGCAATGCTACCAAATACTAATTGAGTGTATGTAAACTTCTGACCCACTGGGGTGTGATGAAAGAAATAAAAGCATAAATAAATCATTCTCTACTATTATTCTGACATTTCACATTCTTAAAATAAAGTGGTGATCCTAACTGACCTAAGACAGGGAATATTTACAAGGATTAAATGTCAGGAATTGTGAAAAACTGAGTTTAAATGTTTTTGGCTGTATGTAAAGGTGTATGTAAACTTCTGACTTCAACTGTATATACAGTTTATTTACCCGAAAATATATGGAGGATTGGAAATGATGAAGAAAATGACATTGATAGAAGCCACAATCTATCTGCAATTTTAAAGCTGATCTACCCCCTAAAAGATCATTTTCAAATTAGAAGATAAAAAAAAGTTGTGCATGTATGAATTCTCCAAAATCCTCCATGACGTGCATGCAAAGACCCGTTATCTAAATATAGCTGGTCTTTCTGAAGGTGTCTTCCAGGATAGCAGCTGTTGCTTACAGCTAGGATAAAACGACCCACCCCAGCAGATGTAACCTTGTCTAGACACCTGGCCTTTAAATATGTATTACTCACTTATCAGTTCAGCTGGCTGTCTGGTGCAATATCAATTACTCACCATCCCATGTCTTTAACACTAAACCCATGTCTCTCTAGAGCCATACCTCTGTACTACTTTCCATTGCACTTATTAAAGGGAAAAACAAGTGAGGAAAACTAAGGATAAAAAGAAAGAACATTAAAAAAAGAGTTGAAAACAGACCATATTCGTCCTCGTTTATATCTTTGTTTTGATGTGGTGATCCATCAATGGGATATAGGTAGTATGAAATAAAATAATGAATTACTACTGGGAGCATTTTTCAATTATAGTGAAGTGCCGTACAATGCGCTGTTTTTATTAAAATACTATTTTGAAAGTCTCAAACTCATTGCATCTCTGTTGTAAAAGTTGCATGAGTACCCTCGGGTGGTTAGTTACAACAACACATGGAATATAACACAGAACACTGTGTGGTAACTGTGCCAGTTGAATTTCAAGCACTTAGGTTCTTTAACAAACAAAAATTGGCTAAGCTGTGTCCATTGAATAGTCCAACATCAAATAGCACCTACTACAGTGGGGTCTATAATTATTGGCACTGTTGATAAAGATGAGCAAAAATTCATCAAGGGTGCCAATAATTACAGACCCCAACGTATGTGCCACACAAAAACAGTCCCCCCCATAGAGTCATTGATTATGGCACTGTAACTTTGTTTTCATGACCACATCCTAGATGTCACGTGGTATCTGTGATCAATGTCTCTGCCCCAACAAGCAAGTGACCTGGAAAGCATGCTGGGCTTTGCTGTTAAACCAATATACGTAGCTGTACATGTTAATTACAAATACCGTTCACAGAGTGTATGCACTTGTTGAGCGCTCTAATGCCTTTTGTAAAGGGAAATAGATTATGTTTAGAATGTCAGCGGGTCTATAACGAAAGTAGGTCCCCACATCCCTATGACTATGGGTGCTAACCAGCAAGGGGGTTGAAACTCAGTTGTCAGTTATAGGCAGAGAGCATGATGGGAAGCCAACACATCTAGGACGATCAGTGATATAGACGCTGTGGGACGGAAAACCCATTTGAAATCTGTCCCACCCAGCTCGCCATGGTTCAGTTGCCTGTGCGAGCGATTTCTGACGGTGCAGCTCCAAGCTCCAAGCACCAAATGCAGAACGGATCGGCGAAGGGATCAGCGAATGGATCGGCGAAGACGGGTCGTGGGACAATGGCCAACTGGACCACCGGTGCCCCGCAGCGGCAGAACCATCCCCGGCCCCAGACGGCCAGGAAAACCTCCCTCACCCGGCAGGAGTGCAGTTCCTGCTCCTCCATCGCCTCCTGTCCCATCTTCTCCGGAAGGCATACTGACCAAGAGGAGGACCCACCTCCACGCTGCTCCTCCAGCCTCTCCTCCCCCAGCCTCCACAAATTCGTCTCCAACTCCAGCCAAAGTCCCAAGGGCTCTCTACCCAGCCTCCAAGGCTCCTTACCCAGCCTGAAGGGATCCATCTCTGGGTTGAGGCGCTCTTTGGCGAGTCTGGATCGCTCCAGCCCGGGCCCGCATAGCTCCAGCCCCAGCCCTAGCCCCAGCTTGCGCAGCTCCAGTCCCAGCTTGCACAGCTCTAGCCCCAGTCTTCAGAGCACATCTAGCTCCAGCGTGTGCAGCGGCAGCTCCAGCGAGGATGACAGCTGGGATACCAACAGCTGGAGTTCCGGGGCCACTTGCCTGCTGCGCACCTCCATAAAGCAGCACAGCGACGAGGTGTTCCGGGCCCGTGCCAACTCCCCTGGTCCTGGTGGCAGGGCCAATGAGGCCGCCGCTAGTGACACGTCTACAGAGAATGTCTACCAGACCTTGGGCAACTGCGAGGGTGATAGTGGAATGGATAGAGCCGAAAGCCAGGAGGAGGCGGAGCGAGTGTTGAAAGTAAAGTGGGATTCAACCCAAAGCCTGTCGTCATCCAGCAACCAGGGCCAAGGCAAGGTTGTGACCTTCTCGGCACAGCAGGAGCAGAAATTGGAGGAGCGGCTCAAGTTCTCCCAGTTCCTAGATGAGGTCACAAACAGGGTGCTGGTTCCAGGGAGTCCCTGGGAGTCCTTCAACCCAGTCCGACAGAGAGCACTAGCTGCAGCTGCAGCCTCCTGGTACAGCCCAATGTCTTCCTCTCTACAGCCCATTCAGGAACTACAAGAACCGAGGGTGGACTGTTTCCAATTGGAGCACCAGTGGAACAAGTACAGCATGCCCAGCTGTAAGGTGCTGGACCCTGGAGAAGGCCTGAGGAAAGTGGGCCAGGTGGAAAGCTGTTTCCACTCGGAGCTGGCGTCCGTAGGGAGAACCTATCTGGAGACGGACATCGACATTGTTAGGAGACAGGATGAACTGGAGTTTAATGGCACCCTGGAGAGAGGGAGGGAGAGCCCTTGGGACAGAGAACGAGGGAGGGAAAGGGAGAGAAGAACCATGCATGGCAGTCCTGAAACTCCTCGAGTGAGCTTCGAGGGACTGAGAAGCCCGAGTCCGTGTCCTGTCTTGTCCTGGCCCCAAGGCGTTTCCCCCAACAGGTCCACTTCACTGCCTAGACCTGTCAGTAAAACGGTGAGTACTAGTTCCCTTTAAAATACCATACATACACAATACACGTCCTCCAGATTACAATGTCTTCATTACGACAATGAATTAAGCATTTCATTTAAACGGGACTGCTTTCTACACCAGATGCGAAGTCCTAATCAATGAGCGGCCTAGTGAGCAGAGCAAAACACAGATTCGTTATAAAAAAACTAAACTGTGGAGCGGCAAGGAGAGGATTACAGAGATCCATAATGACTTGACTTCGTCATGTTCGAGGCTTAGAAATATAATTTGATCATAAGCAGCCTTGTTAAAAAAAAAATACTGTAATTATACTTGACACACTCGGGTGTATCCGTCGTCTTCAAGACTCGTTATTTGATCCATTGCTATTAAATGTGTCTGACAGGTTGTCTAGTTATGGTGCACAGAACTACACACACAGAGACCAGAGCTTTTTTGTATTGGCGTGATATTGTTTTACAACAGATGCAGTATGTTTCACACTTTGCAGTTAAAGCCATAAAGGCACGCACATTTAACACGCCTATGAATGGGATTCCTCTCCCGTTTCAAACAGAATTTCACACTTAACCCAACCATTTCTTACAAACCTTCATGGATTTGTGGAATGTCAATGGAATACATTGCAGTTATACTATGTCTATTCTAGACATCTGTTACCCATATTAATTGTTGTAAATCGTAAGCAGCCAGACCCATAGACATACTGGTGTTAATCCTACCCTTTGGCATATGTTGTAAAATATACATAGGCTTAATTCACAACCCTCTCACTCACTGTCCAGATGGAGAAGAAACCTGGCTTTCCACCATTGCGCCTGCCTGTGAAGGTAGCCAGCATAAATCATCCACTATGCTCCTTGTTTCATCTGGGCTGGGCTCTACCATTACAGCTTCTGCAATGTCTCTTTAACACTCCTAAGGGCCCTATGGTATTATAGGCCACTGCATGTTGTTGCTGGTGTGGACTGGACTAGACACAAAGCCTACAATCAGAGGAGGGTCGTTTTCCTCATTAGAATTCAATGTGAATTCAACGTGTGCCAGCTCCATAGCAACTCGGAGCAACTGTCTGTCAGTGTGTGGGTGTGTGTTGTGGTGGGGGGGGTCTCTGCCAAGAGAGATGGTCTCTGCCAAGACGAATGAATGAATGGAGAAGATAAGAGTAGCACGGTGTGTGTGTGTGTGTGTGTGTGTGTGTGTGTGTGTGTGTGTTGTTTCTCTGCAATATACAGTACCAGTCAAATGTTTGGACACATCTACTCATTCAAGGGTTTTTCTTTATTTTTACTATTTTTTACTTTGTAGAATAATAGTGAAGACATCAAAACTATGAAATAACACATATGGAATCAAAGTAATAACCAAAAAAGTGTTAAATAAATCAAAATATATTTAATATTTTTGATTCTTCAAAGTAGCCAGTTTTGCACACTCTTGGCATTCAACCAGTTTCACCTGGAATGCTTTTCCAACAGTCTTGAAGGAGTTCCCACATATGCTGAGCACTTTTCCTTTACTCTGCGGTCCAACTAATCACAAACCATCTCAAATGGCCAGGTCATCTGATGCAGCACTCCATCACTCTCCTTCTTGGTCAAATAGCCCTTGCAAAGCCTGTGCAAGGGTCTTCTCTCATTCACTAGTGAGTCGTGACTCATCCTGCTAGATCACAAACACACTGTTGCTATGACGAACACACACACACATACACACACTGTTGCTATGACGAACACACACACACACACACACACACACATACACACACTGTTGCTATGACACACACACACACACACAGTTTTTGCCTCTCCCAGAGAAGTGTCAGATACCATATGCTGAAGGGTTTATAACCTGTTATGATGCTTAATAACACAATTACGATGTCTGTGAAGGAGTATATTATTTTTTATATCATCCGAAGTGTTCATTTGAATTATAGTCATAAATATAATGAGAATAGTATCATCATAATACCAGTGAGAACCATCTGTTTTGTTATAATATTGGGCAGTATACTGCGTATTAGAACACGATCCAGAGGATCCATTGCGTAATTGGTTATGCACCACAAAACCCTTTTGCGTATAACCAATGTGGGGGAGACACAAGCATACAAGGAAAGTCCTTCTCCACATTCATCTCCACATTCATCTCCAGGGATCAACAGAGTGAAAAAAACACAAAGATATTGGTGAGAATTATGTTCACGTGTAGAATTCAACAGATTCCATTATCTGTTACTCGTGTTACTCCTCCTTCTCTCGCTCTCTCTCTCTCTCTCGCTGTCTCTTTCCCTACCGATGGCCCTGGGGCACCTGGTCCCAGCACGCTGCATTTTTTCTCTTACAGTAAATCTGATGTTTTCCTCTCCTCCTCTCTCTGCTGATGTGGAGTGTGTGAGTATGTATTTGTTTACGAGCGTCTTTGAAAGACACTTATACCACGAAAGCCTGCCTCGTTAAAGATACTAGACTGAGTGTCTCAGCTCAGTAACACCCGGGATGAAAAAATGCTTTATCCATCTAATATTTTCATTTCTTCCCCCTTTCCTGCATATCTTCCCCCACTAGGTGTCTGATGGGAAGATGTATGACATGAGGTAGGCCACTTTCACTTTTCCACTTTTTTACCATGCTGAAACACCACAACCCCCTCCTCTCTTTCTCTCTTCCCCCTCTTCCTCTCTCTCTCTCTCTCGCTCTCTCTTTCTTCCCTCTCTCTCTCTCTCTCTCTCTCTCTTTCTTCCCCCTCTTTCCTCTCTCTCTCTCTCTTTCTTCCCCCTCTTTCCTCTCTCTCTCTCTCTCTCTCTCTCTCTCTCTCTCTCTCTCTCTCTCTCTCTCTCTCTCTCTCTCTCTCTCTCTCTCTCCCTCTCTCTCTCTCTCTCTTTCTTCCCCCTCTTCCTATCTCTCTCTCTCCCACTCATCTCTCTTCCCTCCTGCTTCATTCAGCTCTGATGTCTGTGTCCAGTCAGTATTGGTGGAGGGCTTTATTTCATAGTGCATACCGCTACTGCTGCTGCTTAGAGCTCCGGATGCACAGACACATGAATACTGTGATCTTACCCGTTTGAAAATGAGACGTAAAGCATATAAACGGTAAGCAGAGGAGATTGAGGGAAGCATACGTTCATGAGTGGGTGTGCGTGTGAGAGAAAAAGCTGCCATACCATTTACACGTAATGATTGGGAATGCTTTGCTGTGGGTCTTATTGCGTGCCTTGTGGTGCTTTGCCTTGTTGCTAATCTAACACTCTGTGAAAGAGCCATTGACTGAGTGATGAGATGATGAGGGGAAATTGCCAGGCATTCAATGAGCTCCAAATTATATGTTTGTAGAATGTATGCAGTACAGGAAGTGGACTGGCATGTGTATTTATCTGCGCTGTGTGTAACTCCCAGTTAGTTGGATATTGGATATGGTTAATAGAGGTGTGTTAACAATTCAAGTCCATTCTTCTTCTCTTTGCCCATTGAGTTCATTTGTATCGTGAATGAGATTACACTGGGAATTATATAATAGGCTAAGCATTTTATCTGTCATTCAGTGACACCTCTGTAGCTTTACAAAAATGGCACCAGGAGAGACCACGATGGAGGATTGTGTGACATGAAACAAAGTTGTCATTATCCTCACCTGAATTGTTCCTCTTTTTATGTGTCCAAACTCATGACGACAATATTTTGCGGGAACATGGGCGATTGGTTCATATTTTATTTAGCAAAGCGCTGAGTGAATTAGAGCGCTATTTCCAGCTCTTCATCGACTTTATAATGTTGTCGTCAGCACAATGTCACCATAACATCTCAGGAGTTAATTGCCTTCACCTCAAGAATGAACCTCGAGGTGGAAAATTGATTGATTGAGATGATGCCCATTTTCCATGAGTAAATTAAATGGGAAAACTTCAGTTACTACATACATTTTTGGACTTATAAATGAATGATATATACCCATTGATTCTTGAAGAATATAATTCATAAATGCTTCATGAGCTTAATTCAAAATGTCGTACCCCATCAGAAACGAAAATACACCAATGTTTGTAAACAACGTCAATGTAAACAAACACTGTATAGCCTCCAGACATGGTTAAAACTATCATTTTGATATCATGGATGCATCCATAGCTCTGTCTATGAATTGAAGGGTAGTTACAGTGGTTCCATTTCTCCAGCCCCATCTCTTTACCAAAACAGTGGCGGGGTGAACGCTTGGTTGTTGTTTCTACCTCAGATTGCCCCTTTAAAACAAATAGCACCTTTGCCTTGACTGAATCCAGAGGGATATTTGGAATCTCTGAAGTGCTTCACCAGCAGCCTGAGGTGATGCATCTAATTTATCCACTCAAAAGAGGGAAACAGTGTTGACTACCCTGTGCTGTTCCTAGTGCCATGACAAAGGTAGTTGACACCAAGGCGCAGGCTCAAAACTTTACAGCAGCAGTACTACAGCGGTGTGTCCAGTGCGACCAAACTGTGTTAAAAGTAATTCAATGGAAACGGTACTGTACCGAACGACCAGTTGAATAATGGTGTGACTATGGTGGTCCAGAGAGCGATTGTGTACGGTGTGCAGCACAAGATTTGCGATTTGAAATGGTCACGCCCACATTGATCAAGCCACACCTCGCCAGTCGCCACGCCCACCTTGCGGGGAACCAACAAACCTCAAAGGCTGCTGAAGAGCGGTGCGCACCGTTTTGGGGGAAAGTGTTGTTCAGTACAAACTGCACGTAACGTAGCAAACGCTGTACTGAACGCACCACAGCACCACTGTATTACCGCAGTGCTCCGCTACCTGAACAGTGAAGGAGGACATTAACAGTAGACCACATCTGCTCCCTGTCATATGATGTTAGTATCCTGAGTATGATGCGTCCGTCGTCGATACACACTGTACACATTTTCAAACAACAGAAATAAACAACACTGGCGTTGTATGAACTGCCCCTGAGTGGGTGAGCGCTTGTGTCTTACCACATTCTCTTCATTAGGTGTATACATCAGCCTGTAGTTCTATTCCCCTGAGACTAAGGCCTCACACCAACAGTTGCTCCGAGGCCAAGTTAAGCCAGGCTTGCTTTATTTAGACTTTGAGATATATGCTTGTGTATTCTTGTGTGTACAGTGCACTGTTAGTCTTTCCACTTGAACAGTGTGAGGAGTAGCATCCAAAGCTTAAGCTAGGGGTTTGGTGTTTTCCCATGAGCCTAGCCTAGAGCAGTGTACTGATTGGTACAACCTCCTCTATCTCTCTCTCTCTCTCTCTCTCTCTCTCTCTGTCTAGCAATCCGTCTCTCTCTCTAACACACTCTCTCTGTCTAACTCTCTCTCTCTCTCTCTCTCTCTCTCTATCTCTCTCTGTCTAGCAATCCGTCTCTCTCTAACACACTCTCTCTGTCTAACTCTCTCTCTCTCTCTCCTATGTCTAACAATATGTCTCTCTCTAACACTCTCAATTCAATTCAAGGGGCATTATTGGCATGGGAAACATATGTAAATCTTGCAAAAGCAAGTGAAGTAGATAATATACAAAAGTGAAATAAACAATAGAAATGAACAGTAAACATTACACTCACAGAAGTTCCAAAAGAATAAAGACATTGCAAATGTCATATTATGTATATATACAGTGTTGTAACGATGTACAAATGGTTAAAGTCGCTCTCTCTCTCTCTCTGTCTAACTCTGTCTCTCAACACTCTCTCTCTCTGTCTATTACTATCTCTCCTCTCTGTCTCTCAACACTCTCTCTCTCTGTCTATTACTATCTCTCCTCTCTCTGTCTCTCAACACTCTCTCTCTCTGTCTAACACTCCCTCTCTCTCTCTCTCTCGATCTCTCTCTCTCTCTCTAACACTCTCTCACTCTTATTATTTCCAAGAGGATGAGATCTGATGTTTATAAAAGCAATTTGTGTGGTCTGGCATCTGGAGGAGGTTGATGAGAAATAATTGGACTCAGAACGCACTCCAGGGTTGTGGTTTGGTTACGCATCCCATCGAAGCTGGTGAGAGTTACTAAACAAATCAATTTCTGTTTATTGAGAATTTGTCTGACAGGTACAACACATCTAGTCTGTCTTTCTCACTCAAACACCCACATGCACAGCCACACACAGCCCCCGAGTTCTGCCCCCTTCAATTACACCTGTTTGATCCAAACAAAGAGAGGTCTCTACCCCCCAGAAAAAAAATACATTTGAGTGAACCAATTTTCTGAGTGAATATTGCATTTACAAAGGCCTCCTGTCCAGACCAGTGTGCCACAGCTCTCTCTGCACTGTGAGTCACGTGAGTCATGTCAGCCAGGCTACACGACACCCAATTCCAAAATGGAATTTTAACTAAGGTCTCACAGTATTTGCCATTGACAGGAATCCCATGAAGTAAGTTTTAGTTTATTAACCTTAACACGTATTGACATATGTGAATGAATGGGTTGCCAGATCTGAATAAATTCTGCAGCCCTCTTCAGGAATGAGCCCGTCAGTAGTCTTTGGAAATTACAAATAAATGTCAAGTCCCTCCTCCATCTCATCTCCATACCATATTACCTGTGCTCCCGTTAACTCCCTACATGTCAGTCCTAGGACAAATCTAGCCAATTGGAAATGTGTCCAACTGTCACAGAGCCATTTGACCAGCATGTCAGAGAGCAGATAGGAAGCAGGGGAACCAGAACACACTAGCAAAGCCTGACCTCTCTGGATAACTGGTTCTCTCTCTCTCTCTCTCTCTCTCTCTCTCTCTCTAAAGGGAATGCTGACTCCTCCACTGACAGAGGTACAGAGGCTTCCCTCCACCTCCACCCCCTTTCCCAGCCCAGCACAGGGCTTTTGTAGGGGGAATATATCCAGCTGTGGATTCACGACCTCTGGATTGGGCTGATGAAGTGAAAAGGTTTTGAATTTAAAAGCCTTTGCTGAGAAGCCAAATGTGAATGTCACGCTCCTCTGCTGTGCTGTACTGTGCAGAGGAGATACTGGATGCCCCCACTGCTGATTGTAAACTTTAACATGCATATCCGTCACTCTTTAGGTTTTCAGTAACTTCCTTGTCTTATTGGTGCTCAGCATATGTAATTGTAAGCAACGATGCATGCTGAATGTGGGTTGTCTATTCACAGCTCCTTGTGAAAGTCTACCCACCCTTTGCACAGTCTTCACATTTTTCTGCCTTCAAATTACATCCAAGAAATTCTGTTTTCCATACCTATTCCTACCTTTTTGAGTATGTCCTCACATCCCAAAGTTATTACTTGTGTAATTTTGACGAATAAAAATTGCTAAATGTTGCCCAAAGAGTTGGTAGAATTTTATTCCAAATGATTTACAGCTGTAATGGCTGCCAAAGGTGCTTCCATCAAGTATACTCTGGGATGTGAAGACATACGCAATCAAGATTTTTTTTTTTAATTAATTTGGAAGATTTCTATACTTTCAAAATGTAGAGTAGGTTGTGTAAATAGATAGGGTAAAAATCTAATGTATTATATTTTTAGATACATTTTATGTTAAGACTGCAAAGGGTGTGTAGACTTTCCCTAGTGACTGGTGTTGTCTTGGCAACCTCAGGATCAGGAAGGATTTTGCACAGTATCAAATCAGATTCCTCTCAGGTTAGGCAGCGTGCAGGGATGAGTTCAATTATTTTCACCTTTCTCCAAACCAGGGTATGAAATGAATCACAATATTATACAGACAATATGGTGATGGATACCTGGGTTCAAGCTTGGTTAACTTAGCTGTTGTCTTTTGAAGCCTGCTTCAAGAGAGAGAGAGAGAGACACAATTAGACCCAACCAAATCATGACAAAACAAAAATATAATTACTTAACACATTGGAGAAAAAATATAAATAAATATATATATATATACACTCTGTATACACAGTAACAGTCAAAAGTTTGGACACACCTCATTTAAGGGATTTTCTTTATTTTTACTATTTTCTACATTGTGGAATAATAGTGAAGATATCAAAACTATGAAATAACACATATGGAATCATGTAGTAACCAAAAAGTTGTCAAACAAATCTAAATATATGTTATATTTGAGATTCTTCAAAGTAGCCACCCTTTGCCTTGATGACAGCTTTGCACACTTTTGGCATTCTCTCAACCAGCTTCACCTGGAATGTTTATGCTGAGCACTTGTTGGCTGCTTTTCTTTCACTCTGCGGTCCAACTCATCCCATCTCAATTGGGTTGAGGTCGTGTAATTGTGGGGGCCAGGTCATCTGATGCAGCACTCCATCACTCTCCTTCTTGGTCAAATAGCCCTTACACAGCCTGGGGGTGTGTTGGGTCATTGTCCTGTTGAAAAACAAATGATAGTCCCACTAAGCACAAACCAGAAGGGATGGCGTATCGCTGCAGAATGCTGTGTCAGTCATGCTGGTTAAGTGTGCCTTGAATTCTAAATAAATCACTGACAGTGTCACCAGCAAAACACCATCACACCTCCTCCATGCTTCACGGTGGGAACCACACATGCAGAGATCATCTGTTCATCAACTCTGCGTCTCACATAGACACGACGGCTGGAACCAAAAATCTAAAATTTGGACTCATCAGACCAAAGGACAGATTTACACCGGTCTCGTGTCCATTGTTCATGTTTCTTGGCCCAAACAAGTCTCTTCTTATTATTGGTGTACTTCAGTAGTGGTTTCTTTGCAGCAATTCGACCATGAATGCCTGATTCACGCAGTCTCCTCTGAACAGTTGATGTTGAGATGTGTCTGTTACTTTGAACTCTGTGAAGCATTTATTTTGGCTGCCATTTATGAGGCTGGTAACTCTAATGAACTTATTCTCTGCAGCAGAGGTAACTCAGGGTCTTCCTTTCCTGTGGCGGTCCTCATGAGAGCCAGTTTCATCATAGCGCTTGATGGTTTTTGCGATTGCACTTGAAGAAACTTTCGAAGTTCTTGAAATGTTCTGGATTGACTGACCTTTATGTCTTAAAGTAATGATGGACTGTCGTTTCTCTTTGCTTATTTGAGCTTTTCTTGCCATAATACGGACTTGGTTTTTTACATGATTCCATATGTGTTATTTCATAGTTCTGATAGCTTCACTATTATTCCACCATGTAGAAAATAGTAAAAATAAAGAAAAACCCTGCAATGAGTAGGTTTGTCCAAACTTTTGACTGGTACTGTATATATATATATATATACACCAGTCCCCTGATCCCTTAATTTTGTATCACATTCGATAATCTGCGCTTTACTGTACAGTGTGTTACAGTGTGTTACAGTGTGTTACAGTGTTGTACAGTGTTGTACAGTGTGTTACAGTGTGTTACAGTGTGTTACAGTGTGTTACAGTGTTGTACAGTGTGTTGTACAGTGTGTTACAGTGTGTTACAGTGTGTTACAGTGTTGTACAGTGTGTTACAGTGTGTTACAGTGTGTTACAGTGTGTTACAGTGTGTTACAGTGTTGTACAGTGCAGAGCCTGTTTTCCCTCTTTTTAATTTCCAGAGCCTTCCTGACAGATAAGAGCAGTCAGGAACGTCAGGACTCAGGAGGGAGAGAAAGCTCAGCCCTCCATGCAGATAAGAGCAGTCAGGAACGTCAGGACTCAGGAGGGAGAGAAAGCTCAGCCCTCCATGCAGATAAGAGCAGTCAGGAACGTCAGGACTCAGGAGGGAGAGAAAGCTCAGCCCTCCATGCAGATAAGAGCAGTCAGGAATGTCAGGACTCAGGAGGGAGAGAAAGCTCAGCCCTCCATACAGATAAGAGCAGTCAGGAACGTCAGGACTCTGGAAGGGAGAGAAAGCTCAGCGCTCCATGCAGATAAGAGCAGTCAGGAACGTCAGGACTCTGGAAGGGAGAGAAAGCTCATGCTGCTTTGGATCCTTTCCCAGCAGAACATCTCCTCTGTCCTTCAGCCCTACAGTGGAAGGTGCACCTTCATCCCTTTTTCCTCTCTCTAACCTTGACTTCCTCTCTGCTGAATATCTGTGTTTCTACAGACACTGAAGGAAGCTGGTTATACTTCATCAGCAGAGAACAAACGGAGCAGGAGAAAGGGAGAAGGAAGATTAGGTCTGTAAAGCGCTCCATGTCATATTGTTCAGGAGAAATGTGAGCCAGGGCTGAAGTTACTGTCCTAGCTAAAGCTACTTGGTTCTGTATGCTGTTGATAGTTCAAAGCTTTTTCTTCCTGTATTGGAAACACTGTTAATTGAAATCAATTTCAAGGACTGTCGTCTCACTCTAGCATAATAATAATACGGAGTGCTTATATAATCCTGTTTCACTGTATGGAGTGGCTAACCTGTACGGGTATGAGGTGTGAAATGGAAATGCAGTTTTTGCATATCCCACTCTTCCTGGGGTCACAGCCAGGGGATCAGTCATTATTGATGGCGACACTGGAGCAATTAGGGTTAATTGCCTTGCTCAAGGGCAGAACTACAGATTTTTCCCTTGTGGCTCAGGGATTCTATCCAGCAACCTTTCGGTAACAAGCCCAAAACTCCTACCCACCAGGCCACCCGCTGCCCTCTCATTAGGATTCTCTGGAAGTCATGTAGAAATGAGCTGGTCCCAGCTCTGTCTGTGCTGTACAGCCAATTCTAATGGTCACATAGCAATAACAATAACCATTGGAGATGACTATTCTGCACAAAGACATCTGGAATCAGACTGTATTAATGTGTGTTGTTGCTGGGCAACAGGAGAATAAGGATGGAGGATATGAACAGTTGGTGTTCAGATTTCCAGATGGTCATTGACTGGAAAGACTGGCCGTCCTCATAAGTTTCTCCACAATTCACAAGCTTCATTTGTCTGGTTAATGACTCCTGTGATATTTTCTATTGCCGCAAATTCTAATCTTATCTTTTTATGTGGTATTTCAAACATCGCTATAATGTCTTTAACAACTTTTTCAATGTGATGAAATTTTGGGATTTTGTAAAAACTTTGTTCTAACTAATTAGTGAAGCTTTTTGGGCGTCTTTTCAAATTGTGCTTCAATATGTCTAAGATCCTGTGCCAGATATTGTAAAGGGACAGATGCTATGCAGAAACCAGCGTAGAGGACATCACTGAATACACAGCATGACAAAGTGATTTTAAATTGCACTGTGTGAAGCTACAGTATAGAGCTGCAAGTAGAAAGCCACACAGCTCTTAGACCAGAGCCAATTACTTCCAGTAATTTCCACCCATTTAAAGCTTCTACCTCCAAGGTTCAACACTCAATCTGTGCCTAGCCATATGGAGATGGTTCCTCTAGGCAAGACGTTCAATTTTGCCATGGCATGAATGTCAAGGGCCACAGGGCAAACTGGTCTTGATGCTGTTAGAACGTTGCCTCCTCATTGGAGACCTCTCCAGAGGGAGCATGTGGCTCTGTGAGATTGTTTAGATTGGTTAGATTGGTAAAACTTAAAGGATAACCAATCTCATAGAGCCACATGCTCCCTCTGGAAAGGTGTCAGAGACTGATCCAATCCACAATGTGCTAGTCACACCTCTACACAATGACACCTCTACATACTGACACCTATACAAACTGACACCTCTATACACTGACACTGACACTGACACCTCTACACACTGACACCTCTACACACTGACACCTCTACACACAGACAATGACACCTCTACACACTGACACCTCTACACACTGACACCTCTACACACTGACACCTCTACACACTGACGCCTCTACACACTGACGCCTCTACACACTGACGCCTCTACACACTGACACCTCTACACACAGACAATGACACCTCTACACACTGACACCTCTACACACTGACACCTCTACACACTGACACCTCTACACACTGACACCTCTACACACTGACGCCTCTACACACTGACGCCTCTACACACTGACACCTCTACACACTGACACCTCTACACACTGACACCTCTACACACTGACACCTCTACACACTGACACTGACACCTCTACACACTGACACCTCTACACACTGACACCTCTACACACTGACACTGACACCTCTACACACTGACACTGACACCTCTACACACTGACACCTCTACACACTGACACCTCTACACACTGACACTGACAACTCTACGCACTGACACCTCTACACACTGACACCTCTACACACTGACACCTCTACACACTGACACTGACACCTCTACACACGGACACCTCTACACACTGACACCTCTACACACTGACACCTCTACACACTGACACTGACACCTCTACACACTGACACCTCTACACACTGACACCTCTACACACTGACACCTCTACACACTGACACTGACAACTCTACACACTGACACCTCTACACACTGACACCTCTACACACTGACACCTCTACACACTGACACTGACAACTCTACACACTGACACCTCTACACACTGACACTGACACCTCTACACACTGACACCTCTACACACTGACGCCTCTACACACTGACGCCTCTACACACTGACACCTCTACACACTGACACCTCTACACACTGACACCTCTACACACTGACACCTCTACACACGGACACCTCTACACACTGACGCCTCTACACACTGACACCTCTACACACTGACACCTCTACACACTGACACCTCTACACACTGACACCTCTACACACTGACACCTCTACACACTGACACCTCTACACACTGGCCTCTACACACTGACGCCTCTACACACTGACGCCTCTACACACTGACACCTCTACACACTGACGCCTCTACACACTGACGCCTCTACACACTGACGCCTCTACACACTGACGCCTCTACACACTGACACCTCTACACACTGACACCTCTACACACTGACACCTCTACACACTGACACCTCTACACACTGACACCTCTACACACTGACACCTCTACACACTGACACCTCTACACACAGACAATGACACCTCTAAACACTGACAACTCTACACACTGACACCTCTACACACTGACGCCTCTACACACTGACGCCTCTACACACTGACACCTCTACACACTGACACCTCTACACACTGACACCTCTACACACTGACACCTCTACACACAGACAATGACACCTCTACACACTGACACCTCTACACACTGACACCTCTACACACAGACAATGACACCTCTACACACTGACACCTCTACACACAGACAATGACACCTCTACACACGGACACCTCTACACACTGACACTGACAACTCTACACACTGACACCTCTACACACTGACACCTCTACACACTGACACTGACACCTCTACACACTGACACCTCTACACACTGACACCTCTACACACTGACACTGACACCTCTACACACGGACACCTCTACACACTGACACCTCTACACACTGACACCTCTACACACTGACACCTCTACACACTGACACCTCTACACACAGACAATGACACCTCTACACACTGACACCTCTACACACTGACACCTCTACACACTGACGCCTCTACACACTGACGCCTCTACACACTGACGCCTCTACACACTGACGCCTCTACACACTGACACCTCTACACACTGACACCTCTACACACTGACACCTCTACACACTGACACTGACACCTCTACACACTGACACCTCTACACACTGACACCTCTACACACTGACACTGACACCTCTACACACTGACACCTCTACACACTGACACCTCTACACACTGACACCTCTACACACTGACACTGACACCTCTACACACTGACACCTCTACACACAGACAATGACACCTCTACACACTGACACCTCTACACACTGACACCTCTACACACTGACACCTCTACACACAGATAATGACACCTCTACACACTGACACCTCTACACACTGACACCTCTACACACTGACACCTCTACACACTGACACTGACACCTCTACACACTGACGCCTCTACACACTGACACCTCTACACACTGACACCTCTACACACTGACACCTCTACACACTGACACCTCTACACACTGACACTGACACCTCTACACACTGACACCTCTACAAACTGACACCTCTACACACTGACACCTCTACACACTGACACTGACACCTCTACACACTGACACCTCTACACACTGACACCTCTACACACTGACACCTCTACACACTGACACTGACACCTCTACACACTGACACTGACACCTCTACACACTGACATTTCTACACACTGACACTGACACCTCTACACACTGACACCTCTACACACGGACACCTCTACACACGGACGCCTCTACACACTGACACCTCTACACACTGACACCTCTACACACTGACACCTCTACATACTGACACCTCTACATACTGACACCTCTACATACTGACACCTCTACACACTGACACCTCTACACACTGACACTGACACCTCTACACACTGACACTGACACCTCTACACACTGACACTGACACCTCTACACACTGACCCCTCTACACACTGACACTGACACCTCTACACACGGACACCTCTACACACTGACACCTCTACACACGGACACCTCTACACACTGACACCTCTACACACTGACACCTCTACACACGGACACCTCTACACACGGACACCTCTACACACTGACACTGACACCTCTACACACTGACACCTCTACACACTGACACCTCTACACACTGACACCTCTACACACGGACACCTCTACACACTGACACCTCTACACACTGACACCTCTACACACTGACACCTCTTCACACGGACACCTCTACACACTGACACCTCTACACACTGACACTTCTACACACTGACACTGACACCTCTACACACTGACACCTCTACACACTGACACCTCTACACACTGACACCTCTACACACTTACGCCTCTACACACTGACACCTCTACACACTGACACCTCTACACACTGACACCTCTACACACTGACGCCTCTACACACTGACACCTCTACACACTGACACCTCTACACACTGACACCTATACACACTGACACTGACACCTCTACACACTGACACCTCTACACACTGACACCTCTACACACTTACGCCTCTACACACTGACACCTCTACACACTGACACCTCTACACACTGACACCTCTACATACTGACACCTCTACACACTGACACCTCTACATACTGACACCTCTACACACTGACACCTCTACACACTGACACTGACACCTCTACATACTGACACCTCTACACACTGACACTGACACCTCTACACACGGACACCTCTACACACTGACACCTCTACACACTGACACCTCTACACACTGACACCTCTACACACTGACGCCTCTACACACTGACGCCTCTACACACGGACGCCTCTACACACGGACGCCTCTACACACGGACGCCTCTACACACGGACGCCTCTACACACGGACGCCTCTACACACGGACGCCTCTACACACTGACACCTCTACACACTGACGCCTCTACACACGGACGCCTCTACACACTGACGCCTCTACACACTGACACCTCTACACACTGACACCTCTACACACTGACGCCTCTACACACTGACACCTCTACACACTGACGCCTCTACACACTGACGCCTCTACACACAGACGCCTCTACACACTGACGCCTCTACACACTGACGCCTCTACACACTGACACCTCTGCACACTGACACCTCTGCACACTGACACCTCTACACACTGACACCTCTTACTATGGTGGTCTGCTTGAAACATGTAGCTTTTACAGACTCGGTCCGGGAGAGGTTGAAAATGTCAGTGAAGACACTTGCCAGTTGGTCCAGGCATTCTCTGAGTACACGTCCTGGTAATACAGTTTTATAGGTCTTGCTTACATCGGTTACGGAGAGCGTGATCATACAGTCGTCCGGAACAGGTGGTGCTCTCACGCATGCTTCAGTGTTGCTTGCCTCGAAGCAAGCATAAAAGGCATTTAGCCCGTCTGGTAGGCTCGCATCACTAGTTAGCTCGCGGCTGGCTTTCCCTTTGTGTATTCGGTGTAGTCGGATTAGTCATGTATTGCCGCTTTGCCTGTTTGATGGTTCGTCTGAGGGCATAAGTGTCAGGATTAGTGTCCCGCTCTTTGAAAGCTGCAGCTCTAGCCTTTAGCTCGGTGTTGCCTATAATCCATGGCTTCTGGTTGGGATAAGTACGTAGGGTCACTGCGGGGACAACGTCGTCAATGCACTTATTGTTGAAGCCGGTGACTGAGGTGGTGTACACCTCAATGCCATTGGATGAATCCCGGAACACAGCCATGTGTCCCGGGATTACTCAGGGTCAGCCATAGTAGTACTCAGGGTCAGCTATAGTAGTATTCAGGTTCAGCCATAGTAGTATTCAGGCTCAGCCGTAGTAGTATTCAGGGTCAGCCGTAGTAGTGTTCAGGGTCAGCCGTTGTAGTACTCAGGGTCAGCCGTAGTAATACTCAGGGTCAGTCGTAGTAGTACTCAGGGTCAGCCATAGTAGTACTCAGGGTCAGCCATAGTAGTACTCAGGGTCAGCCGTAGTAGTAGTACTCTGGGTCAGCCATAGTAGTACTCAGGGTCAGCCGTAGTAGTACTCAGGGTCAGCCATAGTAGTAATTAAAACCCCCAACCCCCCCAGTCAAACACACACACAACAAACACACACACACAACAAACACACACACTTACCCTTGGCCTCGTTGTGACAGGCATGCTGTTTCAAAGGCAGGGATGAGGCATGAGGGAGTATTAGTGAGTTTAGTGAGCTTAGTGATGAGTCACCACAGCAGGGGAGAACTATTTATTATGAACAAATTCCTCCCAATGAGCTTCAAGTGTTATAATAACACAATGTGACGGATTCCCTCCTCGTTATGGTATATCTCTATGGTATAACTTCATAATGCAGATGCTCAGCAAGCATAATCATCCTCCACCTGATCCACAAGTAACTAAATTCAAACATGGCCGATACACGTGTGTTTCTTAAACAGTATACCAGACCTGGGTTCAAGTAGTATTTGAAATATTTCTAATACCTTGATGAACGTTTGGTTAAACCTGTCTGGAGTGACAGGTGGGAGGTTTGTGCACTTCTGGAACTATGCCATTGGGTTCCATTGCATTTGACAAAGCTCAATCGAGCACAGCTAAATAATTTGAAGGATTTTTAATACTATTTGAACCCAGGTCTACAACTGGCAATCGAGGACTATGATCAGATTAAACAGATGATGTTGGCTGCTTGTCTTGGCTACTCACCACATCGTTATGTTCTTCTTCTCATAGATAGAGCTTGCTGTGAAGATGTGGTTTCCTCAGAGGACATTCAAAAAATAAAGAACATACGAAAAATGTAGATACTGAATGTATGATATTGCATGATTTATTTGACAATTAAAATTGTAAAAATACAACCACACATGTGCATTTAAAAATAATCGAGGACAACAGAAAAAAGTTTTGAAACTTATTTCCATTGTGGTCCTCAATGGAACATCAGATAATCCCTTTTGGGATGTAAACATTGAGTTGTATTTTTCCCCAGTCATTGCATGGTTCCCTAGTCTCATATTGTTGATTAGTAATTACTCTGCTGACAAGATCCACAGTGTTGGTTATTGCCTTTGGTGAAGTGCACTGAGGGATACAGTAGAGAAGCGTACATTTCTGGAGTGTTGCATCACAATCAATTGCTGTGCTTTGCCCATAGAAAATATAGAAAAAGTTGGACGAAACCTTTTTAAATTCTTGCCATTCGTACAGCCCAACATTTCATAACATTGTTTTCACGTTTCTATACAAAGCACAGGTTTTGCATTGATTTACACCAGTTGCATGTTCTCTTTTTTGGCTTAGTGGTAAACTATTTTTTATAATTATGTTCCCGACTATTCGCTCCGACAGAAATTGGCCCGCGGCTGAACCCAGTTGACCTCTGACCTAGTACCTACAACTGTTATACTACATCATTTAAAGTGGGACGGCTACTCCTCCAGTACGTTTTGTGGTCGTTATGAAGTCAATCTGGTCCCTTGATTAAGATTTTAACAGACCATTCTGTTTTCCATGAAAGGCCCACACAGTCTCTAGGCTATAAGGAGTGATTACATTACATTGTGGGCATTAACATTTCAGATGTCCGTTAGCTCATATATAAATATATCTGGGAGGTAGCTCAATCTCACCTCCCATGACTCATAGACACCAAGGCACCACACTTAAGATGGATGCCGCATTGCAGATCTGTTCATCTGAATTAAATAGCATTTATATTTCATTAACACAAAGAGCCACGAGAGCTGCTCTCTCTGAGAATGGAATGAGAACGTTACGATTTTACAAATGTTTTGTTCAGGGTTTGTTTGATGAGTGGTACATTTCTTCAGGAGGACGACTTGGCTGCTCACATGGGTCCTTTTAAGGACAGTGAAGACATACAGCTCATCTCGTGGCTTGTTTACATCCTCCAGCATCAGAAGCATCTTACGTCGTAGGCCCAGTCCTTTATTGACTCTGCTGTGAGGTATTCTAGTACAGTCACAATAGCAGACACACAGGGAGGGAGTCACAATAGCAGACACACAGGGAGGGAGTCACAATAGCAGACACACAGGGAGGGAGTCACAATAGCGGACACACAGGAGGGAGTCACAATAGCGGACACACAGGGAGGGAGTCACAATAGCGGACACACAGGGAGGGAGTCACAATAGCGGACACACAGGGAGGGAGTCACAATAGCGGACACACAGGGAGGGAGTCACAATAGGAGACACACAGGGAGGGAGTCACAATAGCGGACACACAGGGAGGGAGTCACAATAGCGGACACACAGGGAGGGAGTCACAATAGCGGACACACAGGGAGGGAGTCACAATAGGAGACACACAGGGAGGGAGTCACAATAGCGGACACACAGGAGGGAGTCACAATAGCGGACACACAGGAGGGAGTCACAATAGCGGACACACAGGGAGGGAGTCACAATAGCGGACACACAGGAGGGAGTCACAATAGCGGACACACAGGAGGGAGTCACAATAGCAGACACACAGGAGGGAGTCACAATAGCAAACACACAGGGAGGGAGTTACAATAGCGGACACACAAGGAGGGAGTCACAATAGCGGACACACAGGGAGGGAGTCACAATAGCGGACACACAGGGAGGGAGTCACAATAGCAGACACACAGGGAGGGAGTCACAATAGCGGACACACAGGGAGGGAGTCACAATAGCAGACACACAGGGAGGGAGTCACAATAGGAGACACACAGGGAGGGAGTCACAATAGCAGACACACAGGGAGGGAGTCACAATAGCACTGGGGAGTAAAGGGAAAAGAGAGGGGCGGCTAGCTACAAGCACAACTCCTTACTCCAGCAACTACATTGTTCCGACCTCTCACTCTGCAGCTGACAGATAAGGCCACAGCTAGCGACCGTATTCAGCGTCTATCCCAGCTCCTCTTTGTCTTCTACCCGGCAGTGTCAAAGGGAGATTAAAATAAAATAAGTAGTGGCGTCTTTGGAGCGAACGAGGCAGGCGACAAACATTCATTTTGCCTCGCTGTTCTGCCGGGGCCCGATAAAGTTTTACTGCAGCCCTGTTGGTATTTACACTGAGGCTTTGGCTCTTTAAGCACAGTGATAACACTTTCCGGGGGATATGTAGAACTTCTTTGTCATGATATTATCAGGTTAATAGGTGCCTGCAGTTGGCAGGAGTATCGTTTATCGGGTGAATTGATAGACATTTACAGTATCTAGGCCTATTTTGTTTGTGCTGTTATTTCAATAAGATGCTGTCTGAGTGATGGGGAATACTCAGTGGAGTCACAAATTTACACTTGATGTTCGTTTCGAAATTCCCTCATGTATTTCAAATTCGTTTATGCCTTCAACCTCTTGAAATCTTGAAAAGAGATCATTAGTGGAGAGATTTTCTTTAATAACTGTCAAAAGCATACAATGGCGAAAGGTTCCTTTTGACTAATCACTCACCATACCCTAGATCCTGGAGTAAGGACGAGCTTACGCATTAAGACTGGTGTCATTGTGAATTATCTACAGCCTGAACTTTCTCTTTCATTTTAGATGGGAGCCAATTTCTAAAGATGGGTAAACTGTGTGTGGAATTAGAGTTGGTAACGATCCATCACATCCTCCTTTCAAATGTTTGAAGGAGAGAAACCAGTGTTTAAAAAATCGGTGTTGAAAAAAACCTGTGTTAAAAAAAATCTGTGAACAAAATCTGTTTTAAAGAAATCTGTGTTACCTTAATAGAAAATGACTCAAGTTCAAGTGAAAATACTAATTGAGTAAAAGTCTAAAAGTATTTGGTTTTAAATATACTTAAGTATCAAAAGTAAATGTAATTGCTCAAATATTCTTAAGTATCAAAAGTAAAAGTAGAAATAATTTCAAATTCCTTATATTAAGCAAACCAGACGGCACCATTTTTTAAATTTACGGATAGCCAGGGGCAGACACTGCAACACATCATTTACAAACAAAGCATTTGTGTTTAGTGAGGCTGCCAGATCAGAGGCAGTAGGGACGACCAGGGAATGTTATCTTGATAAGTGCGTGAATTGGACCATGTTCATGTCCTGCTAAGCATTAAAAATGTAACGAGTACTTTTGGGTGTCAGGGAAAATTCATGAAATAAAAAAAATACATTATTTTCTTTAGGATTTTTTTTTTTTACTTAAGTACTTTATACCACTGGAAATGAGTGATAGAGGAATCAGTGTTGGATAAATTAGTGATTGAGGAATCAGTGTTGGAGAAATTAGTGTTAGAGAAATCAGTGTTGGAGAAATTAGTGATTGAGGAATCAGTGGAAATAAGATCTCTGATCACCTCCCACCCTTCAAGCTCCTCTTTGTCCTGTGTTAGTATCATCTCGTAAACCATGCAGTCAATACTGCCAACATTAACCTAGCAGCAAAGCAGCAGTCCATCTCTACTTTCATTTACCTCCATCTCACAGTTAGTCAACCAGTCCTTTCCCTACTACTCTGCATTTCATGGGTGACTGTGACAAGGTTAGCAATGCTAGCTAGCTCCTCCACTGATATAACAGTCAGCCCAGGTGGAGCGTGATGAATAGACACACAATACAGTAGGTTCTGTCAGCACTGTAATGCTGATTTATAGGGGAAGAACCTGCCAGGTTATTTCATCGATGCTGCATAGGATTTGGCTGTTTGTGGATGCGGCTGTTGATGATTATGAATTGGACAAAGGGAGAGATATGACAGGGAGCTCATCAAGTGGCTCATTGGGGCCTTTGGAGGAAGTACTAATCTTACCTTTGACCTTCATCGACATCATCTGTGAAGAATGTGACATTGTTCAATAAGAGGAAATGAATGCATGAATTCACAGCACATAAAAGCTCGTAGTAGTAATGTATAACATATACAATTGAATCTGTGACTGCAACGCTGTTTCTGTGATCTATTGGCAGGGTCAACACAGATAGACAACTGCTATCTGACTCTACAGGCAATACTTATGGCCTGAGTGGTTGAGGTTAGAGGTCACACTCTGCATCAGCATTATTGGGAATCGACTAGAAAACACATGAAAGTGAATCCAGAGCGAAGAATATGAAAAAGATATATATTGGGAAAACAGCCCTCAAAGCCCAGAGAAATGGTTGCAAACATCAGAAAAGAAGGTAAGATGGAAGTTTCCACTTTTAAAAGCCACCCTTCGATCATACGATCATATTCACTTCAAGCCAAGATTCCACTTCATTCATTTTATTTCTTAACACAATAAACTATTTCACATGCAGAGGTGGAAAAAGTACCCAATTGTCATACTTGAGTAAAAGTAAAGATTCCTTAATAGAAAATGACTCAAGTAAAAGTAAAAGTCACCCAGTAAAATACTACTTGAGTAAAAGTCTAAAAGTATTTGATTTTAAATATAGTTAAGTATAAAAAGTAAATGTTACTTAAAAGTATCAAAAGTAAAAGTATAAGTAATTTCAAATTCCTTTTATATGGCAAACCAGACGGCACAATTTTTTAATTTACGGATAGTCAGGGGCACACTCCAACACTCAGAAATAATTTACAAATTAAGCATTTGTGTTTAGTGAGTCTGCCAAATCAGAGGCAGTAGGGATGAGCAGGGATGCTCTCTTGATAAGTGAGTGAGTTGGACCATTTTCCTGTCCTGCTAAGCATTAAAAATGTAACGAGTACTTTTGTGTGTCAGGAAAAATGCATGGAATAAAAAGTACATTATTTTCTTTAGGAATGTAGTGGAGTAAAAGTAAAGGTGGTCAAAAATATAAATAGTAAAGTAAAGATACCCCAAAAAACCTACTGAAGTAGTACTTTAAAGTATGTTTACTTAAGTACTTTACACCACTGTTCAGATGTCATCTCAAATAAAAGATATTGTCATGGTACCAATTTCATTACATCAGTCTCTTATTCATTTAGCACCTTATTTACCTTATTTCTGTGTCAACTAACGAAGACAAGCAACCTTGAAAAGCTGATGTTGTGCTACATGTTACCCAATGCTGTCTATGATATTTCCCAATTTCGGTATACTAATTAATGTTTTATGCCTCAGAAATCAATGCAATGTGCATACTCCAGAGTAACTTTGGTCACCGGATGATAAGACCAAGAGCTATAATTAATCACATGTACTTCAGTCCATGGCACTATGCCTGTCACTCACTTACTGCTTTCAGTGAGAGTCTTGTAAAGACTTCGTAGGAAATGCAAGGGCTAGCCTAGCATGCCAGAGTCTGGGTTTAACCCACAATTTAAGTCCCTAAAACATCAATCATAAAGTCCAGACTGGCGGGGATAATGTGTTTACAGTAGACTTAAAGCTGCAATATGTCACTTTTTGGGGCAATCCAACTAAATGCACATAGAAATGTGGGTTATAGATCTGTCATTCTCATTGAAAGCAAGTCTAAGAAGTGGTAGATATGTTCTAAAGCGCTATTTCTATTCTCTTCACGTTCTTAAGTTTCGTTTTTGCGTCTTTTACTTTCGGTTTTGTACACCAGCTTCAAACAGTTGAAAGTACAATATATTTGGTTCTGGAACATATATATTTCACAGCGGTTTAAATGGTACAATGATTCTCTACGCTGTACTTGCTTGTTTTGTCATATAAACTCAAATTAGGCAAATTTAGAATTTTTGCAACGCAACCAGGAAATGGCGGAGCGATTCCTGCATAGTGCATCTTTAACCTACGTATTTCCTACAACCTCACTGCAGTTTTCTATGCCATACATCAATAATTTGATACATTTGAAAAGTATATATATTTTTGGGCTCTTTTCTCTCTCTCTTTGTCTGTGTATGTCTTTGTCTCTCACACAAGCACACACACACACACATATTCTCTCTCTCATTTACCATAGAAGGTCAGAGAAACTCATACGCCAGATAAACTCATTGACTCTTGCACTCTCCAGATAAAAAATCTCAGTATTCTCATATAGATGCATACTGTACACAATCTATATAAAACCAAATGTATTCACCAACCAAGCCACAGAACACCATTCACATCCTTCCTCCTACACACACACAAATCCCTCATGGTGCTGCATCTCGATAGAATCAAAATCTCTTCCTGGTTTGCCAGTCATGCTGGAGAGGTGTGTAACGGGAGTGACCCATTATAGAATTGTGAGCTGGTTCCTGTTCCCTGACTGTCAATGGAAAATCATTAGCGCTCTAGCCTCCATCCATCAATACATACCCACAGGCCTTCCTTGGCTGGGACTTTTCACACCAGCTGAATTAGATTTCACCTCAATTTCATACCTCTCTCTTTCGCTCTTATCTAAGTCCGATTGTATTTTTTATTTTTAACCTTTATTTAACTAGGCAAGTCAGTTGCATAACAAATCCGTGTTACGCAACCGTACTGTAAATAATTAATACCTTTTGACAATGTCAAATGTATATTTTTTTCTCACACTTCAGAAGACAGTCAATATGTAGATGACATATTGTATTATTATCAATACATTTGCAGATAGTATATTCTTTTTCAAAATAAGTGAAACATTTTGTTTAGGTCATGAATATCTAATGTACATTATGTCTAGTCATGAACTTGCATTAGTACATAAAGAATATTCAGCATTGCTCACATTCATGGTTGTGGAGTATTTGATTACAGTTACATGTAATCTGATTACAAAAAAACGAACTGTAACCAGCAAAAATATTGTAATCAGATTACAGATACTTAAAAAAAAACTAGATGATTACTTCTTGGATTACTTTTAAAATCAGAATGGATCTTTGCGTGAAAAAATACATTAGGACACCTTTCTGTTTTATCAATTATATTTCATTCAACATTGAAAAAATGCACAAGTTTAAGTTTGTTCCACCTTAGCGAGCCTGACCACAAGTCCGAGACCACTATGATGTCAGAGACCACTATGATGACACACCAAATGCATTTGATGGATCTTTTTTGTTTTCTTCTAATGCCTCTTAAGGGGAAAGTAATCCAAAAGCAACTGAAATAATCAGATTACATTACTGAGTTTGGGTAATCCAAAAGTTATGTTACTGGTTACAATTTTGGACAGGTAACTAGTAACTAACGGATTACATTTAGAATATAACCTCCCCAACCCTGCTCACAGCCTGAATTAAGACCTAATGGTACCATGAGCTGTTTTGACCTCGTTGTCTGTTTGCCTGTCACTCTACTTCCTGCCTAGTTCTCTACATGATCACAAGGATGATCTTCGCAAGCGTCTGTCTTACACCACCCACAAACTAGAGATGGTGGAGTCTGAGTTTGACTCCACCCGTCAGTACCTGGAGACGGAACTCCGTCGAGCCCAGGAAGAGTTGGAGAAATTCACTGACAAACTACGCAGGTATGTCAGTCCCATTACACTATGTCAGTCCTGTTACACCATGTCAGTCCCGTTACACCATGTCAGTCCTGTTACACCATGTCAGTCCCGTTACACCATGTCAGTCCCGTTACACCATGTCAGTCCCGTTACACCATGTCAGTCCCGTTACACCATGTCAGTCCCGTTACACTATGTCAGTCCCGTTACACCATGTCAGTCCCGTTACACCATGTCAGTCCCGTTACACCATGTCAGTCCCGTTACACCATGTCAGTCCTGTTACAAAATGTCAGTCTCGTTACACCATGTCAGTCCCGTTACACCATGTCAGACCCGTTACACCATGTCAGTCCTGTTACACCCTGTCAGACCCGTTACACCATGTCAGACCCGTTACACCATGTCAGTCCTGTTACACCCTGTCAGTCCCGTTACACCATGTCAGACCTGTTACACCATGTCAATACTGCTACACCATTTCAGTCTCGTTACACCATGTCAGTCTCATTACACCATCTTTAGATCTTACCACAGCTGTTGTGTCTAACAAATTGTGACTATGCCATCGTTCACCTTAACTCAATGAGTCAATGTATTTACAAATCTACTAATTCAACTGAATCTGCATTGAGAAAAATCTAATGCAAGGTTATCCAACTATTGTCTATGATCCCTCCCTGCAGTAACATACCTTGATTCAACTAATCAATGTCTTCAGTCCAGACCATAATTAGCTAAATCATCTGTGTTACTGCAGAGCTGGATCAAAGGCCAGTAACTATGAAAGGTAAAGCAATTTACAACCTAATTACTTATGTAGCCAGTGGCTTTTCCTTTCACTAAATTACACCTAATTTGGGCCAGATACAGAGAAAAATGAGTTTTGATTTGGAAGTTTTCTGACTTACCATATTGACTTAAAGTAATAAGCATAGCAAATTACTTAGGAGATACTGGGACAATTCTAACACATTTTGGAGTTGTTTAAAAAAAAATTGGTATTTACTCTAACAATGTAGAATTTTCAAAATTTTACACAAACAATTTACATTTCTCAGCAAATTTTGAGACCTGTGCTAAATGTGGATTCTTCACAATTCTATCTTGAAGACCCAAAGTCCGAAAATGTCCTGATGTTACAATTAACCCCAATAGTAAGGTTAGGTGTAACAGTATATGGGACAGTTGTACCAATGTCTTTAATTGTCAAAATGAGGGGTAATATAACAATGTTACTGATTTGTATGAAAATCCACTAAATTTACAAAAAATATTTTACTTATCTTTTAGGTATATCATAGTGAAATATTATATTCTGTATTAGTTGTCAAAATGTTACATATTAACTTTTTTCAAGGTATTTTCTTAGTTGCACTGCCAAAGTTGATATAAAGCAGTGAAATGTGCTATAAATATATGAATGTGTCTTTATATTACATCATTTTAGATGAGAGTAAGTTAAAACTAACCCCAAGCATAGGAGCCTTTACTTTAAGTCTATACTAATCAAAAGATCATATCTTACTGATAAAAATTATGTTTAGATACACAGAGAATGTTCCACAGATCAAAAATCAAAAAAGAGAAATAACCTTATTTAAAAAATATATATATAAAACCCAAAACAATTGATGAACATTGAATAACACCTTGGTTTCTAATTAGAGTTATTTAACCTGTTACAACTAACCTGTGTTACAATTGTCCAATGTATCCCCATACAATAGCAATATCAATTGAACTTGTGACCGTGAACAAAGTAAGCATACAGAACATGTTCTGAGAGAAATCATTGTTGACCGTCCTGCAACGTAACCTCCAGGCCCACTTTAGTTCTAGAGCGACGTCTTTTCTTCTATAACAGACGTTTTTTTAACAATGGATCTCCACAGCTGTTTCGTTAATGGGGTCATAAATGCTACAATGTATCCAAACCCCCATGAGACTGGGGCCAGTGATAATGACATGCAGCACTGTGTGGTTAAAAAAGAGATAGTAGCCTAATGCTGGTAATGATTGAACTAATGGAAAGTGGAGGTGGAAGAGCAGCTTATTCCATTAAAAGCCCACTAATGTTTTGGAAGCCGACCAGAAACAGTGTTTTGTGCTAGGAAACACACCTCGACGGGCGCTGAAACTTTGCCAAAATTCCTCCGCTCATTCATGAGTTATGCGTCAGTCCTACGGATTTAATTATGCATTTTTCACCTCCTTTTCTCTCTAAAAAAAAGCACGAAAGGAATTCAAAAATTCTGCTTTGATCACATGAAATTATTTTTTCCATGCTTCCATTGTGAGGCTAGGATTCTCGTCCAAAAAGAATTACTGTACAGTATAGATAGTACAGACAACCAGAGATATCCATTGAATCATTTTCAAATCCAAACTACTGCTTTGGATTTTCATATTCATCATCTTGAAAAAAACTCAATGAATACTTTTGAAAGCCTATTTATTCTCTGACTTACATAGCCAATGTTTCACCAATATGTTCTCTTTCCTGTCATACAGGATCCAGAGCAGTTATGCAGCTCAACAGAGGATCAATCAAGACCTGGAGGACAAGGTGCACAGGACGGTAAGACACCTGCTAAAGCCATACTGTACACCACACTGCTTCAGCCATACACCACATTGTTACAGCCATACACCACACTGCTACAGCCATACACCACATTGTTACAGCCATACACCACACTGCTTCAGCCATACACCACATTGTTACAGCCATACACCACACTGCTTCAGCCATACACCACACTGCTTCAACCATACACCACACTGCTACAGCCATACACCACACTGCTACAGCCATACACCACATTGCTACAGCCATACACCACACTGCTTCAGCCATACACCACACTGCTACAGCCATACACCACATTGCTACAGCCATACACCACACTGCTTCAGCCATACACCACACTGCTTCAGCCATACACCACATTGTTACAGCCATACACCACACCGCTTCAGCCATACACCACACCGCTTCAACCATACACCACACTGCTACAGCCATACACCACACTGCTACAGCCATACACCACGTTGCTACAGCCATACACCACACTGCTTCAGCCATACACCACACTGCTTCAGCCATACACCACACTGCTTCAGCCATACACCACACCGCTTCAACCATACACCACATTGCTTCAGCCATACACCACACTGCTACAGCCATACACCACATTGCTACAGCCATACACCACACTGCTTCAGCCATACACCACACTGCTTCAGCCATACACCACACTGCTTCAGCCATACACCACACCGCTTCAACCATACACCACATTGCTACAGCCATACACCACACTGCTTCAGCCATACACCACACTGCTTCAGCCATACACCACACTGCTTCAGCCATACACCACACCGCTTCAACCATACACCACATTGCTACAGCCATACACCACACTGCTACAGCCATACACCACATTGCTACAGCCATACACCACACTGCTACAGCCATACACCACATTGCTACAGCCATACACAACACTGCTACAGCCATACACCACACTGCTTCAGCCATACACCACACCACTTCAACCATACACCACATTGCTACAGCCATACACCACACTGCTACAGCCATACACCACATTGCTACAGCCATACACCACACTGCTACAGCCATACACCACACTGCTTCAGCCATACACCACACCGCTTCAACCATACACCACATTGTTACAGCCATACACTACACTGCTACAGCCATACACCACACTGCTTCAGCCATACACACTACCGCTTTAACCATACACCACATTGTTACAGCCATACACCACACTGCTTCAGCCATACACCACACCGCTTCAACCATACACCACATTGCTACAGCCATACACTACACTGCTACAGCCATACACGCCACTGCTTCAGCCATACACCCTACCGCTTTAACCATACACCACACTGCTACAGCCATACACCACACTGCTTCAGCCATACACCACACTGCTGTAGCCATACACCACACTGCTGTAGCCATACACCACACTGCTGTAGCCATACACCACACCGCTTCAGCCATACACCACACTGCTTCAGCCATACACCCCGCTGCTTCAGCCATACACCACACTGCTTCAGAAAATACACCACACCGCTTCAACCATACACCACACTGCTTTAGTCATGCTCTCCTTTGAAGCCCATACCACACAGTCAGTGGAAGCTAGTGGGAGGTAGGAGGAGCTATAGGAGGACAGGCTCATTGTAATGGCTGGAATTAAATAAATGGAACAGTGTCCAATATGTGGTTTCCATATGTTTCATCTGTTTTATACCGTTCCATTAATTCCATTCCAGCCATTACAATGAGCCCGTCATCCTATAGCTCCCCCCACTAGCCTCCTCTGCACACCGTGTTGGCACCTTCGGGACTTTTCGATTGGTTCCGTCAGTCAAACTCAATCAGGCAGTAACATCAACCTTCCCATTTGACATCACTGAGCTGATATGCATTGTGTAATGACTTAAAATCAACTGTATTGCTGCTGGCAGTTTGTTGCAAGACGCCAACAGCATGGTGTTTGCCTCTGACAGTCTATACTGGTGTCAACGAAGAAGCTCAGATACACCATATAATCTCAGGTCTCTTGGAAACAGACATCCAAGACCAGCCTACATCCGACAGTGTGGGTTGTCAATGGCTCTCCTACAGCCCTTTCCTAACTTATAGGCTATTGAACTAAAGTGCACTCCATTTAGCCAGACTTGTGAAGAACTAGCCTTGTATATACCAGAAAGACAATTTGAATTGGCAACATTCCGACCTTAATTGGCATTCCGACCTTAAAGTTACTGTGTGTTACATCACCTTATGCGGCCATAAAGTCCTGTCGCTTTAGCATCCACTTCTTTACCCCACCTCTTCACAGCTGGGATGGAGGGGCATTAATGAGATTCTGGTATTGACATTACTGGGATAGATTTGTTGTGTCCTAATGATCCCTGTAAGTACCTCAGCTCTCACTCACTTTGTTCTCATAAATAATGTAGGAGGTGTACGGAGGCTTCTCTGATCTCGCCGTCAGCCATTCCAGTCGTACCCTGGGGTCTTGCAGCTCACCATGTCAATAAAGCATATAAGGAATAAGCGATCTATAAAGCATCTGGCCAGGAAGCTCTTTATAAGGCAGCTGGACAGGCAGTTCTTTATAAGACAGCTTTCCATAAGACAGTCAGTCAAGTAGTTCTCTATAAGGCAGCTCTCTATAAGACAGCTCTCCATAAGACAGTCGGTCAGGCAGCTCGCAATAAGACAGCTCTCTATAAGACAGTTCTATTTAAAACAGCTCTTTAAGAGGCAGTCGGACAGTCAGCTCTCTAAAACACAGCTCTCTATAAGACAGCTCTCTATACGGCAGCTCTCTAGAAGACAGCTCTCTAGAAGACAGCTCTCTAGAAGACAGTTCTCTATGAGACATCTCTCTATAAAGCAGCTCTCTATAAAACAGCTGTCTATAAGTCAGTTCTCTATAAAACAGCTCACTATAAGAAGGCTCTCTAAAATACAGCTCAGACAGTCGGTCAGGCAGCTCTCTATAAGACAGCTCTCCATAAAACAGTTCTCTACAAGAAAGCTTTCTATAAGACAGTCGGTCAGACAGCTCTCTATGAGACAGTTCTCTATAAGACAGTTCTCTATAAAATAGCTCTCTATAAGATAGCTCTCAATAAGACATCTCTCTATAAAGCAGCTCTCTATAAAGCAGCTCTCTATAAGACAGTTCTCTATAAAACAGCTCACTATAAGACAGTTGGTCAGACAGCTCTCTATAAGGCAGCTCTCTAAAATACAGCTCTCTATAAGACATCTCTCTATAATACAGTTCTATTTAAAACAGCTCTCTAAGAGGCAGTCGGACAGTCAGCTCTCTAAAACACAGCTCTCTATAAGACAGCTCTCTATACGGCAGCTCTCTATACGGCAGCTCTCTAGAAGACAGCTCTCTAGAAGACATCTCTCTATGAAGCAGCTCTCTATAAGACAGTTCTCTATGAGACATCTCTCTATAAAGCAGCTCTCTATAAAACAGATGTCTATAAGTCAGTTCTCTATAAAACAGCTCACTATAAGAAGGCTCTCTAAAATACAGCTCTCTATAAGACAGCTCTCTATAAAACATCTCTCTATAAAGCAGCTGTCTATAAGACAGCTCATATGAGACAGTTCTCTATAAGACATCTCTCTATAAAGCAGCTGTCTATAAGACAGCTCATATGAGACAGTTCTCTATAAGACATCTCTCTATAAAGCAGCTGTCTATAAGACAGCTCATATGAGACAGTTCTCTATAAGACAGTTCTCTATAAAACAGCTCACTATAAGACAGTTGGTCAGACAGCTCTCTATAAGGCAGCTCTCTATAAGACAGTTCTTTATAATACAGCTCTCTATAACATACCTTTCAACAAGACACTTCTATTTAAAACAGCTCTCTAAGCGGCAGTTGGACAGTCAGCTCTCTATAAGACAGCTCTCTATAAGACAGCTCTCTATAAGACAGCTCTCAATAAGACAGCTCTCTATAAGACAGTTCTCTATAAAATGGCTCTCTATAAGACAGCTCTCTATAAGACAGCTCTCTATAAAACAGCTCTCAATATGACAGCTCTCTATAAAACAGCTCTCTAAGAGGCAGTCGGTCAGGCAGCTCTCTGTAAGACAGTGCTCTATAAGGCAGCTCTCTAAAATACAGTTGGTCAGACAGCTCTATAAGGCAGCTCTCTATGAGACAGTTCTCTATAAGACAGCTCTCTATAATACAGCTCTCTATGAGACAGCTCTCTATAAGACAGCTCTCTATAATACAGCTCTCTATAATACAGCTCTCTATGAGACAGCTCTCTATTAGACAGCTCTCTAGAAGACAGTTCTCTATAAGACAGCTCTCCAAGAGGCAGTCGTTCAGGCAGCTCTCTATAAGTCAGCTCTCTATAAAACAGCTGTCTATAAGACAGTTCTCTAAAACACAGCTCTCTAAGAGGCAGTCAGTTAGGCATCTCTCTATAAGGCAGCTCTCTAAAATACACTTCTCCATACGGCACCTCTCTATAAGACAGCTCTCTATAAGACATCTCTGTTTAGGACATTTCTCTATAAAACAGCTCTATATAAGACAGCTCTCTATAAGACAGTTCTCTATAAAACAGCTCTCTAAGAGGCAGTCAGTCAGGTAGTTCTCTATAAGACAGCTCTCTATAAGACAGCGCTCTATCGGGCAGCTCTCTATAAGACAGCTCTCTATTCATCAGCTCTCTATACGACAGCTCTCTATACAGCAGCTCTCTATAAGACAGTCGGCAAGCAGCTCTCTATATGACAGCTCTTTTTAAGGCAGCTCTCCATAAGACTGTTAGGCAGCTTGTCAGGCAGCTCACTATAAGTCATCCTGGCAGGCAGCTCTCTATAAGGCAGGTGGTCAGGCAGCTCTCTATATGCGTTACACTCTAGTCAGTTGAGAAATCATGTTTACCTCCCCTCCCACCATTCCAATTAGCTTTAGATTCCGCTTGGTAAATAAACAAGTCAATGGCTTGATAGTTATTGGTTCACAGGTCTCCGCAGCACGCCTTATGTGACATTTACAATGGAGTTCTTTGAATATTTTATAGCGTTTAAGACGAAAAGGCTATCAAATATTAATGCTGATGATAAGGCTGACCTGTTGCTCAGGGTCAAGCATGAGTGCATTAAAAAGGGAGAGCTCCATCTCTGTCTCACTGAGCAACACACAGAGCATAGAGAGCACCACACACACCCTAATCTCTCGTGGACAGACTACATAACATAAATGGTATCTTAACGTCAGTCGAAAGACTGCTGGATGTGACAACTAACGAGTGACAGTAGTTCTAGTGCTTTGATCTTCCGTCACTGGTTATTTGGATGTATAAGGTTTGGTGAAGGTTATTTGGATGTATAAGGTTTGGTGAAGGTTATTTGGATGTATAAGGTTTGGTGAAGGTTATTTGGATGTATAAGGTTTGGTGAAGGTGGTGCTTAAAGTGGGTGCAGACTTTCAAGCAATGATTTCAAGCAGAACGTTTTTGGAAAGGGGTGGGGCTTTGGCTGAGTTTCTGTTTTAGGCTAGTGGAGACTTAGCTAGTCTCGTTAGTATATTTTCTCATGCATCTTCTCCAGAACCTAATCGAGCATCTGATGCAATTACACAAGATTTTTGGGGGTTTCCGAGATTACACACACTCAACCACCCGTCACACACACACACACACACACACACACACACACACACACACACACACACACACACACACACACACACACACACATGGAAAAACCTGGAGCTGGAACAGATTGACTCTAAGCACATGTCACACTCTAAATGGTGTCTAACGGGTGACATAACAATTCCCACTGTAGGGTGAATTGTCAAATGTGACATAACGCACTATGTATGTTTATACCCCATTTATAGAGTGTGACTTACATTCATTAGATGATTTGTGAAGCATTCATGTAGTGCTTATGAAGCCTTTATGTATGCTATATAAAATCGTTATAAGTTTTACTTTGTTTTAAAGTATGACCCATTCTAACATAGGCATAACAACCAACAACAATTAACATGTAAAAAAACTATCCAAAAAACTATGATGAAAATTATAAGAGTAAGAACACCTAAGAAGGGTTTATTGATTAGTCCATACTCCTGCTGAATTCAGGTGGGGCGGTCTCTCTCAGTGATCGGCTACTGTATGTGGTCTGTGGTTTGAGATCTTAGATGAGAACTCCAGTGTAAATCGATCGAAACACGCAGAGGCCCCTCTCTTGCCTCTCTCAAAGTAGTTACACAATCAGAGACGCAGCGCAATCAATGTCCAAAGTGATTGCCCTGCAATGGAACCTTGTTAGAAAACTATTACTCCCCCTATCTCCCAGTCGAGAGCTCCCCTTCCCATTCGTTCCCCCTTCAGATACCAAAGACAATGTCATTACTGTTCAAGATGAGTCCGCGGCCACGCTACAGGTCCATAGTTAAGACGTATCATGATTAAAACAATATTTTTTTTATCTCATCAGAACAAACTTTGAGTCACCATGGCTCCCTATCTGTGAGGACGTTTTAATAGAAGACGACTGTGTGTGAAATTAATGCATTTTCCCAACCACCTCTTCTTAGATGATTAAAGACAAAGTGATTTCCTCAGGCAACTGTTCATACAGAAGATAGTGATTTGACTAGTTCCAAAAGTATGGCCATCAAAGCACAACCAACGCACAATGTTGTCTCAATGTTGATTCCAGCCATCCCTATTTGTGGGCTACATGTTTTGTACTATATCCATTGGTGCTGAGGTATAAGACTATATGACAGATTTTGAACATTGATCTAAGAAAACTCTATAATTTACACCAATTCAATAGTGTTTGTGTATTATTCGTTGTTTCTTCACCCATCGCTTAGCCTGGCTTTTTGTAAGGTCTGAGTAATCCTCATTGCATTGTCATACGGAGAAAAGACAAGAGCCGAAAAATGAATCACAAATCATATTCTGTCACGCACACTTCTTTTGTATTCCAGTCGTGAAATTATTGGTGGTTGGCTTTTCAAAAGAATAGTCTGTCTAGCGACCTTGGTGTAACTAATCACTGTACATGACAGGAAATAGTATAGGATTTCCTCAGAAGCATGCCTCATTCTGATTGCCATTCCTTTTTTATGTCTTGCAATGGTATTTATCGAGCAGGAAACGGTCTTAGATAGACACTGCGAGAAAATAGGTTCAATCAAATCAAACATGCAATTAAAAAGTTCTGAGCAGAGACCAAGAAGGTCATTCAAAAAAATACAAACCTAACAATTGAACCAACACACTAAGAAGAGAATGTAGAATAGAGAATATAGTGTGAACGGGTTGTCTGAAAGTGTTTACATTATTTTATGTAGCAACAGGAGGTGTTTCTAAACGTGTTACCTGACTAGGGCCCAGAGATTTTCCTGTTCAAGTCACATGGTCAGGGAACAACTCCTGGCCCTATTTGTGTGAAAAGACTGTAGTGTTGACAGAGGATTCTTGACCATTGGTACTCCTCCTTCCAGGATGGATACAAGGCCCTCCCTTTGGAAAATCAGATCACGCCTCCATTCTGCCCCCCCTCCCTTTCTATAGGCAGAAACTTAAACAGGAAGTACCCGTAGTAAGGACTGTTCAACATTGGTCTGACCAATCGGAATCTATGCTTCAAGATTGTTTTGATTATGCGGTGTGTTATATGTTCCGGGTTGCCTCTGAGAATAACATTGACGTATACACTTGCTCGGTGACTAAGTTCATCAGGAAGTGCATAGAAGATGTTGTTCCCACTGTGACAATTATAACTTATTAAATCCAAAAAACGTGGATAGATGGCAGCATTCTCACAAAACTGATAGCACGAACCACCGCGTTTAACCACGGCAAGGTGACTGGGAACATGGACGAGTACAAACAGTCCAGCTATGCCCTCCATAAGGCAAACAGACAGGCAAAACAGTGGAGTCACAATTCAACGGCTCAGACATGAGACGTATGTGGCAGGGACCGACGTGGGCCACCGCCACTCATGAGGACTGTGAGCTCTTTTCTCTGTGGCTGATGTGAGTAACACATTTAAGAGTGTTAACCCTCGCAAGGTTGCATCCTCAGAGCATGTGCAGACCTGCTGGCTGGAGTGTTTACAGACATATTCAATCTCTCCCCATCCCAGTTCCTGAACCCATGAAAGCGAAAGTAACTGAACTAAATGACTATCGCCCCGTAACGCTCACTTCTGTCATCATGAAGCACTTTGAGAGGCTAGTTAAGGATCATATCATCTCCACCTTACCTGACAGCCAAGACCCACTACAATTTGCATACCGCCCCAACAGATCCACGCTGACGCAATTGCCATCATACTGTACACAGCCCTATTCCATCTTGACAAGAGGAATACCTATGTAAGAATGCTGTTCAGACAATAGCTCAGCCTTCAACACCATAGTACACTCCAAGTTCATCACTAAGCTCGGGTCCTGGGTCTGAACTCTGCCCTGTGCAACTGGGTCCTGGACTTCATGACGAGCCGATCCCAGGTGGTGAAGGTAGGCTACAACCGCTCCGCTATGCTGATCCTCAACAGGGGGGGCCCCACAAGGGTGCGTGCTCAGCCCCCTCCTGTACTCCCAGTTCACCCATGACTGCATGGTCTCCAACTCGATCATCAAGTTTGCAGATGACACAACAGTGGTAGGCTTGGCTACCAACAACGACGAGTTAGCCTACAGGGAGGACGTGAGGGCCCTGGCGGAGTGGTGCCAGGAAAATAACTTCTCCCTCAACGTCAGCAAAATGAAGGAGCTGATCGTGATCTTCAGGAGACAGCAAAGGGAGCACGCCCCATCCACATCAACGGGCCGCATTGGAGAGGTTGAAAAACTGTACATTCCTCGCCGTTCACATTACTGACAACCTGAAATGGTCCATCCACACAGACAGTGTGGTGAAGAAGGCGCAACAGCGCCTCTTCAACTTCAGGAGGCGGAAGGAATTTGTCTTGGCCACTAAGACCCTCACACACTTCTACAGATGTACCATTGAGAGAATCCTGTTGGGCTTTATCACCACCCAGTATGGAAACTGCACCATCCATAACCGTACGGCTCTCCAGAGGGTGCACACTGCCTGCCCTCCAGGACATCTACAGCACCCGGTGTCACAGGAAGGCCAAAAAGATCATCAAGGATTTCAGCCACCCGAGCCACGGCCTGTTCACCCCGCTACCATCTAGAAGGTGGAGAAAGCACAGGTGCGTCAAAGCTGGGATTGAGAGACTGAAAAACAGCTTCTATCTCCAAGCCATCAGACTGTTAAATAGTCACCACTAGCCGGCCTCCCCTGCCCTGAACTTTAGTCACTGTTACTAGCCGGCTACCACCCAGTACTCAACCCTGCACCTTAGAGACTGCTGCCACATGTATATAGAGTCATTGAACACTGGTCACTTTAATAATGTTTAAATACTGTTTTACCCACTTTATATGTATATACTGTATTCTAGTCAAGTCTCATCCTATATAACTACTGCTCCTATACACACCTTTTCTATTCATATACTGTCCATAATGTCTATACAAAACATCATATACAGAAGTTTACATAACCTTAGCCAAATACATTTAAACTCAGTTTTTCACAATTCCTGACATTTAATCCTAGCAAAAATTCCCTGTCTTAGGTCAGTTAGGATCACCACTTTATTTTAAGAATGTGAAATGTCAGAATAATAGTAGAGAGAATGATTTATTTCAGCTTTAATTTTTTTCATCACAGTCCATGTGGGTCAGAAGTTTACACACACTCAATTAGTATTTGGTCGCATTGCCTTTAAATTGTTTAACTTGGGTCAAACGTTTCGGGTAGCTTTCCACAAGCTTCCCACAACAAGTTGGGTGAATTTTGGCCCATTCCTCCTGACAGAGCTGGTGTAACTGAGTCAGGTTTGCAGGCCTCCTTGCTTGCACACGCTCTTTCAGTTCTGCCCACAAATTTTCTATAGGATTGAGGTCAGGGCTTTGTGATGGCCACTCCAATTCCTTGACTTTGTTGTCCTTAAGCCATTTTGCCACAACTTTGGAAGTATGCTTGGGGTCATTGTCCATTTGGAAGACCCATTTGCGACCAAGCTCTAACTTCTTGACTGATGTCTTGAGATGTTGCTTCAATATATCCACATCATCTTTCCTCGTGATGCCATCTATTTTGTGAAGTGCACCAGTTCCTCCTGCAGCAAAGCACCCCCACAACATGATGCTTTCACCCCCGTGCTTCACGGTTGGGATGGTGTTCTTCGGGTTGCAAGCCTCCCCCTTTTCCTCCAAACATAACGATGGTCATTATGGTCAAACAGTTCTTTTTTTGTTTCATCAGACCAGAGGACATTTCTCCAAAAAGTATGATCTTTGTCCCTATGTGCAGTTGAAAACCATAGTCTGGCTTTTTTATGGCGGTTTTGGAGCAGTGGCTTCTTCCTTGCTGAGCGTCCTTTCAGGTTATGTCAATATAGGACTCGTTTTACTGTGGATATAGATACCTTTGTACCTGTTTCCTCCAGCATCTTCCCAAGGTCCTTTGCTGTTGTTCTGGGATTGATTTGCACTTTTTGCACCAAAGTACATTCATCTCTAGGAGACAGAACATGTCTCCTTCCTGAGCGGTATGATGGCTGCGTGGTCCCATGGGGTTTACACTTGCATACTATTGTTTGTACAGATGAACGTGGTACCTTCAGGCATTTGGAAATTGCTCCCAAGTTCTGAGGTCTTGGCTGATTTCTTTTGATTTTCCCATGATGCCAAGCAAAGAGGCACTGAGTTTGAAGGTAGGCTTTGAAATACATCCACAGGTACACCTCCAATTGACTCAAGTGATGTCAATTAGCCTATCAGAAGCTTCTAAAGCCATGACATAATTTTCTGGAATTTTCCAAGCTGTGTTAAGGCACAGTCAGCTTATTGTATGTAAACTTCTGACCCAATGGAATTGTGATACAGTGAATTATAAGTGAAATAATCTGTCTGTAAACAATTGTTGGAAAAATGTCCTAAACGACTTGCCAAAACTATAGTTTGTTAACAAGAAATTTGTGGAGTGGTTGAAAAACGAGTTTTAATGACTCCAATCTAAGTGTATGTAAACTTCCGCCATCAACTGTACATACATTTACATTTTAGTCATTTAGCGACTTACAGTTTGTGCATTCATCAATAGATAGCTAGGTGGGACAACCACATATCACAAGCATAGAAAGTAAACGTTTCCTCAATAACGTAACTATTAGCAGAGTCAAAGCTAGAAGGTGGGGTTGGAGGGGGTCAAGTGCAAGTGCTGGTTTATTAGGTACTCCATAACAGCCTGAATACTTTGGGCATTCTACAAGGTGTCGGAAATCTTTCACAGGTCCTTGAACGCAGCCCGCGATGTGGTTAGCCAATGTGGTTGGGACCGGGCTTGTGGCTGTCTAGATCCCTGCTGTTTGTTGCTGTTTCCATCTTCCCTGCGACGTGCCCTGTCTGGAACTGCGAGGAGTAACAGCATAGACTATGTTGCTACCATGACAAAGATCAAATCCAGAGGGAGTACCGTTGAGGACAGTGGTGTCTCTCTATCACAGGTGAAGGAGGAACAACATTGTTGTGGACAGAATTGCAGAACCTCCACATGGACGGAGTCTGAGGACAAAGTGAGGGAAATTATCTCTGAGAAACTGAAGAGGTGGAGCGCGCCCACAGGACTGGAAAACCCACCACCAGCCTAGGTGACAGGCCCAGACCGATAGTAGTCAAGTTCCTGAGGTTCAAGGACACGGTAGCGGAACGTACATCTTCCTCAACGAGGACTATCCTGAAGCTGTGCGCCTAAAAGAGGAAAGAACTCAGCCATGAAAGCTTCCAGAGCGCTTGGGGACATTGCTTACATCTGCTATGACAGCCTCATTGTCCACCCTCCCTCCCAAAAGCCTGGAAGGGATGAGAGAGCCAAGCCTATGGGTTCGCAGCTTCAACCCCAAAGCACACACACACACTTACACACACTTACAACTGATTAATGGACAGCTGAATGTTTGTTTTTTCATCTTGCTTTGTTTGCTCTTTTCCATATTACGTCAATCTCTGAGAAGCTTCCCAGGAAAGGGCTAGAAATAGCCCATAGATATATATGTAGCCTTAGAAACAAGGTTCATGAAATCGATAACTTGCGATTAGCAATTTCTGAGACTCATTTAGATAATCCCTTTGATGATACAGCAGTAGCAATACAAGGATATACCATCTATAGAAGAGACAGTAATGCTTATGGGGGAGGTGTTGCTGTATATATTCAGAGCCATATCCCTGTAATGCTTAGAGAAGATCTTATGTCAAGCATTATTAAATTTTGTGGTTGCAGGTTCACCCGCCTCATCTAAAGCCTATTATTTATTAAGGCTCCATGGATTGCTAAAGAATTGAACAACTGTATGGCTGCACATGTGACTGGCTGACTTACTGCTAATTGAGAAATTATGTGACAACAAAAAGAAGAAGAAACTGTATTATGAAGCCAACATCAATGATTTAAAGAATGAGGGAAAAACAACTTTGGAGAACTTTAAATTAAATTGTGGGCAGAAAGACAAATTCAACTCCATCGTTCATAGAATCAGATGGCTTATTTTAATCATTACTTAATTGAGAAAGTGGACAAACTTAGGCAGGAAATGTTAACAACGAACAGTGAGCGATCGTATTAATGCCTAATAAATTATTAAATAAAATATTATAAGTCTGAATTTTGTAAAGATAGTGTGGGAGAGGTGGAAAAATGGATATCGATCAATAATGACGAACCTCCTGACATTGACAACTTAGATGGAAAGCTACTGAGGATGGTAGCTGACTCTATAGCCACTCCTGTCTGTCATATCTTTAATCTGAGCCTAGAGGAAAGCAGTTGTCCTCAGGCCTGGAGGGAAGCCAAAGTCATTCCGCTACCCAAAGCGGTCTTTACTGATTTTAACAGCAGACCTATTAGCTTGCTAACAGCACTTAGCACACTGTTGGAAAAAAATTGTTTAACCAAATGCAATGCTATTTCTCTATAAACAAATTAACAACAGACTTTCAGCATGCTTATAGAGAAGGGCGTTCAACATGTACTGCACTGACACAAATGACTGATGATTGGTTGAAATAAATTGATAATAAGAGGATGGTGGGAGATGTACTGTTAGATTTCAGTGCAGCCTTAGAGAATATTGACCATAGTGTAATTGTTCTCAACAACAGGTTATCAGTCAAAAGTTTTAGAACACTACTCATTCAAGGGTTTTTCTTTACTTGTACTATGTTCTACATTGTAGAATAACAGTGAAGACTATGACATAATACATATAAAATCATGTAGTAACCAAAAAAGTGTTAAACAAATCAAAATGTATGTTATATTTTAGATTCTTCAAATAGCCACCCTTTTTCTTGATGACAGCCACCACCGGCCTGAGGAGAGACACATGGAACGAGGGGTTAATACGGTAATCTGGGGGAAGCTGTAACCTGTAGCAAACCTCGTTCAGTCTCCTCAGGACTTTGAATGGCCCCACAAACCGCGGACCCAGCTTCCGGCAAGGCAGGCGGAGGGGCAGGTTTCGGGTCGAGAGCCAGACCCGGTCCCCTGGTGCGAACACCAGGGCCTCACTGCGGTGGCGGTCTGCGCTCGATTTCTGATGCCTCATGGCCCGCTGAAGGTGCACATGAGCAGCGTCCCATGTCTCTTCCAAGCGCCTAAACCAGTCGTCCACCGCAAGAGCCTCGATCTGGCTCTGATGCCAAGGTGCCAGAACCGGCTGGTACCCCAGTACGCACTGGAAAGGGGAGAGGTTAGTGGAGGAGTGGCATAGCGAGTTTTGGGCCATCTCTGCCCAGGGGATGAACGCCGCCCACCCCCCCGGGCCTGTCCTGGCAATACGACCGCAGAAACCTACCCACATCCTGGTTTACTCTCTCCAACTGCCCCTTTCTCTCGGGGTGAAAACCCGAGGTAAAGTTGACCGAGACCCCCAGACCTTCCATGAACGCCCTCCAGACTCTTGACGTGAACTGGGGACCTCGATCAGATACTATGTCCTCAGGCACCCCGTAGTGCCGGAAGACGTGTGTAAACAGGGCCTCCGTAGTTTGTAGGGCTGTAGGGAGACCGGGCAAAGGGAGGAGACGGCAGGACTTAGAGAACCGATCCACAACGACCAGGATCGTGGTGTTACCCTGTGAGGGAGGAAGATCCGTGAGGAAGTCCACCGACAGGTGTGACCATGGCCGTTGTGGAACGGGTAAGGGCTGTAACTTCCCTCTGGGCAGGTGCCTAGGGGCCTTGCACTGAGTGCACACCGAACAGGAGGAAACATAAACCCTCACGTCCTATTCTGGGAACCTGGTCTGTAGGACAGGGTGAAAAGAAAACGGGTAAAGAACATGGCCCACCTTGCCTGGCGAGGGTTCAGTCTCCTCGCTGCCCGGATGTACTCCAGATTGCGGTGGTCAGCCCAGATGAGAAAAGGGTGTTTAGCCCCCTCAAGCCAATGTCTCCACGCCTTCAACGCCTTGATGACAGCCAACAGCTCCCGGTCCCCCACGTCATAGTTTCGCTCCGCCGGGCTGAGCTTCCTCGAAACGAAGGCACAGGGGCGGAGCTTTGGTGGCGTACCCGAGTGCTGAGAGAGCACGGCTCCTATCCCAGCCTCGGACGCGTCCACCTCCACTATGAATGCCAAAGAGGGATCCGGATGAGCCAGCACTGGAGCCAAGGTAAACAGAGCCTTCAGGTGGCCAAAAGCCCTGTCCGCCTCAGCCGACCACTGCAAACTCACCGGTCCCCCCTTCAGCAGTGAGGTAATGGGAGCCGCTACCTGACCAAAGCCCCGGATAAACCTCCGGTAATAGTTGGCAAAGCCTAGAAACCGCTGCACTTCCTTTACCTTGGTGGGAGTCGGCCAATTACGCACGGCTGAAATGCGGTCACTCTCCATCTCCACCACTGAAGTGGAAATGCGGTACCCTAGGAAGGAGACGGACTGTTGAAAGAACAGACATTTCTCAGCCTTGACATACAGGTCATGCTCTAACAGTCGACCAAGCACCCTGCGCACCAGAGACACATGCTCTGCGCGTGTAGCGGAGTAAATCAGAATGTCATCAATATACACCACTACACCCTGCCTGTGCAGGTCCCTGAAAATCTTGTCCACAAAGGCCTGGAAGACTGATAGAGGATTCATCAACCCGTACGGCATGACAAGGTACTCATAGTGCCCTGAGGTGGTACTAAATGCCGTCTTCCACTCGTCTCCCTCCCGGATACGCACCAGGTTGTGAGCGCTCCTGAGATCCAATCTTTTAAAGAAGCGCGTCCCGTGCATTGACTCGATCACACTGGCTTTGAGAGGTAGCGGGTAACTGTACCTCACAGTGATCTGGTTGATGCCTTGATAGTCAATACACAGACGCAGACCTCCATTCTTCACAAAAAAGAAGCTTGAGGAGGCAGGTGAAGTGGAGGGCCGAATGTACCCCTGCCCCAGGGATTCGGAGACATATGTTTCCATAGCCGCCGTCTCCTCTTGCGACAGGGGATACACGTGACTCCTGGGAAGTGCTGCGTCTACTAGGAGATTTATCGCACAATCCCCTCGTCGATGGGGTGGTAATTGATTCGCCTTCTTTTTACAGAAGGCGAGAGCCAAATCGGCATATTCAGAGGGGATGCTCACGGTGGAGACCTGGTCTGGACTTTTCACCGTGGTAGCACCGACGGAAACCCCTAAACACCTCCCCGAGCACTCTCGTGACCACCCTGTGAGAGCCCTCTGTTGCCATAAAATAGTGGGGTCATGACAGGTTAACCAGGGTAGGTAGTCTAAGGCAAACTCCTGTGCGCTCCTCGTCCCCTGCCTCAGGTGAAACAGACGTTCACCCGCCGCTCTACCCTCAGGCGGGTGGTCGAAAACTGCCCAAAAGCGGTGGGTGAACTCCTTGTAGTGGTCCAACGCGGCTTCTCCTTCTCCCCATATGGCGTTGGCCCACTCCAGGGCTTTCCCTGAGAGGCAGGAGACGAGGGAGGACACACTCCTCTCGACCCGAAGGAGCCGGGTGGACGGTCGCCAGGTAGAGCTCCAGCTGGAGTAGGAACCCCTGACATCCGGCAGCCGTCCCATCATACTCCCTCGGGAGCGCGAGCCGAATCCCACTGGGACTGGGTGAAGGAGGGTTGAACAGTGGTGCCTGTGGGGGTGCTAGTAGAGGCGCTGGAGGAACTCCTCCTCTCTCCCAACGGTCCATCGTTTGCAGGACGCGATCCATGGCGGTGCCGAGACGTTGCAACATAGTCGAATGCTGCTGGACACGCTCCGCAACCACCAGCACTGGGGTGTCTGCTCCTGCTGACTCCATTCTTTAGGTGCGTTATTCTGTCAGAATGCGTGGTGTAGTTGGTGGAACAAATCAGGCGCAGGACAGCAGAGAAGAGCAAAACACAATGTAGTTTACTCAAGAAATAACCAAAATGTAACAATACCAAGTCCACCAAAATGGACTGACATAGATATGAACAATAACGCACTGTAACCTCTCCCTTCTAGACTGGGAGGGTTTTAACTCTGGAGGTCGTAGCAAATCCCTCACTGGGCAGAGTTGGGGCAAACTTAGGTTTCTTTATTTATTATAAAGCAGGGGAAAGGGAGAAAACTGTAACTTAGGTAACTCTTCCTTCTTCTGGTTGCTCCTTGTGGCATCAGTTTACTCCTGGAAGGGAGGCAGAAGAGGTGTAGGATTAGTCAAGGTGGTTCATCTTACTCACGTCCTTAACTAGGCCTCTATCTCAGAGAGGGTGGTTGGGCTCCGACTGGTCCAAGGCCTGGGCTGGGATACATCCAACACTCTGTATCTGCTCTCTTCTCCTGCCTCTCCCTTCCTCTACTGTAGCTTCTTTGTTCTCTTTATGTGGCTACTAATTGGGCCCAACAGTCTGCAGCTGAGGCTCCCTGTCAGAGGGGAAATGGTGCACACCTGTGTTAGAGCTGTCCTTGGTCCTGAACACCACTGTTTAGCCCAGACCTTGTGTCGTCCGCTGATGGTGCTCTCCATGGTGCTGCAGGTGACTGTGCTGCGTGGTGAGGGACTGGGTTTCCTTCTGGCCACCACAGCACACAAACATGGGGAAAACAGAGGGTTAAATAATGAACATGTAATTGGGGAATTGAAACCAGGTGTGTATAAAACAAATACAAAACCAATGGAAAATGAAAAGTGGATCGGAGATGGCTAGAAGGCCGGTGACATTGACCGCCGAACGGAGAGGGACCAACTTCGGCGGAAGTCGTGACACCTCTACTCTTTTCTATTGTTACCAATGGACTGCCACTGGCATTAACCTCTCAGGGATTGCTGGGGCACTAGCGCCCCAATCCCGACACTACCAGGTGAAATACAAGGCACCAAATTCAAAATCCAAAAGTTGAATTATTAAACATCCACCAATATACAAGTGTTCCATACTCATCAAAAGCTCTGTTTCTTGGCAATATCACAGCGTTGTCAGATTTCAAAAAGGCTTTACGGCGAAAGCAGCACATTTGATTGTTTGAGGGTAGCACCTCACATATTTTTCCCATAGCCATGAATCCATTAGCCATCATGGCACACACATAACACATTTCACAGCGAAAACAAATCAATTACCTGTTGAAGAACTTCTGCTGAGGTCATCCTAAGTGTCCAACGAAGACAATCCATGGTTCTTTTGTTAGAAAAAGTAATGTATTTTATCCATAAATCTCCATTTGGTTCGCGCGTTATAATCAGAAACGACAGCTTCCACTCCTCCATTGAAACGTGACGAGAACCCGTTCATCTTATACCTATAAACTTGTCCAAGAACAATCAAACATAGTTTTAAATGTATGTACACTTTTACGTATATTTACTATTATAAATCAACCGGAATATAAACTGATCGATAAAGACGGTAAAAAACACACAGCGCGCCTTGTCGGGAGCGCGCGTTCCATTGTGTTGACATAAAAAGGACACTTCCTGGTTTCCTCTTCTTCTCTGGTCTAATTCATCCAAAATGAAATTCAATACTGTCTCAAGACTGTTGACATCTAAAGGAAGTGATGGGTACTGCATTCATATGCCCTTATAAGGGCATTTTCATAAGGGAGGGGTTCCAAATGAGCAATGTGTCAAAATAACTTTTTCCAGGACAGAAATTCCTCGGGGTTTCGCCTGCCATATGCGTTCTGTTTTACTCTCAGACAAATGGTTAACATTTTGGAAACTTCAGAGTGTTTCCTATCCAATGGTACTAAATATGTGCATATCCTATTTTCTGGGCCTGATTGGGAGGCATTTTACTTTGGGCACGCCAGGCTCTCCAAAACCGACCCCTCAGCTGCCACTCCCTAACAAGTTAAACAAAGAATCTGTGTCCATGTATGAGCGCATCAGCAACCACAGCTAATGAAGTCACTGAAACCCTTAACAAAAAGAGTTGCAGTCTAAAACTAAGAGCATTGTATTTGGTACAAATCATTCCCTAAGTTCTAGATCTCAGCTGCATCTGGCAATGAAATGTGTGGCTGTTGAACAAGTTGAGGAGACTAAATTACTTGGCGTTACCTTAGATTGTAAACTGTCACAGTCAAAACATATAGATTCAATGATTGTAAAGATAGGGAGAGGTCTGCCCATAATAAAGAGATGCTCTGCTTTTTTGACACCCCACTCCACAAAGCAAGTCCTGCAGGCTCTAGTTTTATCTTATCTTGATTTGTTACGATCGTCATGATGATAAACGGACCAAGGCGCAGCGTGCGTAGAGTTCCACATTTTTATTCAAGTGAAATGTCAAAAACAATAAAGAAGACAACTGATCGTAACATTCGTAGCGCTCACTGGCACTAGCACAAGACACAATATCCCACAACGCAGGTGGGAAAATGAACACCCTAAAAATTATCCCCAATTAGAGGCAACGACTAACAGCTGCCTCTAATTGGGAACCATACATAAAACCAACATAGAACTACAACAACTAGACAAAAACCCCCCTAGTCACGTCCTGACCTAAATCACCATAGAGAACCCAGAGGGCTCTCCTTGGCCAGGCCGTGACAGTACCCCCAAAGGTGCGGAAACCTGAAACTAGATTGGGGAGGGTTCGGGTGGGCCACTAGCATTGGTGGCGGCTCCGGTGCGGGGCGTAGCACCCGCTCAGACCATGGATCCGGCCAAGTAATCGGGCTGGACGCCGTGCCTGGACGCCGTGCCTGGACTGGTCACCGGCGCAGAGGAAAGCTCCTTCCATGGAGCGGGACTGAACGCCGTGCCTGGACTGGTCACTGGCGGAGATGAAGGCTCCGCCCTAGGCACCGGGCTGGGAAGGCGCACTGGAGGCCTGTTGCGTGGAGCCGGCACAGATTGCACCGGACTGGTGACACGCTCTTCAGGGCGAGTGTGGGGAGCCAGCACAGGACGTACCGTGCTGGAAAGGCGCACTGGAGACCTGGTGTGTGGAGTCGGCACAGGTTGTACCGGACTGGTGACACACATTTCAGGGCGAGTGCGGGTTCCGGCACAGGACGTACCGGGCTGGGAAGGCGCACTGGAGGCCTGGTGCGTGGAGCCGGCACAGGACGTACCGGGCTGGGAATACTGGAATACTGAAGTATAATTACAAGCATTTCATAAGTGTCAAAGGCTTTTATTGAAAATTACATGAAGTTGATGCAAAGAGTCAATATTTGCAGTGTTGACCCTTCTTTCTCAAGACCTCTGCAATCCGCTCTGGCATGCTGTCAATTAACTTCTGGGCCACATCCTGACTGATGGCAGGACATTCTTGCATAATCAATGCTTGGAGTTTGTCAGAATTTGTGGGTTTTTGTTTGTCTACCCGCCTCTTGAGGATTGACCACAAGTTCTCAATGGGATTAAGGTCTGGGGAGTTTCCTGGCCATGGACCCAAAATATCGATGTTTTGTTCCCAGAGCCACTTATTTATCATTTTTGCCTTATGGCAAGGTGCTCCATCATGCTGGAAAAGGCATTGTTCGTCACCAAACTGTTCCTGGATGGTTGGGAGAAGTTGCTCTCAGAGGATGTGTTGGTACCATTCTTTATTCAGGGCTGTGTTCTTAGGCAAAATTGTGAGTGAGCCCACTCCCTTGGCTGAGAAGCAACCCCACACATGAATGGTCTCAGGATGCTTTACTGTTGGCATGACACAGGACTGATGGTAGAGCTCACCTTGTCTTCTCCGGACAAGCTTTTTTCCGGATGCCCCAAACAATCGGAAAGGGGATTCATCAGAGAAATTCCAGTCCAATCCCTGTACCTTTTGCAGAACATCAGTCTGTCCCTGATGTTTTTCCTGGAGAGAAGTGGCTTCTTTGCTGCCCTTCTTGACACCAGGCCATCCTCCTTCGCCTCACTGTGCGTGCAGATGCACTCACACCTGCCTGCTGCCATTCCTGAGCAAGCTCTGTACTGGTGGTGCCCCGATCCCGCAGCTGAATCAACTTTAGGAGATGGTCCTGGCGCTTGCTGGGCTTTCTTGGGCACCCTGAAGCCTGCCTCACAACAATTGAACCGCTCTCCTTGAAGTTCTTGATGATCCGATAAATGGTTGATTTAGGTGCAATCTTACTGGCAGCAATATCCTTGCCTGTGAAGCCCTTTTTATGCAAAGCAATGATGACGGCACGTGTTTCCTTGCAGGTAACCATGGTTGACAGAGGAAGAACAATGATTCCAAACACCACCCTCCTTTTGAAGCTTCCAGTCTGTTATTCGAACTCAATCAGCATGACAGAGGGATCTCCAGCCTTGTCCTCGTCAACACTCACACCTGTGTTAACGAGAGAATCACTGACATGATGTCAGCTGGTCCTTTTGTGGCAGGGCTGAAATGCAGTGGACATGTTATTTTGGGATTCAGTTCATTTGCATGGCAAAGAGGGACTTTGCAATTAATTGCAATTCATCTGATCACTCTTCATGACATTCTGGAGAATATGCAAATTGCCATCATACAAACTGAGGCAGCAGACTTTGTGAACATTTATATTTGTGTCATTCTCAAAACTTTTGGCCACGACTGTACTATACATCATCCATAACACTTTTAAAGCTCTACATGGAACTAATTATAGTCTCTCATAATAACAGACTAGAAGTGCATTGCGCATTTGGTTCTGGGCAATATGATTAAACTATAATATATTGAACAGAAATATGAACGCAACATGTAAAGTGTTGGTCCCATGTTTCATGAGCTGAAATTGTCCACGTGCACATAAAGCTTTTTTCTCGCAAAGTCTATTCACAGATTTGTTGACATCCCTTTTAGTAAGCATTTATCCTTTGCCAAGATAATCCATCCACCTAACAGGTGTGGCATATCCAGAAACGGATTAAACAGCGTGATCATTAGACAGGTGCACCTTGTGCTGGGGACAATAAAAGGCCACTTGAAAATGTGCAGTTTTGTCACATAACACAATGTAACAGATGTCTCAAGTTTTGAAGGAGCGTGCAATTGGCATGCTGACTGCAGGAATGTCCACCAAAGCTGTTGGCAGAGAATTGAATGTTAATTTCTCGACCATCGATCTAAAACGTCATTTTAGAGAATTTGGCAGTGGTGTCAATGTTGTGAACAGAGTGCCCCATGGTGGCAGTGGGGTTATGGTATGGGCAGGCATACAGTGCATTTGGAAAGTATTCAGACCCCTTACTTTTTTCTACATTTTGTTACGTTACAGCCTTATTCTAAACTTGATAAAATATTTTTTCCCTCATTAATCTAAACACAATACCCCATAATGACAAAGCGAAAACAGGTTTTTATAAATGTTTGCCAAAAATAATAATAAACTAAAACAGAAATGCGTATTCAGACCCTTTGCTATGAGATGTGAAATTGAGCCCAGGTTTCATCCTGTTTCCATTGATCATCCTTGAGATGTTTATGTAACTTGATTGGAGTCCACCTGTGGTAAATTCAATTGATTGGACATGATTAGGAAAGGCACACACCTGTCTATATAACGTCACACAGTTGACAGTGCATATCAGATCAAATACCAAGCCATGAGGTTGAAGGAATTGTACATAGAGCTCCGAGACAGGATTGTGTCAAGGCACAGATCTGAGGAAGGTTACCAACATTTCTTTGCAGCATTAAAGGTCCCCAAGAACACAGTGGCCTCCATCATTCTTAAATGGAAGAAGTTGGAACCACCAAGACTCTTCCTAGAGCTGGCCGCCAGCCAAACTGAGCAATCAGGGGAGAAGGGCCTTGGTCAGGGAGGTGACCTAGAACCCGATGGTCACTCTGACAGAGCTCCAGAACCTTCCAACCATCTCTGAAGCACTCCACCAATCTGGCCATTATGATAGAGTGGCCAGACGGAAGACCCTCCCCAGTATAAGGCACATGACAGCCCACTTGGAGTTTGACAAAAAGGCACCTAAAGGATTTAGACCATGAGAAACAAGATTATCTGGTCTGATGAAACAAAGATTGAACTCTTTGGCCTGAATGCCAAGCGTCACATCTGAAGGAAAATCTGGCACTACGGTGAAGCATGGTGGTGGCAGCATCATGCTGTGGGGATGTTTTTCAGCTGCAGGGACTGGGAGACTAGTCAGGATCGAGGCTGAATGGGCAAGAAAAAAAATGTAAGTGCCTTTGAACGGGGTAAAGTAGTAGGTGCCAGGCGCACCGATTTGTGTCAAGAACTGCAACGCTGTTGGGTTTTTCACGCTCAGCAGTTTCCGGAAAAGATACCCAGCCAACTTGACACAGCAGTGTTCCAACAGTTGTCTCAGTTAGCTGGTGCTCGCTAAAAATCAATCTTTAATCTGTCTCTTCTCCTTCATCTACACTGATTGAAGTGGATTTCACATGTGACTTGAATGGAGCCAATATGGGCCAGCATCCCTGTGGAACGCGTTTGACACCTTGTAAAGTCCATGCCCGATGAATTGAGGCTGTTCTGATTGAGGGTGTGTGTGTGCTTTCCTAGACCTCGACTAAGCAGGCAGCTCCCAGCCCTACTCGCACTGCAGTGGGTGGTTCAGAGACACTTCATCCATAATAACAGTTCTCATCAGTGTGTGTTGCATTTCTGCCATGCTCACTAGTATGCCAGAAGTGCATGTTTTCTGTGTCACAGATTTCTCAAGGTGCCATTCACTGTGTTCTCAGTAGTCAAAGCTTTTCAATGAAAACAAAGCATAATTCTGCTTTGTTCAGCAAAAAGGTCACATGCTAGTTCAGTTTCCATTGTATTGATGTTGCAACTCGAGGTGCCAAAAGTATCAGAGAGGATTTGATGATTTGATGAAATGTTTGACTTGATCTTCTTAAATCATCCCAAACTAAGCAATAAGGGGAGAAGGGCCTTGGTCAGGGAGGTGACCAAGAATCCGATGGTCACTCGGACAGAGCTTTACAGTTCCTCTGTGGAGATGGGAGAACCTTCCAGAAGAACAACCATCTGTGCAGCACTCCACCAATCAGGCCTTTATGGTAGAGTGGCCAGACGGACGCCACTCCTGGAGTTTGCCAAAAGGCAACTAAAGACTCTCAGACCATGAGAAACAAGATTCTCTGGTCTGATGAAACCAAGATTCTCTGGTCTGATGAAACCAAGATTCTCTGGTCTGATGAAACCAAGATTCTCTGGTCTGATGAAACCAAGATTCTCTGGTCTGATGAAACCAAGATTCTCTCGCCCTAAGAATTGAAATTGTGCAAAAAGGGGAAAAGAAAAGCTAAAGAAAACCTAACGTTCAGTTGAAGCACATCAAACTTTTAATTAAATGGCTTTTATGTCACATATGGCCAGCCCTCTCCTTTAGGGACTTGTAGACATTTCACAAAATATTGATCATTTAAAACTTTAGGGCAGGTGGTTATTAATAAGACGGTTGGAAATCCTTTTTCTTAAGGTTAGAAATTGTATTTTTTCCACAGAAGCCTATATAATCTTGTGTTTTTCTCTCCCCCTCTCCAACTTGGGGTGGCAGGTAGCCTAGTGGTTAGAGTATTGGGCCAGTAACCAAAGGTTGCTAGATCAAATCCCGAGCTGACAAGGTCAAAATCTGTTGTTCTGCCCCTGAACAAGGCAGTTAACCCACTGTTCCTAGGCTGTCATTGTAAATAAGAATTTGTTTTTAACTGACTTGCCTAGTTAAATAAAAAACTAAAAATAAAAACTTCCTCTCCCCTTCCCCAACTTCAGTGTTTGTTGACCTGGAGAAGATCAGCGGAGACAGACAGCCTAAACGGCATGAGGAAATCACGATACCGCAGTCTTTCACAAACCAGTTTACTTCTCACCCAACACACATTTGTACATATTAAACCCTCTCTTCTCAAAATCATTACAGGAAAACAGAACCCGGAAGTCAGACAAAGAACCGACCTTGTTTATCTTACTGTTCCATTCGAATTTTACATCATACGGCGAGAGGAATCAATATCCGTTGGGTTTGTGCAAAACAGGGTACCATTTTGATTTGAAAGGTTGTCATGGAAACCACTTCGCCTAATCCTGTGGCAGTGGTTGGATGGGAAGGTGAGGGGAAACGTCTAATTGCCCTGTGCCTTGACCCTAATAACAGTCGGTCACAATACGTGTCAGTGGGACCTTCGGCATCGTTATATTGTACAGTAGGAAATGGAGCAGGACACGACTCAATCTAGGAGTAATTCTCATTTCATCGTCACCCACGGAGCGTTCTATTCAGCAGAGAGGATGAAATGTAACCTTGGTCATTACAAATTGTTTGGTTGTTACCTTAGTCTATTCAGAGCCAATCTGGATGTAGATACAATAGCAATTTACGAGCGAGGTTGGTGTTATCTATTCTCAACATGTTTCCTCATCTCACGGTTTGCGCAAGGAATGGCTGACTCAGATTTGATTAAAATGACGGTGCATGAGCCGTTTGTCAATCTGATGTCAAGAGATAAAAGTTTTAATTGTTCCCTTGGGAGTGTAATATATAAATAAACCCGCTGAAAAACACAGTTTAGCTTCAAATTGACAAGAATATCACAAGTGAGGGACATAGATTACATCTGCATGTCAGAATACAATCTTTCAGTATGCATCTATAAACCCAGTAGTATTCTGGATCTGTCATATATGGGGGATTCCAAGGCAGCAGGAATGGAAAATACTTTTGGTATCAGGTTGTTTTGGCAATTTTGACATAAAAACTTAATTGTGAGGAAGGATGTTTGAAAAAGCTTTTTAGATTTGTATGACAAATCAATTTTGAGAAAATCATGATCAAAAGTGGACATTTTAGGCCCTTTTTAGATACAGTACATGCCTCATGTAAGACCCTATGATCTTTGAACCGTACATGAAACAGACAACATCTTGGTGTCAAGACTCCTTATAGTCACATAAAATAATATTTTTTCCGGCATTATTTACACACAGCCCGCCCTGTTCTTCATTCACAATTGGTGATTACATAATAAGGCTTCCCTCTCTCATCAACTCACCCATTCTCCCCATTAATTTATTCAATCTGTTGTTATACAGTGCCTTAGGAAAGTATTCAGACCCCTTGACTTTTTTCACATTTTGATTAGTTACAGGCTTATTCTAATGGTAAAAAAAAAATCCTAAGCAATCTACACACAATACCTCATAATGACAAAGCAAAAAACAGTTTTTTAGAAATGTTTGCAAATGTATTAAAAGTAAAAAAACAAAATACTTTATTTACATAAGTATTTGGACCCTTTGCGTTGAGACTCGAAATTGAGCTCGGGTGCATCCTGTTTCCATTGATCATCCTTGAGATGTTTCTACAACTTGATTGGAGTCTACCTTTGGTAAATTCAATTGATTGGACACGTTTTGGTAAGGCACTCACCTGTCTATATAAGGTCCCACAGTTGACAGTGCATGTCAGAGCAAAAACCAAGCCATGAGGTAGAAGGATTTGTCTGTAGAGCTACGAGACAGGATTGTGTCGAGGCACAGACCGGAGGAAGAGTACCAAATTCATAATTGGAAAAAGTTTGGAACCATCAAGATTCTTCCTAGAACTGGCCGCCCGGCCAAACTAAGCAATTAGGGGAGAAGGGCCTTGGTCAGGGAGGTGACCAAGAATCCGATGGTCACTCTGACAGAGCTTTACAGTTCCTCTGTGGAGATGGGAGAACCTTCCAGAAGAACAACCATCTGTGCAGCACTCCACCAATCAGGCCTTTATGGTAGAGTGGCCAGACGGATGCCACTCCTGGAGTTTGCCAAAAGGCACCTAAAGACTCTCAGACCATGAGAAACAAGATTCTCTGGTCTGATGAAACCAAGATTCAACTCTTTGGCCTGAATGCCAAGCATCACGTCTGGAAGAAACCTGTCACCATCCCTATGGTGAAGCATGGTGGTGGAAGCATCATGCTGTGGGGATGTTTTTCAGCAACACGGACTGGAAGATTAGTCAGGATCGAGGGAAAGATGAACAGAGCAAAGTATAGAGAGATCACTGATGAAAACCTGCTCCAGAGCTCTCCAGACTTCAGACTGGGGCAAAGGTTCACCTTCCCACAGGACAATGACCCAAAGCACACAACCAAGACAACGCAAGAGTGGCTTCGGGACAAGTCTCTGAATGCCCAGCCTGAGCCCGGATTTAACCCCGATCTAACATCTCTGGAGAGACCCTGAAAATAGCTGTGCAGCAACGCTCCCCATCCAACCTGACAGAGCTTGAGAGGATCTGCAGAGAAGAATGAGAGAAACTCTCCAAATACAGGTGTGCCAAGCTTGTAGCGTCAAACCCAAGAAGACTCAATGCTGTAATCGCTGCCAAAGGTGCCTCAACAAAGTACTGAGTAAAGGATCTGAATACTTATGTAAATGTGATGTTTCAGTTTTACATTTTTTATAAATTAGCAAAAAATTCTAAAAACCTGTTTTTGATGTCATTATGGGGTATTGTGATGTCATTATGGGGTAAAAGTGTGTGTAAAATGATGAGGGAAAAAACAAATTAATCAATTTCCGAATTAAGCTGTAATGTAACAAAATGTGGAAAAAGTCAAGGGGTCTGAATACTTTCCGAAGGCACTGTATGTGTGAAATTAGTTTCGGTATAGTTTATGTTCACTTTCGAACCAATTATCGGGGAAATTATTAGCTGTACACTGCACTTTCAACTGTCGGAAGAATGAGCGGAGCAAGCCCTACTGTCGGGAGAACGAGCGGAGCAAGCCCTACTGTCGGGAGAACGAGTGGAGCAAGCCCTACTGTCGGGAGAACGAGTGGAGCAAGCCCTACTGTCGGGAGAACGAGTGGAGCAAGCCCTACTGTCGGGAGAACGAGCGGAGCAAGCCCTACTGTCGGGAGAACGAGCGGAGCAAGCCCTACTGTCGGGAGAAGGAGGGCAACAGGGGAAAACCATTAGAAAAACGGACTCCTGAAACTCATTCTAACACTGACAGTGTGTTATACAGACTTATTTAGGAAAAGTCAAGAACTTAAAAAATGGCAGAGTAATAAAAAATGAAATAAAATTATGACCAGTCAAAATGACTGCTTTAGCCATTCTAGTGTTAAGTTCCTATTTGAGAACAGGACTGAATGAGAACACCAAAGACCAACCAGAGTAAAATAAGATTACAATGTGGAATGTCATAGGACAGAATGAGACTGCCAAAGCAACATCCCAGAGCTGATTAATAAGAGGCTTACAGAATGGATTTGTATATCAATACCAACCTATTGCTTAAACTGACATTAATTGACTTCTACAGTGAGGGAAAAATGTATTTGATCCCCTGCTGATTTTGTATGTTTGCCCACTGACAAAGAAATGATCAGTCTATCATTTTAATGGTAGGTTTATTTGAACAGTGAGAGACAGAATAACAACAAAAAAACAACAAAAAAACGCATGTGAAAAATGTTATAAATTGATTTGCATTTTAATGAGGGAAATAAGTATTTGACCCCTCTGCAAAACATGACTTAGTACTTGGTGGCAAAACCCTTGTTGGCAATCACAGAGGTCAGACGTTTCTTGTAGTTGGCCACCAGGTTTGCACACATCTCAAGAGGGATTTTGTCCCACTCCTCTTTCCAGATCTTCTCCAAGTCATTAAGGTTTCGAGGCTGACGTTTGGCAACTCGAACCTTCAGCTCCCTCCACAGATTTTCTATGGGATTAAGGTCTGGAGACTGGCTAGGCCACTCAGGACCTTAATGTGCTTCTTCTTGAGCCACTCCTTTGTTGCCTTGGCCGTGTGTTTTGGGTCATTGTCATGCTGGAATACCCATCCACGACCCATTTCCAATGCCCTGGCTGAGGGAAGGAGGTTCTCACCCAAGATTTGACGATACATGGCCCCGTCCATCGTTCCTTTGATGCGGTGAAGTTGTCCTGTCCCCTTAGCAGAAAAACACCCCCAAAGCATAATGTTTCCACCTCCATGTTTGATGGGGTGATAGGCAGCATTCCTCCTCCTCCAAACACGGCGAGTTGAGTTGATGCCAAAGGGCTCCATTTTGGTCTCATCTGACCACAACACTTTCACCCAGTTGTCCTCTGAATCATTCAGATGTTCATTGGCAAACTTCAGACGGGCATGTATATGTGCTTTCTTGAGCAGGGGGCCTTGCGGGCGCTGCAGGATTTCAGTCCTTCACGGCGTAGTGTGTTACCAATTGTTTTCTTGGTGACTATGGTCCCAGCTGCCTTGAGATCATTGACAAGATCCTCCCGTTTAGTTCCGGGCTGATTCCTCACCATTCTCATGATCATTGCAACTCCACGAGGTGAGATCTTGCATGGAGCCCCAGGCCAAGGGAGATTGACAGTTCTTTTGTGTTTCTTCCATTTGCGAATAATCGCACCAACTGTTGTCACCTTCTCACCAAGCTGCTTGGCGATGGTCTTGTAGCCCATTCCAGCCTTGTGTAGGTCTACAATATTGTCCCTGACATCCTTGGAGAGCTCTTTGGTCTTTGCCATGGTGGAGAGTTTGGAATCTGATTGATTGATTGCTTCTGTGGACAGGTGTCTTTTATACAGGTAACAAGCTGAGATTAGGAGCACTCCCTTTAAGAGTCTGCTCCTAATCTCAGCTCGTTACCTGTATAAAAGACACCTGGGAGCCAGAAATCTTTCTGATTGAGAGGGGGTCAAATACTTATTTCCCTCATTAAAATGCAAATCAATTTATAACATTTTTCACATGCGTTTTTCTGGATTTTTTTGTTGGTATTCTGTCTCTCACTGTTCAAATAAACCTACCATTAAAATTATAGACTGATCATTTCTTTGTCAGTGGGCAAACGTACAAAATCAGCAGGGGATCAAATACTTCTTTCCCTCACTGTATTTAATTTATCTCCCACCCCTGTATTTCAAAACAATTGTGACTATTGTGCGTCGGGGACTTGATGGTGCATCCTTTGTCAAATCCTGCCACACAACAGGAGGTTGAAAATTATTTGGTGAGGGGAGAAAGCATCTAGTAACCTTTTATTGTTTGAGTCTAAATCACAGGAAAAACGAAGGTGTCAGGTTTCGGGGTCAAAAAATGACAGTCGCTGCAACCGCAACACAATAAGCTTTAATTTCTCAGGACTCCAAGATTGCTACTTTCTCTCACCCTGGCAGCGTAATTGATTTGATATGGGCACTGGCCAATGTAATCTTCCTTTAATTACGACCTGCTACTGGCAGAGAAAGAGCGTGAACACTGACTGACTGGCTGCTCCACCTCTTCTCTCGTTCTCTCCTGCTTTCCTTTGACTTTCTCTTCCTCTCCTTTCACTTCCCCTTCTCCTCTTCCTGGTCTCTCAATTCCTCATGTCCTCTCTTTCTCTCCTCTTTCCACCTCTCCGATTTAGACCCAGCACCATGAGGATGAGAAAAGAGCGCTGAGTCGAGAGATCATCGTCCTCAACAATCACCTCATGGAGGCCAAGATCACCATTGAAAAGCTCAGAGAGGACAATGTGAGTATATAGCCAGCCATTGCGCATAATTCTTACTTCATGAGTTTTTGAAGTGATTCACTGAAACAACTACACACCCAATTAGACCAATGGGCTGACCAACTACACACCCAATTAGACCAATGGCTGGTGATGGCCTTGCCACCCGTGCCACCTTTAACATGAACATAAAAATCTAATATTACATTTTCATCATCACGACTTCTTCATTCTTTAAAGTGCTAGAGTAAGATGCACAGTAGTGACCCTCAAATCAATAGGGGCCTGATCAGAAAAACAAACACTATTTTTTCTGGGCGGATGGATTTGTTCCGTGACTGATGGTGTGTTTGTTTCTTTGATTGTGTTCTCACTAGGTGGAGGCTTGCCTTGTGAGACCCTCAACGTTAAATGGAAGTCAACTTTTGTGGTTGTCACAAGAGACTTGTGGGGGAAAAACAGATATAGACTAATAATCAATTTGTAATATCGTTTTTGGGGACATTATTTTTGTTTGTCAAGCATTGGTGTGTACGCGAAAGCCACATGCTGAAATTACTGTTTGGTCCCATTCTCCTCTGATGTACAAATACCATGCAATTACATGGCATTTACATTTATTTGTATATTTAATATAACTGCAAAGTAATTATTGTAGTAACCTATTTGAAAAAGATTTAGGTCAGTTACTCCCATTACAATTAATACTGTTCTTAAGTCTGCATGGCACCCCAACCTATGTCTATCTTTCCCATGCCAGGACCTGTACAGGAAGGACTGTAACCTGGCAGCACAGCTTCTACAGTGCTCCAAGTCACACCACAGAGCCCACAAGCTATCTGAGGTGAGTACTGATCTGCTCTACACTCACTCCCGCTAACAAACAGCCCTGTCTCAAGTGCTGTTCTGTCAGGCTCTTGATGGCCACTTAATTCTCACACTGTTGATTTGAGCATACAACTGAGTACAACAGAGGACAAACTGTCTCCAACAACATCTAGTCCACACAAAGGGGAGTAGGAAGTGAGGCATGAGTGAAAATACTCATAAATTCTCTTAGAAATGCCTCACAGACATGGGACGATTTTTTCAACGTAATGTCATGCATAAAGTTGAAGTCGGAAGTTTACATACACATAGGTTGGAGTCATTAAAACTTGTTTTTCAACCACTCCACAAATGTCTTGTTAACAAACCATAGTTTTGGCAATTTGGTTAGGACATCTACTTTGTGCATGACACAAGTAATTTTTCCAACAATTGTTTACAGACATATTATTTCACTTATAATTCACTGTATCACAATTGCGGTGGGTCAGAAGTTTACATACACTAAGTTGACTGTGCCTTTAAAGAGCTTGGAAAATTCCAGAAAATTATGTCATGGCTTTAGAAGCTTCTGTATTTCAAGGCCTACCTTCAAACACAGGGCCTCTTTGCTTGACATCATGGGAAAATCAAAATAACTCAGCCAAGACCTCAGAAAAAGAATTGTAGACCTCCACAAGTCTGGTTCATCCTTGGGAGCAATTTCCAAACGCCTGAAGGTACCAAATTCATCTGTACAAACAATAGTACGCAAGTGTAAACACCATGGGACCATGCAGCCGTCATACCGCTCAGGAAGGAGGCGCGTTCTGTCTCCTAGAGAGGAACGTACTTTGGTGCAAAAAGTGCAAATCCATCCCAGAACAACAGCAAAGGACCTTGGGAAGATGCTGGAGTATCTATATCCACAGTAAAACAAGTCTTATGTCGACACAACCTGAAAGGCCGCTCAGCAAGGAAGAAGCCACTGCCCCAAAACCACTATAAAATATCTAGACTACGGTTTGCAACCGCGCATGGGGACAAAGATCATACTTTTTGGAGAAATGTCCTCTGGTCTGATGAAACAAAAATAGAACTGTTTGGCCATAATGACCATCGTTATGTTTGGAGGAAAAAGGGGGAGGCTTGCGAGCCAAAGAATACCATCCCAACCGTGAAGCACGGGGATGGCAGCATCGTGTTGTGGGGGGTGCTTTGCTGCAGGAGGGACTGGTGCACTTCACAAAATAGATGGCATCATGAGGCATAACAATTATGTGGATATATTGAAGCAACAATTTAAAGGCAATGCTACCAAATACTAATTGAGTGTATGTAAACTTCTGACCCACTGGGATTGTGATCTCTCTACTATTATTCAGAGATTTCACATTCTTCGAATAAAGTGGTGATCCTAAGAAAGCTAATTTTTACTAGGATTTAATGTCAGGAATTGTGAAAAACTGAGTTTAAATGTATTTGGCTAAGCTGTATGTAAACGTCAGACTTCAACTGTATATGGGCCAAGTAGCAATGCAGCTACGGTATGAAATTTGAAGGAGTCATTGAAATACAGTAAGATACGAGGGTCCACAGCGGTTGTTATCGATTGACTCATTCAGCTCTCTATAATCAGACTCATATTTTCATACTGAAATAACAGTGATTGGCTTTTGAAAGCACATCCCTCCGAGTCAACTGAAAGTGAGACGCAGAACTAGTAATGAATGTCAATGACCAATTCCAGAGCATTGACGAATCCGTAAAGAAATGCAGCGGTGAATAGAGCTGAGTGCGATCAAAGGGATGCTGCATGATTCTCATTGGGACTTAACTCTGCTAATTACCAGCCAGATAAATTGATGGGTGTGCAGATGAGCCCCTCAGGAAAGCTGCTGAACACAGCATGTTGGAGGCGCGTGTTAACCCTGCAGTCTCACCTGCTTCCCCACTCAATTCTCAATGGGGGAGGCAGGCTGCTAAAAATAGCTCCGTACATCAAACAACAATGATCTTTTTCTGCCAAGTGTCTATTGTCAACCCAAAAGCAACTTAGGGTACTTCATCTTTTTCTCTCTTTTTGTATATATTTTTTGACCTGTAGCTCTGTGTTTGATAGTGGAGGGAAGAAAGGGAAGGGAAGGGAAGCGACAGGTTCGGAGAAGAGACACAAGGAGCAGGGGAGAGGAGACACAGGGAGCAGGGGAGAGGAGACAGAGAGCAGGGGAGAGGAGACAGGGAGCAGGGGAGAGGAGACACAGAGAGCAGGGGAGAGGAGACAGAGAGCAGGGGAGAGGAGACAGGGAGCAGGGGAGAGGAGACACAGAGAGCAGGGGAGAGGAGACAGAGAGCAGGGGAGAAGAGACACAGAGAGCAGGGGAGAGGAGACAGAGAGCAGGGGAGAGGAGACACAGGGAGCAGGGGAGAGGAGACAGAGAGCAGGGGAGAGGAGACAGGGAGCAGGGGAGAGGAGACACAAGGAGCAGGGGAGAGGAGACACAGAGAGCGGGGGAGAGGAGACACAGAGAGCAGGGGAGAGGAGACACAGAGAGCAGGGGAGAGGAGACACAGAGAGCAGGGGAGAGAAGACAGAGAGCAGGGGAGAGGAGACACAGGGAGCAGGGAAGAGAAGACAGAGAGCAGGGGAGAGGAGACACAGAGTGCAGGGGAGAGAAGACAGAGAGCAGGGGAGAGGAGACACAGAGAGCAGGGGAGAGGAGACACAGGGAGCAGGGGAGAGGAGACACAGAGAACAGGGAAAGGAGACAGAGAGCAGGGAGAGGAGACACAGAGAGCAGGGGAGAGGAGACAGAGAGCAGGGAGAGGAGACACAGAGAGCAGGAGAGAGGAGACAAAGGGAGCAGGGGAGAGGAGACACAGGGAGCAGGGAGAGGAGACACAGAGAGCAGGGGAAAGGAGACAGAGAGCAGGGAGAGGAGACACAGAGAGCAGGGAGAGGAGACAGAGAGCAGGGAGAGGAGACAGGGAGCAGGGGAGAGGAGACACAAGGAGCAGGGGAGAGGAGACACAGAGAGCGGGGAGAGGAGACACAGAGAGCAGGGAGAGGAGACAGAGAGAGCGGGGAGAGGAGACACAGAGAGCAGGGGAGAGAAGACAGAGAGCAGGGGAGAGGAGACACAGGGAGCAGGGGAGAGAAGACAGAGAGCAGGGGAGAGGAGACACAGAGAGCAGGGGAGAGAAGACAGAGAGCAGGGGAGAGGAGACACAGAGAGCAGGGGAGAGGAGACAAAGGGAGCAGGGGAGAGGAGACACAGGGAGCAGGGGAGAGGAGACAGAGAGCAGGGGAGAGGAGACAGGGAGCAGGGGAGAGGAGACAGGGAGCAGGGGAGAGGAGACACAAGGAGCAGGGGAGAGGAGACACAGAGAGCAGGGGAGAGGAGACAGAGAGCAGGGGAGAAGAGACACAGAGAGCAGGGGAGAGGAGACAGAGAGCAGGGGAGAGGAGACACAGGGAGCAGGGAGAGGAGACAGAGAGCAGGGGAGAGGAGACAGGGAGCAGGGAGAGGAGACACAAGGAGCAGGGAGAGGAGACACAGAGAGCGGGGAGAGGAGACACAGAGAGCAGGAGAGAGGAGACACAGAGAGCAGGAGAGGAGACACAGAGAGCAGGGGAGAGAAGACAGAGAGCAGGGGAGAGGAGACACAGGGAGCAGGGAAGAGAAGACAGAGAGCAGGGGAGAGGAGACACAGAGAGCAGGGGAGAGAAGACAGAGAGCAGGGGAGAGGAGACACAGAGAGCAGGGGAGAGGAGACACAGGGAGCAGGGGAGAGGAGACACAGAGAACAGGGGAAAGGAGACAGAGAGCAGGGGAGAGGAGACACAGAGAGCAGGGGAGAGGAGACAGAGAGCAGGGGAGAGGAGACACAGAGAGCAGGGGAGAGGAGACAAAGGGAGCAGGGGAGAGGAGACACAGGGAGCAGGGGAGAGGAGACACAGAGAGCAGGGGAAAGGAGACAGAGAGCAGGGGAGAGGAGACACAGAGAGCAGGGGAGAGGAGACAGAGAGCAGGGGAGAGGAGACAGGGAGCAGGGGAGAGGAGACACAAGGAGCAGGGGAGAGGAGACACAGAGAGCGGGGGAGAGGAGACACAGAGAGCAGGGGAGAGGAGACAGAGAGCGGGGGAGAGGAGACACAGAGAGCAGGGGAGAGAAGACAGAGAGCAGGGGAGAGGAGACACAGGGAGCAGGGGAGAGAAGACAGAGAGCAGGGGAGAGGAGACACAGAGAGCAGGGGAGAGAAGACAGAGAGCAGGGGAGAGGAGACACAGAGAGCAGGGGAGAGGAGACAAAGGGAGCAGGGGAGAGGAGACACAGGGAGCAGGGGAGAGGAGACAGAGAGCAGGGGAGAGGAGACAGGGAGCAGGGGAGAGGAGACAGGGAGCAGGGAGAGGGAGACACAAGGAGCAGGGGAGAGGAGACACACAGAGCGGGGAGAGGGAGACACAGAGAGCAGGGGAGAGGAGACAGAGAGAGTGGGAGAGAGGAGACACAGAGAGCAGGGGGAGAGGAGACACAGTAAGCAGGGGAGAGGAGACAGAGAGCAGAGGAGAGGAGACACAGAGAGCAGGGAGAGGAGACAAAGAGAGGGGGAGAGGAAACACAGAGAGTGGGGAGAGGAGACACAGAGAGCAGGGGAGAGGAGACACAAAGAGCAGGGGAGAGGAGACAGGGAGCAGGGGAGAGGAGACAGAGAGTGCAGGTGAGAGGAGACAGAGAGCAGGGGAGAGGAGACAGAGAACAGGGCGAGAGGAGACAAGAGAGCAGGGGAGAGGAGACAGAGCAGGGGAGAGGAGATAGAAAAGGGAGAGGAGACACAGAGAGCAGGGAGAGGGAGACAAAGAGAGTGGGAAAGAGGAGACAGACAGCAGGGGAAAGGAGACATAGAACAGGGAGAGGAGACAGAGAGCAGGGGAGAGGAAACACAGAGAGTGGGGAGAGGAGACACAGAGAGCAGGGAGAGAAGACAAAGAGAGTGGGAAAGAGGAGACAGACAGCAGTGGGAGAGGAGACATAGAACAGGGAGAGGAGACATAGAGAGCGGGGAGAGGAGACACAGAGAGTGGGGAGAGGAGACACAGAGAGCAGGGAAAGGAGACAGAGAGTGGGAGAGAAGAGACAGGGAGCAGGTGAGAGAGGAGACGGAGAGTGCAGGGGAGAGGAGACAGAGAGCAGGGGAGAGGAGGCAGAGAACAGGGGAGAGGAGACACAGAGAGCAGGGGAGAGGAGACAGGGAGCAGGGGAGAGGAGACAGGGAGCAGGGGAGAGGAGACAGAGAGCAGGGGAGAGGAGACAGAGAGCAGGGGAGAGGAGACACAGAGAGCAGGGGAGAGGAGACAGAGAGCAGGGGAGAGGAGACAGGGAGCAGGGGAGAGGAGACACAAGGAGCAGGGGAGAGGAGACACAGAGAGCGGGGGAGAGGAGACACAGAGAGCGGGGAGAGGAGACACAGGGAGTAGGGGAGAGGAGACAGAGAGCAAAGGGAGAGGAGTCAGGGAGCAGGGGAGAGGAGAAACAGAGAGCGGGGGAGAGGAGACACTGAGAGCGGGGAGAGGAGACAGAGAGTGGGGAGAGGAGACACAGAGAGCAGGGAGAGGAGACAAAGAGAGTGGGAGACAGGAGACATAGAACAGGGAGAGGAGACACAGAGACCAGGAGAGAGGAGACACAGAGAGCAGGGGGAAAGGAGACAACGGGAGTGGGAGAGAGGAGTCAGACAGCAGGGGAGAGGAGACATAGAACAGGGAGAGGGAGACAGAGAGCAGGGGGAGAGGAAACACAGAGAGTGGGGAGAGGAGACACAGAGAGCAGGGAGAGAGGAGACAAAGAGAGTGGGAGACAGGAGACATAGAACAGGGAAAGGAGACACAGAGACCAGGAGAGAGGAGACACAGAGAGCAGGGAAAGGAGACAACGGGAGTGGGAGAGAGGAGTCAGACAGCAGGGGAGAGGAGACATAGAACAGGGGAGAGGAGACAGAGCAGGGGGAGAGGAGATAGAAAAGGGGAGAGGAGACACAGAGAGCAGGGGAGAGGAGACAAAGAGAGTGTGAGAGAGGAGACAGACAGCAGGGGGAGAGGAGACATAGAACAGGGGAGAGGAGACAGAGAGCAGGGGGGGAGAGGAAACACAGAGAGTGGGGAGAGGAGACACAGAGAGCAGGGGAGAGGAGACAAAGAGAGTGGGAGAGAGGAGACAGACAGCAGGGGGAGAGGAGACATAGAGAGAAGGGGAAAGGAGACAACGAGAGTGGGAGAGAAGAGACAGGGAGCAGGTGAGAGGAGACACAGAGAACAGGGGAAAGGAGACAGAGAGCAGGGGAGAGGAGACACAGAGAGCAGGGGAGAGGAGACAGAGAGCAGGGGAGAGGAGACACAGAGAGCAGGGGAGGGAGACAAAGGGAGCAGGGGAGAGGAGACACAGGGAGCAGGGGAGAGGAGACACAGAGAGCAGGGAAAGGAGACAGAGAGCAGGGGAGAGGAGACACAGAGAGCAGGGAGAGGAGACAGAGAGCAGGGGAGAGGAGACAGGGAGCAGGGAGAGGGAGACACAAGGAGCAGGGGAGAGGAGACACAGAGAGCGGGGAGAGGGAGACACAGAGAGCAGGGGAGAGGAGACAGAGAGCGGGGGGAGAGGAGACACAGAGAGCAGGGGAGAGAATACAGAGAGCAGGGAGAGGAGACACAGGGAGCAGGGGAGAGAAGACAGAGAGCAGGGGAGAGGAGACACAGAGAGCAGGGGAGAGAAGACAGAGAGCAGGGGAGAGGAGACACAGAGAGCAGGGGAGAGGAGACAAAGGGAGCAGGGGAGAGGAGACACAGGGAGCAGGGGAGAGGAGACAGAGAGCAGGGGAGAGGAGACAGGGAGCAGGGGAGAGGAGACACAAGGAGCAGGGGAGAGGAGACACACAGAGCGGGGGAGAGGAGACACAGAGAGCAGGGGAGAGGAGACAGAGAGCAGGGGAGAGGAGTCAAAGAGAGTGGGAGAGAGGAGACACAGAGAGCAGGGGGAGAGGAGACACAGTAAGCAGGGGAGAGGAGACAGAGAGCAGAGGAGAGGAGACACAGAGAGCAGGGGAGAGGAGACAAAGAGAGGGGGGAGAGGAAACACAGAGAGTGGGGGAGAGGAGACACAGAGAGCAGGGGAGAGGAGACACAAAGAGCAGGGGAGAGGAGACAGGGAGCAGGGGAGAGGAGACAGAGAGTGCAGGTGAGAGGAGACAGAGAGCAGGGGAGAGGAGACAGAGAACAGGGCGAGAGGAGACAAGAGAGCAGGGGAGAGGAGACAGAGCAGGGGGAGAGGAGAGGAGATAGAAAAGGGGAGAGGAGACACAGAGAGCAGGGGAGAGGAGACAAAGAGAGTGGGAAAGAGGAGACAGACAGCAGGGGGAAAGGAGACATAGAACAGGGGAGAGGAGACAGAGAGCAGGGGGGGAGAGGAAACACAGAGAGTGGGGGAGAGGAGACACAGAGAGCAGGGGAGAGGAGACAAAGAGAGTGGGAAAGAGGAGACAGACAGCAGTGGGAGAGGAGACATAGAACAGGGGAGAGGAGACATAGAGAGCGGGGGAGAGGAGACACAGAGAGTGGGGGAGAGGAGACACAGAGAGCAGGGGAAAGGAGACAACGAGAGTGGGAGAGAAGAGACAGGGAGCAGGTGAGAGGAGACGGAGAGTGCAGGGGAGAGGAGACAGAGAGCAGGGGAGAGGAGGCAGAGAACAGGGGAGAGGAGACACAGAGAGCAGGGGAGAGGAGACAGGGAGCAGGGGAGAGGAGACAGGGAGCAGGGAGAGGAGACAGAGAGCAGGGAGAGGAGACAGAGAGCAGGGGAGAGGAGACACAGAGAGCAGGGGAGAGGAGACAGAGAGCAGGGGAGAGGAGACAGGGAGCAGGGGAGAGGAGACACAAGGAGCAGGGGAGAGGAGACACAGAGAGCGGGGGAGAGGAGACACAGAGAGCTGGGGAGAGGAGACACAGGGAGTAGGGGAGAGGAGACAGAGAGCAAAGGGAGAGGAGTCAGGGAGCAGGGGAGAGGAGAAACAGAGAGCGGGGGAGAGGAGACACTGAGAGCGGGGGAGAGGAGACAGAGAGTGGGGGAGAGGAGACACAGAGAGCAGGGGAGAGGAGACAAAGAGAGTGGGAGACAGGAGACATAGAACAGGGGAGAGGAGACACAGAGACCAGGAGAGAGGAGACACAGAGAGCAGGGGAAAGGAGACAACGGGAGTGGGAGAGAGTAGTCAGACAGCAGGGGGAGAGGAGACATAGAACAGGGGAGAGGAGACAGAGAGCAGGGGGGGAGAGGAAACACAGAGAGTGGGGGAGAGGAGACACAGAGAGCAGGGGAGAGGAGACAAAGAGAGTGGGAGACAGGAGACATAGAACAGGGGAAAGGAGACACAGAGACCAGGAGAGAGGAGACACAGAGAGCAGGGGAAAGGAGACAACGGGAGTGGGAGAGAGGAGTCAGACAGCAGGGGGAGAGGAGACATAGAACAGGGGAGAGGAGACAGAGCAGGGGGAGAGGAGATAGAAAAGGGGAGAGGAGACACAGAGAGCAGGGGAGAGGAGACAAAGAGAGTGTGAGAGAGGAGACAGACAGCAGGGGGAGAGGAGACATAGAACAGGGGAGAGGAGACAGAGAGCAGGGGGGGAGAGGAAACACAGAGAGTGGGGAGAGGAGACACAGAGAGCAGGGAGAGGGAGACAAAGAGAGTGGGAGAGAGGAGACAGACAGCAGGGGGAGAGGAGACATAGAGAGCAGGGGAAAGGAGACAACGAGAGTGGGAGAGAAGAGACAGGGAGCAGGTGAGAGGAGACGGAGAGTGCAGGGGAGAGGAGACAGAGAGCAGGGGAGAGGAGGCAGAGAACAGGGGGAGAGGAGACACGGAGAGCAGGGGAGAGGAGACAGAGAGCAGGGGAGAGGAGTCAAAGAGAGTGGGAGAGAGGAGACACAGAGAGCAGGGGGAGAGGAGACACAGTAAGCAGGGGAGAGGAGACAGAGAGCAGAGGGAGAGGAGTCAGGGAGCAGGGGAGAGGAGACACAGAGAGCAAGGGAGAGGAGACAAAGAGAGTGGGAGAGAGGAGACAGAGAGCAGGGGAGAGGAAACACAGAGAGCAGGGGAGAGGAGACACTGGGAGCAGGGGAGAGGAGACACAGAGTGCAGGGGAGAGGAGAAAGAGAGTGGGGGAGAGGAGACACAGAGAGCAGGGGGGGAGAGGAAACACAGAGAGTGTGGGAGAGGAGACAGACAGCAGGGGGAATGGAGACATAGGACAGGGGAGAGGAGACAGAGAGCAGGGGGGGATAGGAAACACAGAGAGTGTGGGAGAGGAGACACAGAGAGCAGGGGAGAGGAGACAAAGAGAGTGGGAGAGAGGAGACAGAGAGCAGGGGAAAGGAGACACAGAGAGCGGGGGATAGGAGACACAGAGAGCGGGGGAGAGGAGACAGAGAGTGGGGGAGAGGAGACACAGAGAGCAGGGGGGGAGAGGAAACACAGAGAGTGTGGGAGAGGAGACACAGAGAGCAGGGGAGAGGAGACATAGAACAGGGGAGAGGAGACAAAGAGAGTGGGAGAGAGGAGACAGAGAGCAGGGGGAGAGGAGACACAGAGAGCGGGGGAGAGGAGACAGAGAGTGGGGGAGAGGAGACACAGAGAGCAGGGGAGAGGAGTCAAAGAGAGTGGGAGAGAGGAGACAGACAGCAGGGGGAGAGGAGACATAGAACAGGGGAGAGGAGACATAGAGATCGGGGGAGAGGAGACACAGAGAGTGGGGGAGAGGAAACACAGAGAGCAGGGGAAAGGAGACAACGAGAGTGGGAGAGAGGAGACACAGAGAGCAGGGGAGAGGAGACACAGAGAGCTGTGGAGAGGAGACAGAGAGTGGGAGAGAGGAGACACAGAGAGCAGGGGAGAGGAGACAATGAGAGCGGGAGAAAGGAGACAGACAGCAGGGGGAGAGGAGACATAGAAAAGGGGAGAGGAGACATAGAGAGCGGGGGAGAGGAGACACAGAGAGTGGGGGAGAGGAGACACAGAGAGCAGGGGAAAGGAGACAACGAGAGTAGGAGAGAGGAGACAGACAGCAGGGGGAGAGGAGACATAGAACAGGGGAGAGGAGACAGAGAGCGGGGGGAGAGGAAACACAGAGAGTGGGGGAGAGGAGACACAGAGAGCAGGGGAGAGGAGACACAGAGAGCAGGGGAGAGGAGTCAAAGAGAGTGGGAGAGAGGAGACACAGAGAGCAGGGGGAGAGGAGACAAAGAGAGCAGGGGAGAGAAGACAAAGAGAGCAGGGGAGAGGAGACACAGTAAGCAGGGGAGAGGAGACAGAGAGCAGGGGGAGAGGAGTCAGGGAGCAGGGGGAGAGGAGACATAGAACAGGGGAGAGGAGACATAGAGATCGGGGGAGAGGAGACACAGAGAGTGGGGGAGAGGAAACACAGAGAGCAGGGGAAAGGAGACAACGAGAGTGGGAGAGAGGAGACACAGAGAGCAGGGGAGAGGAGACACAGAGAGCTGTGGAGAGGAGACAGAGAGTGGGAGAGAGGAGACACAGAGAGCAGGGGAGAGGAGACAAAGAGAGCGGGAGAAAGGAGACAGACAGCAGGGGGAGAGGAGACATAGAACAGGGGAGAGGAGACATAGAGAGCGGGGGAGAGGAGACACAGAGAGTGGGGGAGAGGAGACACAGAGAGCAGGGGAAAGGAGACAACGAGAGTAGGAGAGAGGAGACAGACAGCAGGGGGAGAGGAGACATAGAACAGGGGAGAGGAGACAGAGAGCAGGGGGGGAGAGGAAACACAGAGACTGGGGGAGAGGAGACACAGAGAGCAGGGGAGAGGAGACACAGAGAGCAGGGGAGAGGAGTCAAAGAGAGTGGGAGAGAGGAGACACAGAGAGCAGGGGGAGAGGAGACAAAGAGAGCAGGGGAGAGAAGACAAAGAGAGCAGGGGAGAGGAGACACAGTAAGCAGGGGAGAGGAGACAGAGAGCAGGGGGAGAGGAGTCAGGGAGCAGGGGAGAGGAGACACAGAGAGCAGGGGAGAGGAGACAAAGAGAGTGGGAGAGCGGAGACAGAGAGCAGGGGGAGAGGAGACATTGAACAAGGGAGACGAGACACAGAGAGCAGGGGAGAGGAGACAGAGAGCAGGGGGAGAGGAGTCAGGGAGCAGGGGAGAGGAGACACAGGGAGCGGGGGAGAGGAGACAGAGAGTGGGGGAGAGGAGTCACAGAGAGCAGGGGAGAGGAGACAAAGAGAGTGGGAGAGAGGAGACAGACAGCGGGGGGAGAGGAGACATAGAACAGGGGAGAGGAGATATAGAGAGCGGGGGAGAGGAGACACAGAGAGTGGGGGAGAGGAGACACAGAGAGCAGGGGAAAGGAGACAACGAGAGTGGGAGAGATGAGACAGACAGCGGGGGGAGAGGAGACATAGAACAGGGGAGAGGAGACAGAGAGCAGGGGGGGAGAGGAAACAGAGAGTGGGGGAGAGGAGACACAGAGAGCAGGGGAGAGGAGACACAGAGAGCAGGGGAGAGGAGACAGGGAGCAGGGGAGAGGAGACAGAGAGCAGGGGAGAGTAGGCAGAGAATAGGGGGAGAAGAGACACAGAGAGCAGGGGAGAGGAGACAGAGAGCAGGGGAGAGGAGACAGAGAGCAGGGGAGAGGAGACACAGAGAGTGGGGGAGAGGAGACACAGAGAGCAGGGGAGAGGAAACACAGAGAGTGGGGGAGAGGAGACACAGAGAGCAGGGGAGAGGAGACACAGAGAGCAGGGGAGAAGAGACAGGGAGCAGGGGAGAGGAGACAGAGAGTGCAGGGGAGAGGAGACAGAGAGCAGGGGAGAGGAGACAGAGATCAGGGGGAGAGGAGACACAGAGAGCAGGGGAGAGGAGACAGAGAGCAGGGGGAGAGGAGAAATAGAACAGGGGAGAGGAGACAGAGAGCAGGGGAGAGGAGAGGAGACAGAGAGCAGGGGGAGAGGAGTCAGGGAGCAGGGGAGAGGAGACACAGAAAGCAGGGGAGAGGAGACACAGAGAGCAGGGGAGAGGAGACAGAGAGTGAAGGGGAGAGGAGACAGAGAGTGCAGGGGAGAGGAGACACAGAGAGGGGGGAGAGGAAACACAGAGAGTGGGGGAGAGGAGACACAGAGAGCAGGGGAGAGGAGACACAGAGAGCAGGGGAGAGGAGACAGAGAGTGCAGGGGAGAGGAGACAGAGAGCAGGGGAGAGGAAACAGAGAACAGGGCGAGAGGAGACAAGAGAGCAGGGGAGAGGAGACAACGAGAGTGGGAGAGAGGAGACAGACAGCAGGGGGAGAGGAGACATAGAACAGGGGAGAGGAGACAGAGCAAGGGGAGAGGAGACATAGAACAGGGTAGAGGAGACAAAGAGAGTGTGAGAGAGGAGCCAGAGAGCAGGGGAGAGGAGACACAGAGAGCGGGGGAGAGGAGACACAGAGAGCAGGGGAGAGGAGACAGAGAGTGGGGAGAGGGAGACAGACAGCAGGGGAGAGGAGACATAGAACAGGGAGAGGAGACACAGAGAGCAGGGGAGAGGAGACAGAGAGCAGGGGAGAGGAGACACACAGAGAGCAGGGAGAGAAGACAGAGAGCAGGGAGAGGAAACAGAGAACAGGGCGTGAGGAGACAAGAGAGCAGGGGAAAGGAGACAACGAGAGTGGGAGAGAGGAGACAGACAGCAGGGGGAGAGGAGACATAGAACAGGGATAGGAGACAGAGAGCAGGGGAGAGGAAACAGAGAGTGGGGAGAGGAGACACAGAGAGCAGGGGAGAGGAGACAAAGAGAGCAGGGGGAGAGGAGACACTGAGAGCGGGGGAGAGGAGACACAGAGAGCGGGGGAGAGGAGACACAGAGAGCAGGGGAAAGGAGACAACGAGAGTGGTTAGAGAGGAGACATAGAACAGGGGAGAGGAGACACAGAGAGCAGGGGAAAGGAGACAACGAGAGTGGGAGAGAGGAGACATAGAACAGGGGAGAGGAGACACAGAGAGCAGGGGAGAGGAGACACAGAGAGCAGGGGAGAGGAGACAGAGAGCAGGGGAGAGGAAACAGAGAACAGGGCGAGAGGAGACAAGAGAGCAGGGGAGAGGAGACAACGAGAGTGGGAGAGAGGAGACAGACAGCAGGGGGAGAGGAGACATAGAACAGGGGAGAGGAGACAGAGCAAGGGGAGAGGAGACATAGAACAGGGTAGAGGAGACAAAGAGAGTGTGAGAGAGGAGCCAGAGAGCAGGGGGAGAGGAGACACAGAGAGCGGGGGAGAGGAGACACAGAGAGCAGGGGAGAGGAGACAGAGAGTGGGGGAGAGGAGACAGACAGCAGGGGGAGAGGAGACATAGAACAGGGGAGAGGAGACACAGAGAGCAGGGGAGAGGAGACAGAGCAGGGGAGAGGAGACACACAGAGAGCAGGGGAGAGAAGACAGAGAGCAGGGGAGAGGAAACAGAGAACAGGGCGTGAGGAGACAAGAGAGCAGGGGAAAGGAGACAACGAGAGTGGGAGAGAGGAGACAGACAGCAGGGGGAGAGGAGACATAGAACAGGGGAGAGGAGACAGAGAGCAGGGGGGAGAGGAAACACAGAGAGTGGGGGAGAGGAGACACAGAGAGCAGGGGAGAGGAGACAAAGAGAGCAGGGGGAGAGGAGACACTGAGAGCGGGGGAGAGGAGACACAGAGAGCGGGGGAGAGGAGACACAGAGAGCAGGGGAAAGGAGACAACGAGAGTGGGAGAGAGGAGACATAGAACAGGGGAGAGGAGACACAGAGAGCAGGGGAGAGGAGACACAGAGAGCAGGGGAGAGGAGACACAGAGAGCAGGGGAGAGGAGACAAAGGGAGCAGGGGAGAGGAGACACAGAGAGCAGGGGAGAGGAGACACAGAGAGCGGGGGAGAGGAGACACAGAGAGCAGGGGAAAGGAGACAACGAGAGTGGGAGAGAGGAGACATAGAACAGGGGAGAGGAGACAAAGAGAGCAGGGGGAGAGGAAACACAGAGAGTGGGGGAAAGGAGACACAGAGAGCAGGGGAGAGGAGACAAAGAGAGCAGGGGGAGAGGAGACACTGAGAGCAGGGGAGAGGAGACAAAGAGAGTGGGAGAGAGGAGACAGACAGCAGGGGAGAGGAGACACAGAGAGCAGGGGAGAGGAGACAGGGAGCAGAGGAGAGGAGACAGAGAGTGCAGGGGAGAGGAGACAGAGAGCAGGGGAGAGGATACAGATATCAGGGGGAGAGGAGACACAGAGAGCAGGGGAGAGGAGACAGAGAGCAGGGGAGAGGAGTCAAAGAGAGTGGGAGAGAGGAGACAGACAGCAGGGGGAGAGGAGACAAAGAGAGCGGGGGAGAGGAGACACAGTAAGCAGGGGAGAGGAGACAGAGAGCAGGGGAGAGGAGTCAAAGAGAGTGGGAGAGAGGAGACAGAGAGCAGGGGGAGAGGAGACAAAGTGAGCGGGGGAGAGGAGACAGAGAGCGGGGGAGAGGAGACACAGTAAGCAGGGGAGAGGAGACAGAGAGCAGGGGGAGAGGAGTCAGGGAGCAGGGGAGAGGAGACACAGAGAGCAGGGGAGAGGAGACAACGAGAGTGGGAGAGGAGTCAGGGAGCAGGGGAGAGGAGACACAGAGAGCAGGGGAGAGGAGACAAAGAGAGTGGGAGAGCGGAGACAGACAGCACGGGGAGAGGAGACACAGAGAGCAGGGGAGAGGAGACAGAGAGCAGGGGGAGAGGAGTCAGGGAGCAGGGGAGAGGAGGCACAGGGAGCAGAGGAGAGGAGACACAGAGAGCAGGGGAGAGGAGACAAAGAGAGTGGGAGAGGAGACAGAGAGCAGGGGGAGAGGAGACATAGAACAGGGGAGAGGAGACACAGAGAGCAGGGGAGAGGAGACAGAGAGCAGGGGAGAGGAGACACAGAAAGCAGGGGAGAGGAGACACAGAGAGCAGGGGGAGAGGAGACATAGAACAGGGGAGAGGAGAAAAAGAGAGCAGGGGAGAGGAGACAAAGAGAGTGGGAGAGAGGAGACACAGAGCAGGGGGAGAGGACACACAGAGAGCGGGGGAGAGGAGACAGACAGCAGGGGGAGAGGAGACATAGAACAGGGGAGAGGAGACACAGAGAGCGGGGGAGAGGAGACACAGAGACCAGGGGAAAGGAGACAACGAGAGTGGGAGAGAGGAGACAGACAGCAGGGGGAGAGGAGACATAGAACAGGGGAGAGGAGACACAGAGAGCGGGGGAGAGGAGACACAGAGAATGGGGGAGAGGAGACACAGAGACCAGGGGAAAGGAGACAACGAGAGTGGGAGAGAGGAGACAGACAGCAGGGGTAGAGGAGTCAGGGAGCAGGGGAGAGGAGACACAGAAAGCAGGGGAGAGGAGACAGAGAGCAGGGGAGAGGAGACACAGTAAGCAGGGGAGAAGAGACAGAGAGCAGGGGAGAGGAGACACAGTAAGCAGGGGAGAGGAGACAGAGATCAGGGGGGGAGGAGTCAGGGAGCAGGGGAGAGGAGACTGTCCAGTCAATACAATCGAGTTGTATGTAATGTTAGCAGAGGGGACAGTTGTATGTACTGTTAGCAGAGGGGACAGTTGTATGTAATGTTAGCAGAGGGGACAGTTGTATGTACTGTTCCAGAGGGGACAGTTGTATGTACTGTTAGCAGAGGGGACAGTTGTATGTAATGTTAGCAGAGGGGACAGTTGTATGTAATGTTAGCAGAGGGGACAGTTGTATGTACTGTTAGCAGAGGGGACAGTTGTATGTACTGTTAGCAGAGGGGACAGTTGGATGTAATGTTAGCAGAGGGGACCGTTGTATGTAATGTTAGCAGAGGGGACAGTTGTATGTACTGTTAGCAGAGGGGACCGTTGTATGTAATGTTAGCAGAGGGGACAGTTGGATGTACTGTTAGCAGAGGGGACAGTTGTATGTACTGTTAGCAGAGGGGCAGTTGTATGTAATGTTAGCAGAGGGACAGTTGTATGTAATGTTGGCAGAGGGGACAGTTGTATGTAATGTTAAAAGAGGGGACAGTTGTATGTACTGTTAGCAGAGGGGACAGTTGTATGTAATGTTAGCAGAGGGGACAGTTGTATGTAATGTTAGCAGAGGGGACAGTTGTATGTACTGTTAGCAGAGGGGACAGTTGTATGTAATGTTAGCAGAGGGGACAGTTGTATGTACTGTTCCAGAGGGGACAGTTGTATGTAATGTTAGCAGAGGGGACAGTTGTATGTAATGTTAGCAGAGGGGACAGTTGTATGTACTGTTCCAGAGGGGACAGTTGTATGTACTGTTAGCAGAGGGGACAGTTGTATGTAATGTTAGCAGAGGGGACAGTTGTATGTACTGTTCCAGAGGGGACAGTTGTATGTAATGTTAGCAGAGGGGACAGTTGTATGTAATGTTAGCAGAGGGGACAGTTGTATGTAATGTTAGCAGAGGGGACAGTTGTATGTAATGTTAGCAGAGGGGACAGTTGTATGTACTGTTAGCAGAGGGGACAGTTGTATGTAATGTTAGCAGAGGGGACAGTTGTATGTACTGTTCCAGAGGGGACAGTTGTATGTAATGTTAGCAGAGGGGACAGTTGTAATGTTAGCAGAGGGGACAGTTGTATGTACTGTTCCAGAGGGGACAGTTGTATGAACTGTTAGCAGAGAGGACAGTTGTATGTAATGTTAGCAGAGGGGACAGTTGTATGTACTGTTATCAGAGGGGACAGTTGTATGTAATGTTAGCAGAGGGGACAGTTGTATGTAATGTTAGCAGAAGGGACAGTTGTATGAACTGTTAGCAGAGAGGACAGTTGTATGTAATGTTAGCAGAGGGGACAGTTGTATGTAATGTTAGCAGAGGGGACAGTTGTATGTACTGTTAGCAGAGGGGACCGTTGTATGTAATGTTAGCAGAGGGGACAGTTGTATGTACTGTTAGCAGAGGGGACCGTTGTATGTAATGTTAGCAGAGGGGACAGTTGGATGTACTGTTAGCAGAGGGGACAGTTGTATGTACTGTTAGCAGAGGGGGCAGTTGTATGTAATGTTAGCAGAGGGGACAGTTGTATGTAATGTTGGCAGAGGGGACAGTTGTATGTAATGTTAAAAGAGGGGACAGTTGTATGTACTGTTAGCAGAGGGGACAGTTGTATGTAATGTTAGCAGAGGGGACAGTTGTATGTAATGTTAGCAGAGGGGACAGTTGTATGTACTGTTAGCAGAGGGGACAGTTGTATGTAATGTTAGCAGAGGGGACAGTTGTATGTACTGTTCCAGAGGGGACAGTTGTATGTAATGTTAGCAGAGGGGACAGTTGTATGTAATGTTAGCAGAGGGGACAGTTGTATGTAATGTTAGCAGAGGGGACAGTTGTATGTACTGTTCCAGAGGGGACAGTTGTATGTACTGTTAGCAGAGGGGACAGTTGTATGTAATGTTAGCAGAGGGACAGTTGTATGTAATGTTAGCAGAGGGGACAGTTGTATGTACTGTTAGCAGAGGGGACAGTTGTATGTACTGTTAGCAGAGGGGACAGTTGGATGTAATGTTAGCAGAGGGGACCGTTGTATGTAATGTTAGCAGAGGGGACAGTTGTATGTACTGTTAGCAGAGGGGACCGTTGTATGTAATGTTAGCAGAGGGGACAGTTGGATGTACTGTTAGCAGAGGGGACAGTTGTATGTACTGTTAGCAGAGGGGGCAGTTGTATGTAATGTTAGCAGAGGGGACAGTTGTATGTAATGTTGGCAGAGGGACAGTTGTATGTAATGTTAGCAGAGGGGACAGTTGTATGTACTGTTAGCAGAGGGGACAGTTGTATGTAATGTTAGCAGAGGGGACAGTTGTATGTAATGTTAGTAGAGGGGACAGTTGTATGTAATGTTAGCAGAAGGGACAGTTGCAGTTGTATGTACTGTTAGCAGAGGGGACAGTTGTATGTAACTGTTAGCAGAGGGACAGTTGTATGTACTGTTATCAGAGGGACAGTTGTATGTAATGTTAGCAGAGGGACAGTTGTATGTAATGTTAGCAGAGGGGACAGTTGTATGTAATGTTAGCAGAGGGGACAGTTGTATGTAATGTTAGCAGAGGGGACAGTTGTATGTAATGTTAGCAGAGGACAGTTGTATGTAATGTTAGCAGAGGGGACAGTTGTATGTAATGTTAGCAGAGGGACAGTTGTATGTAATGTTAGCAGAGGGACAGTTGTATGTAATGTTAGCAGAGGGGACAGTTGTATGTACTGTTAGCAGAGGGGACAGTTGTATGTACTGTTAGCAGAGGGGGCAGTTGTATGTAATGTTAGCAGAGGGGACAGTTGTATGTAATGTTAGCAGAGGGGACAGTTGTATGTAATGTTAGCAGAGGGGACAGTTGTATGTACTGTTAGCAGAGGGGACAGTTGTATGTAATGTTAGCAGAGGGGACAGTTGTATGTAATGTTAGCAGAGGGGACAGTTGTATGTAATGTTAGCAGAAGGGACAGTTGTATGTACTGTTAGCAGAGAGGACAGTTGTATGTAATGTTAGCAGAGGGGACAGTTGTATGTACTGTTAGCAGAGGGGACAGTTGTATGTAATGTTAGCAGAGGGGACAGTTGTATGTAATGTTAGCAGAGGGGACAGTTGTATGTACTGTTAGCAGAGGGGACAGTTGTATGTAATGTTAGCAGAGGGGACAGTTGTATGTAATGTTAGCAGAGGGGACAGTTGGATGTACTGTTAGCAGAGGACAGTTGTATGTACTGTTAGCAGAGGGACAGTTGTATGTAATGTTAGCAGAGGGGACAGTTGTATGTAATGTTAGCAGAGGGACAGTTGTATGTAATGTTAGCAGAGGGGACAGTTGTATGTAATGTTAGCAGAGGGGACAGTTGTATGTAATGTTAGCAGAGGGGACAGTTGTATGTAATGTTAGCAGAGGGGACAGTTGTATGTAATGTTAGCAGAGGGGACAGTTGTATGTAATGTTAGCAGAGGGGACAGTTGTATGTACTGTTAGCAGAGGGGACAGTTGTATGTAATGTTAGCAGAGGGGACAGTTGTATGTAATGTTAGCAGAGGGGACAGTTGTATGAACTGTTAGCAGAGAGGACAGTTGTATGTAATGTTAGCAGAGGGGACAGTTGTATGTAATGTTAGCAGAGGGGACAGTTGGATGTACTGTTAGCAGAGGGGACAGTTGTTTGTAATGTTAGCAGAGTGGACAGTTGTATGTACTGTTAGCAGAGGGGACAGTTGTATGTAATGTTAGCAGAGGGGACAGTTGTATGTAATGTTAGCAGAGGGGACAGTTGTATGTAATGTTAGCAGAGGGACAGTTGTATGTAATGTTAGCAGAGGGGACCGTTGTATGTAATGTTAGCAGAGGGGACAGTTGTATGTAATGTTAGCAGAGGGGACAGTTGTATGTAATGTTAGCAGAGGGGACAGTTGTATGAACTGTTAGCAGAGGGGACAGTTGTATGTACTGTTAGCAGAGGGGACAGTTATATTTAATATTAGCAGAGGGGACAGTTGTATGTAATGTTAGCAGAGGGGACAGTTGTATGTACTGTTAGCAGAGGGGACAGTTGTATGTACTGTTAGCAGAGGGGACAGTTGTATGTAATGTTAGCAGAGGGGACAGTTGTATGTAATGTTAGCAGAGGGGACAGTTGTATGTACTGTTAGCAGAGGGGACAGTTATATTTAATATTAGCAGAGGGGACAGTTGTATGTAATGTTAGCAGAGGGGACAGTTGTATGTACTGTTAGCAGAGGGGACAGTTGTATGTACTGTTAGCAGAGGGGACAGTTGTATGTACTGTTAGCAGAGGGGACAGTTGTATGTAATGTTAGCAGAGGGGACAGTTGTATGTACTGTTAGCAGAGGGGACAGTTATATTTAATATTAGCAGAGGGGACAGTTGTATGTAATGTTAGCAGAGGGGACAGTTGTATGTACTGTTAGCAGAGGGGACAGTTGTATGTACTGTTAGCAGAGGGGACAGTTGTATGTAATGTTAGCAGAGGGGACAGTTGTATGTAATGTTAGCAGAGGGGACAGTTGTATGTAATGTTAGCAGAGGGGACAGTTGTATGTAATGTTAGCAGAGGGGACAGTTGTATGTAATGTTAGCAGAGGGGACAGTTGTATGTAATGTTAAAAGAGGGGACAGTTGTATGTACTGTTAGCAGAGGGGACAGTTGGATGTACTGTTAGCAGAGGGGACAGTTGTATGTACTGTTAGCAGAGGGGGCAGTTGAATGTAATGTTAGCAGAGGGGACAGTTGTATGTAATGTTAGCAGAGGGGACAGTTGTATGTAAAGTTAAAAGAGGGGACAGTTGTATGTACTGTTAGCAGAGGGGACAGTTGTATGTAATGTTAGCAGAGGGGACAGTTGTATGTAATGTTAGCAGAAGGGACAGTTGTATGAACTGTTAGCAGAGGGGACAGTTGTATGTAATGTTACAGAGAGGACCGTTGTATGTAATGTTAGCAGAGGGGACAGTTGTATGTAATGTTAGCAGAGGGGACAGTTGTATGTATTGTTAGCAGAGAGGACAGTTGTATGTAATGTTATCAGAGGGGACAGTTGTATGTAATGTTAGCAGAGGGGACAGTTGTATGTAATGTTAGCAGAGGGGACAGTTGGATGTACTGTTAGCAGAGGGGACAGTTGTTTGTAATGTTAGCAGAGTGGACAGTTGTATGTACTGTTAGCAGAGGGGACAGTTGTATGTAATGTTAGCAGAGGGGACAGTTGTATGTAATGTTAGCAGAGGGGACAGTTGTATGTAATGTTAGCAGAGGGGACAGTTGTATGTAATGTTAGCAGAGGACAGTTGTATGTAATGTTAGCAGAGGGGACAGTTGTATGTACTGTTAGCAGAGGGACAGTTGTATGTAATGTTAGCAGAGGGGACAGTTGTATGTACTGTTAGCAGAGGGGACAGTTGTATGTAATGTTAGCAGAGGGGACAGTTGTATGTAATGTTAGCAGAGGGGACAGTTGTATGTACTGTTAGCAGAGGGGACAGTTGTATGTAATGTTAGCAGAGGGGACAGTTGTATGTAATGTTAGCAGAGGGGACAGTTGTATGTACTGTTAGCAGAGGGGACAGTTGTATGTAATGTTAGCAGAGGGGACAGTTGTATGTAATGTTAGCAGAGGGGACCGTTGTATGTACTGTTAGCAGAGGGGACAGTTGTATGTAATGTTAGCAGATGGGACAGTTGTATGTAATGTTAGCAGAGGGGACAGTTGGATGTAATGTTAGCAGAGGGGACAGTTGTATGTACTGTTAGCAGAGGGGACAGTTGTATGTACTGTTAGCAGAGGGGACAGTTGTATGTACTGTTAGCAGAGGGGACAGTTGAATGTACTGTTAGCTGAGGGGACAGTTGTATGTAATGTTAGCAGAGGGGACAGTTGTATGTACTGTTAGCAGAGGGGACAGTTGGATGTAATGTTAGCAGAGGGGACCGTTGTATGTAATGTTAGCAGAGGGGACAGTTGTATGTACTGTTAGCAGAGGGGACAGTTGTATGTAATGTTAGCAGAGGGGACAGTTGTATGTAATGTTAGCAGAGGGGACAGTTGTATGTACTGTTAGCAGAGGGGACAGTTGTATGTAATGTTAGCAGAGGGGACAGTTGTATGTAATGTTAGCAGAGGGGACAGTTGTATGTAATGTTAGCAGAGGGGACAGTTGTATGTAATGTTAGCAGAGGGGACAGTTGTATGTAATGTTAGCAGAGGGGACAGTTGTATGTAATGTTAGCAGAGGGGACAGTTGTATGTAATGTTAGCAGAGGGGACAGATGTATGTATTGTTAGCAGAGAGGACAGTTGTATGTAATGTTAGCAGAGGGGACAGTTGTATGTAATGTTAGCAGAGGGGACAGTTGGATGTACTGTTAGCAGAGGGGACAGTTGTATGTACTGTTAGCAGAGGGGGCAGTTGTATGTAATGTTAGCAGAGGGGACAGTTGTATGTACTGTTAGCAGAGGGGACAGTTGGATGTAATGTTAGCAGAGGGGACCGTTGTATGTAATGTTAGCAGAGGGGACAGTTGTATGTACTGTTAGCAGAGGGGACAGTTGTATGTAATGTTAGAAGAGGGGACCGTTGTATGTAATGTTAGCAGAGGGGACAGTTGTATGTACTGTTAGCAGAGGGGACAGTTGTATGTAATGTTAGCAGAGGGGACAGATGTATGTAATGTTAGCAGAGGGGACAGTTGTATGTAATGTTAGCAGAGGGGACAGTTGTATGTACTGTTACCAGAGGGGACAGTTGTATGTAATGTTATCAGAGGGGACAGTTGTATGTAATGTTAGCAGAGAGGACAGTTGTATGTAATGTTAGCAGAGGGACAGTTGTATGTAATGTTAGAAGAGGGGACCGTTGTATGTAATGTTAGCAGAGGGGACAGTTGTATGTAATGTTAGCAGAGGGGACAGATGTATGTATTGTTAGCAGAGAGGACAGTTGTATGTAATGTTAGCAGAGGGGACAGTTGTATGTAATGTTAGCAGAGGGGACAGTTGGATGTACTGTTAGCAGAGGGGACAGTTGTATGTACTGTTAGCAGAGGGGGCAGTTGTATGTAATGTTAGCAGAGGGGACAGTTGTATGTAATGTTAGCAGAGGGGACAGTTGTATGTAATGTTAAAAGAGGGGACAGTTGTATGTACTGTTAGCAGAGGGGACAGTTGTATGTAATGTTAGCAGAGGGGACAGTTGTATGTAATGTTAGCAGAGGGGACAGTTGTATGTAATGTTAGCAGAGGGGACAGTTGTATGTAATGTTAGCAGAGGGGACAGTTGTATGTAATGTTAGCAGAGGGGACAGTTGTATGTAATGTTAGCAGAGGGGACAGTTGTATGTAATGTTAGCAGAGGGGACCGTTGTATGTACTGTTAGCAGAGGGGACAGTTGTATGTAATGTTATCAGAGGGGACAGTTGTATGTAATGTTAGCAGAGGGGACAGTTGTATGTAATGTTAGCAGAGGGGACAGTTGTATGTAATGTTAGCAGAGGGGACAGTTGTATGTACTGTTAGCAGAGGGGACAGTTGTATGTAATGTTAGCAGAGGGGACAGTTGGATGTACTGTTAGCAGAGGGGACAGTTGTATGTACTGTTAGGAGTGAGTTGTGTGTGTGTTTGCACGTGTGTGTATTTGTGTGTATGTGTGTGTGTGTATGTTTATTTATGTACACGTGTCCATGCTGATGGATGTAACTTAAAACTCAGCGAAGTTAACAACTGAAGAATTAGAATAAAAGCTCATCATAAAGTCCAGGAGCGGCTCCTAGATAAAGCCCAGGAGCGGCTCCTAGATGAAGCCCAGGAGCGGCTCCTAGATGAAGCCCAGGAGCGGCTCCTAGATGAAGCCCAGGAGCGGCTCCTAGATAAAGCCCAGGAGCGGCTCCTACATAAAGCCCAGGAGCGGCTCCTAGATAAAGCCCAGGAGCGGCTCCAAGATAAAGCCCAGGAGCGGATCCTAGACAAAGCCCAGGAGCGGTTCCTAGATAAAGCCCAGAAGCTGCTCCTAGATAAAGCCCAGTAGCAGCTCCTAGATAAAGCCCAGGAGCGGATCCTAGATAAAGCCCAGGAGCGGTTCCTAGATAAAGCCCAGGCTCCTAGATAAGCCCAGGAGCGGATCCTAGATAAAGCCCAGGAGCGGATCCTAGATAAAGCCCAGGAGCGGTTCCTAGATAAAGCCCAGGCTCCTAGATAAAGCCCAGGAGCAGCTCCTAGATAAAGCCCAGGAGCTGCTCCTAGATAAAGCCCAGGAGCTGCTCCTAGATAAAGCCCAGGAGCGGAGGGGTTGTGCAAGTCCCATCGGGTATCCGAGCTGGATTGAGTAAACACACAAGAATAAATTACTTCTCTAAACTCTAACTGTAGATTGGAGCCTGGGGAACAGCGTTGATAAAACAGCTGTGCGGATGTGGCGAGCATTCCATAATGGCGAGTTTGTGAATATGTATGGGGAGATATGATAATGGTGGTCAGACAGCATGGTCAATTAAGGAATGTTTCGTTGTCGATAAAGTTTTGCTGGAAAAATCTCTGAAACATTACTTTGTTAGAGTAAAGTAGTAGTCCTCCTTTCTGTTATGTATTGCTGTAATTTCTGAATCAATTTCTTTTCAATGAACTCCCATTTATTCATGTTTGTCCATGTCTTTCTCCTTTCTGTCTTTAAATGTGTCTGCTCTACGCCCCTTTCTACTTCTCTCTCTCCAGCTGCCTATTGACTTCCAGGAGCGGGTGAGCTCCCATATGGAGAAGCAAGGTCGCGGTGTCACCATGGCGCTGTGCCACTCGCCCTACACCGATGCTGTGCCCACCGCCGTCATCGCCAAGGTGCTAGAGAAGCCGGAGCCGGGCAGCAGTTGCCCCAACACCCGTTCACCTAGCCCCCAGCCATTGGAGGATGAGGGCCATGACCATAACTTTGTGCCCACTAGCGTGGGCGGCGGCACCGAAAGCCTCCGGCGCCGCACAGCTTACCGCACATCGGACCTGTACTGCAGCGACACAGCCCTCTACTGCCCCGAGCGCTGGCAGGAGCGTAGACAGAGCGTGGACGTCCATGCCCGCCCCATGGGTCTCCTCCAGGCCCAGAACTCCACAGACTCCAACCCCGAGGAGGAAGCCTTCCATTCGGGTAACTTCTCCCATCACGGGGCCCCCTCCTTCCATGGAGAGTTTGCCGTGGGCTCCTTGAGGGCCTCTAGCTCCTACTCCAGCTTCAGCCAGGCCTCGGAGGACGAGAAGGGTGGGGAAGGCTGCGGCGGTGGCCCCAGCAGCACCATCTCCTCCTCCCACCAGGGGCTCTACATGGACTGGCGGGATGGGGGTTACGGCGAGCGAAAGAGCACCTCATCCTATGAGAAGGACAGCCCTCCTGGCCACAGCGTCTTCCCCAAGTCCCACAGCTTCCAGCACATGGCAATGCCACCTTCCCCCAACCCTGCGAAAGGCGGTGGTGGCTCTTCACCGGCATACGTGTGCACAGCATCCTGTGGCTACAGTGAGCCGTACCACTCGCCGCTCATCGCTTCGTCACACAGCGTGGGCTCGGCCCAGGGAGGAGGAGGACCCCGGGGTGCGGAGCGCTCCGATAGTCAGGCCAGCATAGGCAGCATGGGTGTCCCCACCGAGGAGGAACTGACTGGACGCTGGAGGCAGCTGAGCGTAGAGGACATCAACTCGTACTCCTTCAACCGCAACCCAGGCCGTGTGTCTCCCTACAGCTTCTCCGAGCAGCACTTTGCCATGGGCCCGGCCAAGATTAAACTGGGGCCTCTCTACAGCAGCTTCCAGGAGGGGGACGACAACGTCTTCCTCCACAGCCACGTGCTGGACCAGTGCTTGGCTGCTGCCGCTGGTGGTGGCCTCTCACCCAGCCCCAGTCCCAGTCCCAAACACCCCAGCCTGGGCCTGCGGGGCAAGCCGGACAATCCACCACCCCTGTACAGAGCCAAGGTAGACAGCCAGGACTCAGAGTGCAGCCTGCAGTTCCTCTCAGGGAGCCATAAGGATAAGGAGAGCGGGGCTGCTGGAGCGGCAGGGGGGAGCATGAACAAGGAATACGTGGACGTGAGCCCCAACAGCTCAGCTGAGTCCTTACACCACCAAAGCTCCCTGGAAGCCTCCAGTCTGCAGCACTACCAGAGGGAGAGAATGAGGCCCAGCCCGAGCCCGGCACTTCCCAAAAAGAGTTCTCAACAATACCAAAAATTTGGAAGCACAGGAACAGGACTAAGCAGGAAGGACAGTCTGACCAAGGCCCAGCTGTACGGCACCCTCCTGAATTGAACCGCTCTGTAACACTTTACTTAGACCTGACAGGTATAATGCATTATGATGCGTTATAATGCATTATGATGTGGTTATAATGCATTATGTGGTTATAATGCATTGTAAGACTTGTCATAAGCACATATGACCCCCTTAGATATTCTTAATATTATCTCAATGACTCACTGATAGCAATTTAGAAAAATGTGAAAATGTGTTTCATAAAAGGACTTAAACTGTAAACCTTGTAATGACATGAAAGCTCATACGTGCTTACAACAAGTAATAAAGCATTATACCTGCCGGCTTAAAGTAGTGTTACCAACAGCTTCTCCTCTTATGCATGATGATTGTGTAGGTCTCCATGTTTCCTGTGGCAAACACACAGTTGGTGTGGATGTGAGATGTTCTTGTAATCCGGCGAAGGCACGTTTCAAGCTGTATGAGAAGCTACACAGCTGTTGTTGTTCTTTTGGCTGTTTGTTTATGTCATGAGACAGTGTAGTTATCAGAGATAACAGCCACTAGATTTCCGTACCGTTTCCTACAGTATATCATCCCTTAGTCTCTCAGACAGCCATTCAGCAAGCTCAAAGCTATTTTGTGGAAGGCTCATAAGTCAAATCATCCCTTAACAATGACAGTATTGAGGCAGTAACTACGGTACATTCACTATTAGCATTTGAAGTATGTCAGTAAAACATGCCATTTAGTACTCAAGCACATTGGTATCCTTAAGTACCAAGCACAACGTGTCCCATTCATTTGGGCAACAGACTGACTAAAACCTCCTGCTATTCAGAACTTCATTAGCATGGCATAACACCAACTAAAGGCTATCCATTATGTATAGGATATTCTGCTTCCAAGGCCTCATTTTCTCATCGACAAACTGCATGTTAATTATGCATATATGAATGGACTGGTTCTTCTAGGCAGCAAGTCATGGAGAGCTCCAGAACATTAGGGAGGCACTACAGAAATAAATGTTTATTTCTCTCACTCAATTAGCATTTTGATACTTTGGAGGAACACGTCTGAAAAATAAATCCGGCATGTATTGGAATTAGACAAATCAAAGGCAGATAAATACAACAACTGTAAAGTTGGTGGCGCATTATGGGGTATTTTCCTGCCGATAATACTAACAATATAAAGGAATATATTTACAATATGATTGGCAGTAAAGTACCCCCACAGAGCAGACATTGACAAGAGATAAATGATTTAAAAAGTTGCACAGCAGGTTGTCCAATATTCCATGTATCCAGGCTAGTGTTACTCTGTATGAATATTACATGTAGGAATTTGGCCCAAAGCACCCAATGTTTTAATGCCCAAATTGGAAAAGAGCATGAATTCAATGCTGTTGCTTGAATTCATGAATACTCAACAACTAGTAAGTACATTTTGCCTTAAATCTGTTCAGTAGCTAGTCTACTCCTTTACTACAAGTCTGACAGTGGTGTGTATATATATGTGTATATATATATATATATATATATATATATATATATATATATATATATATAGAAAACCTACATCCCCCTTGGATTTCTTCACATTTAATTGTCTTACAAAGTGACATTACAAAGTGACATAAAAAAATATTTAATTGTAATTTTTTGGTCAACAATCCACACAAAATACCCTCATCTCAAAAGTGTTTTTTGTTGTTGTTGATTAACGAAAAGAAAAAAACTGTACCTTGATTGATAAGTATTCACCCCCTTAGTCAATACGTGTTAGAAATACCTTTGGCAGTGATTACAGTTGTGAGTCTTCTTGCGTAAGTCTCGTAAGAGCTTTGCATACCCTGGATTGTGCAATATTTGCACATTATTTTTTCTAACATTCTTCAAGCTCTGTCATGGTGTTGGGTATCATTGCTAGACAACCATTTTCAAGTCTCGCCAAAAACTATTCCTTTGCTGTGTTTGTTGTTGCTGTTGCATATTACTTTAGTGCCTTGTTGCATATATATGCATGCATTGGAATATTTTTATTCTGTATATTTATATTCTTCTTGTCACTCTGTCATTTAGGTCATTATTGTGGAGTCACTCCATTGTTGTTGATCCATCTTCAGTTTTCTCCCATCACAGCCATTGAACTCTGTAGCTGTTATAAAATCACTAATGACCTCATGGTAACATCCCTGATCAGTTTCATTCCTGTCCTGCAGCTCAGTTCAAAAGGACAACTGCATCTTTGATGTGTCTGGGTGGTTTAATACATCATCCGTAGCATAACTACTAACTTGACCATGCTTAAAGATATATTCAATGTCTGATTTGTTGTTGTTGAAATTCAAAACTTGCCTGAGGGACCTTATAGATGTTATATGGGGGACAGAGGAAGGGGTAGTCATTCAAAAACCATGTCAACCCCTATCATCTCGCACAGAGTGAGTCCATATAACTTATGATTTGTTAAGCCACATTTTACTTCTGAACTAAATAAGGCTTGCCTAAAGAAAGGGGTTGAATACTTATGCAATGACTATATTTTAGTTATTGCATATTATTATTAGTAAAAAAAAATTAAATCAAATTTTCAATTTGACATTATGGAGTATTTTGTGTAGCTCAATTACAAAACATTACAATAAAATATTTTCAATCCCACTTTGTGACGCAACAAAATGTGAAAAAGGTTCAAGAGGGTGTAGCCTTTTTTTAGGCCCTGTATGTTGTTAATAATGTTTCATACAGACCGTTAATATACCAGCCAGGTTTTCTACTCTACAATCTTGAACATTGTCGGCAGCAGCCGCATTGATCTCTAACCAAAACAAAGCTCTTCTTTCTCTGACAAGTCCTCTCACTGTGGCGATTATTTTGGGAATAAACTTCCCCGAAAAATGTATGACCGAGATACATTGTTCATGCCCTGGTCTCAGGATACCATCTGGGGGACGTGGACACCTCCAAAATACTGCTGAAGCCAGGGACAGAGAGGGCAAAGATGCGGTGCCTTCCCTCTGTTGCACCAGCGTCACTGTAGCTCTTCCACCAGGTGTCCATTTTGGTTCTTTGTGTCCGTTTTTGCAGAGGTGACATTGTGAACAGACCTGATGGTTTCCCTAAAGAGCAACAGTAGTTAAATCTTAACTGCTGTACAGAAGGGACCGAGATTCTGACCCCCATAGACAGAATATTTTTGTTGTGGATGTAACATAAGAAAATATAAATATATGTAATCATTACTATTGATATTTTTATCCTGGATAAGTTGATGTTCTTTACTTTGAACCCTGAATAAATATCCACCTGTCCTGTTCTACCTCAGACTCTGTACGACACATTACTTTTCAAGGAACAACAGGGCAGCTGGTTGTTTGATGCATGTTTCTATATTTTTGCTGTATGTTTATTTACTTAATAAAGAGGAGTGTTGGACTGACACTGTGATCACCTATCATAATTATACACTGAGTGTACAAAACATTAAGAACACCTTCCTACTATTGAGTTGCACCCCCTCCCCTTTTGCCCTCAAAAAACCTCTACAAGGTGTCGAATGCTTTCCACAGGGATGTGTTGAATCCAGTGCTTCCCAAAGATGTGTCAAGTTGTCTTGATGTCCTTTGGGTGGTGGACCATTCTTGAAACACACAGGAAACTGTTGAGTGTGAAAAACCCAGCAGCATTGCAGTTCTTGACACCAACCGATACGCCTGGCACCTACTACCAGTGGTCTAAAGTACTTAAGTAAAAATACTTTAAAGTACTACTTAAGTCATTTAAGGTATCTGTGCTTTACTTTACTATTTACATTTTTGACTACCTTTACTTTACTACATTCCTAAAGAAAATAATGTACTTTTTACCCCATACATTTTCCTTGACACCAAAAGTATTTGTTACATCTTGAATGCTACAGTGAGGGAAAAAAAAGTATTTGATCCCCTGCTGATTTTGTACGTTTGCCCACTGACAAAGAAATGATCAGTCTATCATTTTAATGGTAGGTTTATTTGAACAGTGAGAGACAGAATAACAAAAAAAAATCCAGAAAAACACATGTGAAAAATGTTATAAATTGATTTGCATTTTAATGAGGGAAATAAGTATTTGACCCCTCTGCAAAACATGACTTAGTACTTGGTGGCAAAACCCTTGTTGGCAATCACAGAGGTCAGACGTTTCTTGTAGTTGGCCACCAGGTTTGCACACATCTCAGGAGGGATTTTGTCCCACTCCTCTTTGCAGATCTTCTCCAAGTCATTAAGGTTTCGAGGCTGATGTTTGGCAACTCGAACCTTCTGCTCCCTCCACAGATTTTCTATGGGATTAAGGTCTGGAGACTGGCTAGGTCACTCCAGGACCATAATGTGCTACTTCTTGAGCCACTCCTTTGTTGCCCTGGCCGTGTGTTTTGGGTCATTGTCATGCTGGAATACCCATCCACGACCCATTTTCAATGCCCTGGCTGAGGGAAGGAGGTTCTCACCCAAGATTTGACGGTATATGGCCCCGTCCATCGTCCCTTTGATGCGGTGAAGTTGTCCTGTCCCCTTAGCAGAAAACCCCCCCCAAAGCATAATGTTTACACCTCCATGTTTGACGGTGGGGATGGTGTTCTTAGGGTCATAGGCAGCATTCCTCCTCCTCCAAACACGGCGAGTTGAGTTGATGCCAAAGAGCTTCATTTTGGTCTCATCTGACCACAACACTTTCACCCAGTTGTCCTCTGAATCATTCAGATGTTCATTGGCAAACTTCAGACGGACATGTATATGTGCTTTCTTGAGCAGGGGGACCTTGCGGGCACTGCAGGATTTCAGTCCTTCACGGCGTAGTGTGTTACCAATTGTTTTCTTGGTGACTATGGTCCCAGCTGCCTTGAGATCATTGACAAGATCCTCCAGTGTAGTTCTGGGCTGATTCCTCACCGTTCTCATGATCATTGCAACTCCACGAGGTGAGATCTTGCATGGAGCCCCAGGCCGAGGGAGATTGACAGTTATTTTGTGTTTCTTCCATTTGCAAATAATCGCACCAACTGTTGTCACCTTCTCACCAAGCTGCTTGGCGATGGTCTTGTAGCCCATTCCAGCCTTGTGTAGGTCTACAATATTGTCCCTGACATCCTTGGAGAGTTCTTTGGTCTTGGCAATGGTGGAGAGTTTGGAATCTGATTGATTGATTGCTTCTGTGGACAGGTGTCTTTTATACAGGTAACAAGCTGAGATTAGGAGCACTCCCTTTAAGAGTCTGCTCCTAATCTCAGCTCGTTACCTGTATAAAAGACACCTGGGAGCCAGAAATCTTTTTGATTGAGAGGGGGTCAAATAGTTATTTCCCTCAATAAAATGCAAATCAATTTATAAAATGTTTCACATGCGTTTTTCTGGACTTTTTTGTTGTTATTCTGTCTCTCACTGTTCAAATAAACCTACCATTAAAATGATAGACTGATCATTTCTTTGTCAGTGGGCAAACATACAAAATCAGCAGGGGATCAAATACTTTTTTCCCTCACTCTAAGCAGGACAGGAAAGTGGTCCAATTCACACACTTATCAACAGAACATCCCTGGTCATTCCTACTGCATCTGATCTGGGGAACTCACTAAACACACATGCTTCGTTTGTGAATTATGTTGGAGTGTGCCTCTGGAAATCCTTAAATGAAAAAAATAAGAAAATGGTGCCGTCTGGTTAGCTTAATATAAGGAATAACAAATTATTTATACTTTTATTTTTGATACTTAAGTATATTTTTGTAATTATATTCACTTTTTTTATACATAAGTATATTTTAAACCAAATACTTTTAGACTTTTGCTCAAGTAGTATTTTACTGGGTGACTTTTACTTTTACTTGAGTCATTTCCTATTAAGGTATCTTTACTTTTACTCAAGTATGACAATTGGGTACTTTTTCCACCATTGCCTACTACCATACCCAAAGGCACATACATGTTTTGTCACTCACCCTCTGAATGGCACACATACACAATCCATGTCTCAATTGTCTGAAGGCTTAAAAGTCATTCTTTAACATGTCTCCTCCCCTTCATCTACAGTGATTGAAGTGGATTTAACAAGTGACATCAATCATCAATAATACACCTGCAAATGTAATCAATGCCACCTGGTACAGAATCTCTGGCCTTTGAGAATATTTCTTCAGATTGACAAATTGGATTGTGACAGGCATTGATATTTCTTTGAAACGTGTCTCTCTAATATGCTACCTGTAGCCGGGCAGGTTGGAGCGTTGGGCCAGTAAACGAAAGGTTGCTGGATCGAATCCCAGAGCTGACAAGGTAAAAAAATCTGTCGTTCTGCCCCTGAGCAAGGCAGTTAACCCACTGTTCCCCAGGTGCCGAAGATGTGGATGTCGATTAAGGCAGCCCCCTGCACCTCTCTGATTCCGAGGTTGGGTTAAATGCGGAATACACATTTCAGTTGAATACATTCAGTTGTACAACTGACTAGGTATCCCCACTTTCTTTATCATACAAAGCTTGTTTGTAGTGGTGGAGCCAGGCGCTTTACTTGCAGGGGACATGACCCCCATATATTAGAAACTGGCCAATTTGCCCCCTTCCCCCCAAGTAAAATCCCCACTGTAAGTGCCAGGCAGCTACTGGTTTGACTCAGTACCAAATGTTTTGTTGCGCCCGGTCGCCCAGAGCCATTTTGTGGTAAAGGGAAAAAGAGATGTGCACAGCTTGTAAGGAGGGCAAAGAAACAAGCAATTTCTCCTCTCTTTCCCTTTTCATCGGTCTGCATGTTTTGCTTTGGTCTGCAGTTACAGTTACACACTACATGCTCTCTTTATTTCTTTTTTTGTGGTGTTTGCTGAGGAGAGGTAGCTAGCTATATTCACGAGCTCTCCAATGTATAAATGTTTTTAAAGTTTATAACATGGAACCATTTCATAAATGTATTCCTATGTTGTTGTGTAACTAGCAAACTATAGGTGATATTGTGTAAAAATAGTTTTATACAGAGTGATGCAATGCTAGGTTGGCTATTTTAGCCAGGCTAACATTAGCTAGTTAGCTAAGCTAGCACCAAACCTAGCACAGAATCTGGATCTTCCCCTTTTCCTTTGCGACTGCACTTTCAGATGAGCAGCACTCAGTGAGTCAGTGGTCACCCTTAGTGAAAAGGTAGCTAGTGGCCTTAATGTAGGTGCCAATGCCAAAGAGAAGAAAAGTGCAGAACATAAGATTTCTTTAGGGGGAGTGCCGAGGACCAAGTAAATGAATAAATGTCCACATAACTAGCTAACTATCTAACTACACTGTACAATTCATAATAGACTGGTACTATGTAGTCAGCTAGCTAGCTATACATATTGCCAGACAGTCAATTAATAATTGATCTAACAAAAGTAGAATCTATCATTGGCTGCGGTCCAAACACTTAAAAGACACACCCTCATCCACTTACCCTCGCCATCTTGGAGGGCGGTCCAAATGATTAGCCAAGCAAGGGAAGTGTGCAACCTAAGCCCCTCAGCCCTCGTTTTTAGCGGCTTTGAGAGTGTACAATTATGTTAAACTCCGGGGCCTAAAACTCCCCATAATTCAATTTGCGACGATTGTACATCCGCTAAGAAAAGTCCGCGAAAGCTTAAAAACAACATCAATGGAGAAGTCAACATACAAGTGGAAGTAAAAACCTATGAAAATAAGTTGTGCTACTAATGCACATGACGGCACAAACACGTCTCGCAAAAAGTAAATATGTTTTTGATTGGTTGTCTTTTGGAATTTGTAGAAATAAAACGTTTTCCTTCTTCAGAAGTTCCAGCTTGGCAGGCTAACGTCAGTTAGTTAATTAATTTGCTAGCTATCATACAGTAGGTGTATATTTATAATTATATATTTAATATAACTAGATATGCACTCATAATTGACTGTAGCGCATTAAAAGCACAGAGAGAGAGAGAGAGCACTGCCAGGATAACCATTTCAGTGGTTTTCCCGTCAAATTGGGCTACTTTGAAAATTATATTGGGCTACTTTGAAAATTATATTGCAAGTGAAAATGTATTGGTCACGGTTTGAGGATTTCTGGGCTACTTCTAAGTTCCGCTGTGGCCGGCGTGGCATTTCTCTTTTATATATATTTCACTGTGACCTTCTGCTGCTGACTATCAGGCAGTGAGGCAGGCTGTTACTGAGTAAGTGGTGGGGAGGGGGTGTGTGTGTGTGTGTGTTGAGCGAGCACTGCAGCATGCAGGTTAGTCCACTATTGGCTGAGTCACATGAGTGAGAGGAGACAGAGCAGCACACGCGCACGTCATGAACTTTTACCAGTTGTAGGTAGGCTAATTAACTTCTCATTATGCGCGAGTGGACATTTGAAATGGAAGGCATGGAACTCCCCTGCATGCTTCTGTTATGGGGAAAAGTCCTCAATGAAACTGACATTAAATGTGGAGAATGATACATTTGCATCTGTTGGCCATCAAGTAGCCTATTCATTTCTATGCCATTGTAGGCTTCTGTAGGCCACGGTTTCCCAAACTCGGTTATTTGGGTGAGCTGTGTAGTGCTAGTGCAAAAACCAAATGTGCACCCAGGGGGGGGGGGCCCAGGACCAAGTTTGGGAAACCCTGCCGTGCCATCTCAATTGGGTTGAGGTCGGGTGATTGTGGAGGCCAGGTCATCTGATGCAGCACTCCATCACTCTCCTTCTTGTTCAAATAGCCCTTACACAGCCTGGAGGTATGTTGGGTTTTTGTCCTGTTGAAAAACAAATGATAGTCCCACTAAGCGCAAACCAGATGGGATGGCACATCGCTGCAAAATGCTGTGGTAGCCATGCTGGTTAAGGATGCCTTGAATTCTAAATAAATCCGACAGTGCGATTTATTTGATTCAGTGGAATTACGACCCTATCCTCAGTAGTCTTTTCCAGCAGGCTATTGGGAAAAATAAGCACTTTTTACCTCGAAATATGCCAAGCTATTCATGTTGAAAGAATGAGTCTGTTAATTTGAACTAAGCAAGCTGGTAAATAGTTCAGGTTACATCTTGCAGCCTGAGCACTGCCGATGTTGAGGTAGGCCGTCATTGTAAACAAGAATTTGTTCTTAACTGACTTGCCTAGTTAAATAAAGGTGAAATGAAATAAAAAAAATTATAATAAAAAAGGTACAGGGAGAGTACGAACAGGTTATCAGGTGAGATTTTGGAATTTGAGTTACAAGGCAGTTTGGTAAAGCACATTGCACAGCAATTTACAGCACACAGATTAGAACCATAGAACTATTGGATCAACTCTTCATACAGCTGACTAGCCCAAGCGCTGTAACACATGTTGTTGCCTTCATTCTGTTTTCATTTCACTGTCATGGAGGTTGAAGAAGTGGTTGCTCTCAACTATTTTATTTACCTTTATTTTACTAGGCAAGTCAGTTAAGAACAAATTCTTGTTTTCAATGACGGCCTAGGAGCAGTGGGTTACAACAACAAATCATCACATGATATCTTAACGTTTATTTTTCCTATAGCAAGAATGTTAGGAAAGTTTGCTTGCCTGGAATGTTAGGAAAGTTTGCTTGCCAAAGTCTTTCAGGATCCAATAACTACTTTCTCAGTTCTTAGATGAGTCTATCATTTTCAGAACGAGTTGGCAAACACATTTCCTGAACAAATTGCTGTATTGGTAGAGGTAGAATATACACGTTTCTGAATACAGAGAGTAATTCTGACTTGCTTCGCAATTGGGTCAGTGTCTGAATACGGCAGATAGGCTAGAGGTGGATCCATACCCGCTACTGTCTGATAATAATAATAAACTCACGAAGCCAATGCTTTTAACAGTTTACCCTTTGAAATGTTAATTCAAAACGTGTCTTTGATCCTCTGCGCTGTAACATAGCCTGACTGCATTTTACCAACCATCCAAGATTAGGGCAGCCTAAACAACAGCAGTCGAGCCCTTTGGGAGTGACATACTTAAAACCCAACATTTCCATAAAAAGCCTTTGTGTTGCCTTTTTACGTTGCCACCTTGCTCAGTATTGTAGGCAAGCATACAACTTTCGTATACAAAGACCACACACAGTACAATACATGACAATGCATTTAGAATAGGTTGTAAAATGAAATTAAATACTTTTATTATAGCTGTGCCAGAGGTAGATCACGCCGTTCATCTACAATATGAGTGAACATCATGTACACTAATTCCTAAGTAAGCTACGTTACAATACACATACAGTCCATTTGACAGTTTCCTATCCATTTGATTGAAGTTATGATATGAGCTAACCAATGGACAACTGACAGCTGCTTGGTAAACAGGCAAGTCTTTGAATGGAAGCGAATGTCAGTGTGAAGACTAAGTGTCATGGTAACATCCCTTAGCAGTTTCTTCTCCGGCAGCTCAGATATTTGGCTGGACGTTTGTAGTGTCTGGGTGTTATAATTAAATCCCCAAAGAAGAAAATCATCTATGAGAGCTCTCGGAGTCATTCCCCTTACCCTCTTCTGTGCCAATCACTGCCAGATCCTGATCTCGTTACACCAGTCGCACGTCGTCACCACAGCGGGCAGCACAGGGTGCAGAGACACTCGCAGGCCTACTGGTGTGAGTGCAGCGTGTTCAGCGTCCGTGTGCTCTGCTGGTCGTAGAAGTGGACGATGCCCCGTGGCCAGTACGGACCCAGCTGGAGAGGAAGTCACACAGCACAGCATACCCCCACACCATTAGCAACACACTAAAATCAATGAATAGACTATACACTGAGTGGACAAAACATTAAGGACACCTGCTCTTTCCATGACATGAATCCAGGTGAAAGCTAGGATCCCTTATTAATGTCACTTGTTAAAGCCACTTCAGTCAGTGTAGATGAAGGGGAGGAGACAGGTTAAAGAAGGGTTTTTACATCTTGATTCATCCTTACGTTACTATGTAAAGCCTTGAGAACACCTTGTGAAAAAGCCCTATATAAATCCAATCAATTAGTAATACTGTGGCATTGCATGCATTTCATATACAGCACAATGTTGACTTTATTAAAGCTGTCATCACATGGGAGGTTTCAAGATATAGACTTCCTATCCTATTGTGAGTAATAAGCATCTCAGTGCTGTTTTGCATGTAACCCATAAAACCGGGGAAATAACATGCATAAACAAATAAATTACATGTTTATTATGCTTATGCTTGTTTATTGTAGCTTTTTTTTTCTCTCACTAAAGCACCATTTAGTAGACAAAACAAGTCTTTACACAAAGGATCACTGTTGAAACTACACTTTAGTGACAGCTAAACATGCTTTCTTACATCAGCATGAGAGCTAGCTATAGGCTACTCACTCGTTGGACAAATATTGACAGAAAAACCTCAGCAGGTTCTTTCAATATTCATATCACACATATCTGAATGTCACATTCTCTCTGACTCATTAGCGTTATTGTTTCTGGTTAACTGTCACGCTCTGGCCATAGAGAGCCCTCTGGGTTTCTCTATGGTGTGTTAGGTCAGGGGGTGACTAGAGTTTTCTAGAGGACTTTATGTTGGGTTTTGTGTTGTTTCCCAATTAGAGGCAGCTGTTAGTCGTTGCCTCTAATTGGGAATCCTATTTAGTTTGTTCCTTTCCCCCACCTGCCTTTGTGGGTTATAAACATTAACCATGTTTGTTTATAGAGTACTGTAAATGACAGGCCGGAAGGAGCACCGCTATCAGCTATAGATCTGTGTGTGGAGCGTATGGATCTCTCACAGCCTAATCACCACTGACCTTGTGTCCTTCATGCCGCCTCCTCTTGTCATTCTGTATGGCCGCTGTGCAGACAATAGGGCCATGTAGTTGTCATTGGTGGGCGCTACAAAGGAGTCTTCCCTGAGGTAAAGGGCTAGGCTGGGGCATGTGTACAGCTCCTGGATTCATTCAACTGAATGGTAGGTCAGAGAACATTCAACTGGCTTGGCATTCATAGTCAATAATAGTGTATTTTCTGCAACAACAAAAAAATTATTTACTTAAATAGTCAATTTGGTCCAACATTTACATACATTACAGGGAGAGGAATAATTGTGTATTATGGAAGACAAAACAAGTGAGAGCTTTAAGATAGATACTGTACATACATACATTGATAGATACATTCCATTATTACTAGTTATTTCTTTGCTCCTTAAAGGTACAGTATGTTTGAATGGACAACATGGCTGAGGTGAAACAAGCTACGTCATGTCCAAAGAACTGGGAAGGTACTAACTGAAATTGTCCAATAAGAAATGCTAATTTACATCCGTTGCAAAACATTTTGGTACAGTATGCCCTACTGAACATGACCGTGGTCTTACTTACATGGTAGATCTGATTGGAGACCTTAGCAATGGTTTGGAGGTCCCACGCAATGAGCGTGCGCTCTGCAGAGTCCTGGCTGACTGAGTCACTGCTGGTCACAAACTCCCTGCCCCCGGTAAGGAATAGGATGGCCAAAGTCTGCAGGATTCCTGCTCTGTACACCCTCTGAGAAGAGAATATGGGGCATAAATAGAGTAAATAAAACATGCCGGTGAAGCTTGGCTCCTCTAGCAGATGCCAATTCCACAATCTCTGCAACCTGCATTGACACCTACTCGCAGAACAAACTGATGTTGCGTTAACTTAGGGAGCAGTGGGGCGACAGCGCCCCATCTGCGACATCCGGAAAAATGCAGAGCGCCAAATTCAAAATACATAAGTAGTAATATAAAACATTCATGAAAGTACAAGTGTTGCACACTCTTCAAAAGCTTAGAATCTTGGTAATCTTACAGCGTTGTCAGATTTCAAAAAGACTTCACGGCGAAAGCATAACATTTGATTGTCTGAGGACAGCGCCATGCTCACATATTCAATTAGCATAATAACATAACCAGCACGGGGTGTCACAAAACTCTGAAATAGCGATAAAATAAATTGCTTACCTTTGAAGATCTTCATCTGAGGGCAATCCCAAGGGTCCCAGCTACACAATAAATGGTTATTTTGTTCGATAAAGTCCCTCTTTATATCCATAAAGCTCTGTGTGGTTGGCGCATTTGTTCAGTAATCCACCTGCTCAAAGGCGTTCATCCATGCAGACAAACATCCCAAAGTATCGGTAAAGTTTGTCGAAACAAGTCAAACAGCGTTTCTAATCAATACTCAGATACCCTAATATAAACTATAATATTTCAGACGGAATATAGCCTGTTGAATAGAAAAGAAAAATAGCTAAGAACTGTGAGTAACAGTGAGCTGGTGCTCACTGTTACTCGCGTAAACCATAAAAGGACACTTCACGAGACCTCAGGAAGAACATCTCTTACTCCTTGGTTATTCAAGATAAAAGCCTGAAACCTTGTCTAAAGACTGTTGACATCTAGTGGAAGCCATAGGTACTGCAATCTGGGAGCTGGATCCCCGTCTTTTCTATAGCAAGTTAATGGAAAAAGTGTCACTTCACAGAATCACATTTTCCGGATGGATTGTCCTCGGGTTTTCACCTGCCAAATCAGTTCTGTTATACTTTTCTATCCAATACTACTAATTATGTGCCTATCCTAGTTTCTGGCCCTGAGTACCAGGCATTTTACTTTGGGCACGCCAGACTCTCCAAACCTCTGAACACTGCCGCCGCTCCCTAATAGGTTTTAAAATGTACTAGCGGCTAGCCACTTGGGAACATTTCCAGTTTGAACTCATACCAAAAGAGGTACGGTGCACCATAGTGTAGATCAGCATGTCTTGACAATGTTGTTAGCCCTGTCTTGGTGACCGGACAGCCACAGAGATCAGACCTGGGTACAAATATATTTCAGATTGATTGTCTGATAGAGCCTGCTTCTAGTGCTAGATGGGCAAGGTTTGCACTTTTATGGCTATTCCATTGGTTCCATTGTGAAATTATTCTAAAGAAAACAAATACTATTTGAATCCAGATCTAACAGAAATAGGCCTACAGTGCTGGGGAGAAGAGCGGGTTAATGTTGTTAACTGACCTTGCAGGTATGGGCGTCCCAAGCCTTGACCTCTGCACTGTAACACCCAGACAGAAACACTTCCGGATCGTTGGGCTACACAGCCAAGCACATCACCTTGAACTGGTTCCCCACCATCACGATCTGCTGTCCTGAGGATCCAAACAGAAACCGCCATAACAACCCCCCCAGAGCACCTCTAACAAACCTTTTACGAACAGGAGATACAGTGAGGGGAAAAAAGTATTTGATCCCCTGCTGATTTTGTACGTTTGCCCACTGACAAAGAAATTATCAGTCTATCATTTTAATGGTAGGTTTATTTGAACAGTGAGAGACAGAATAACAACAAAAAAGTCTAGAAAAACACGTGAAAAATGTTATAAATTGATTTGCATTTTAATGAGGGAAATAAGTATTTGACCCCCTCTGCAAAACATGACTTAGTACTTGGTGGCAAAACCCTTGTTGGCAATCACAGAGGTCAGACATTTCTTGTAGTTGGCCACCAGGTTTGCACACATCTCAGGAGGGATTTTGTCCCACTCCGCTTTGCAGATCTTCTCCAAATCATTAAGGTTTCGAGGCTGACGTTTGGCAACTTGAACCTTCAGCTCCCTCCACAGATTTTCTATGGGATTAAGGTTTGGAGACTGGCTAGGCCACTCCAGGACCTTAATGTGCTACTTCTTGAGCCACTCCTTTGTTGCCTTGGCCGTGTGTTTTGGGTCATTGTCATGCTGGAATACCCATCCACGACCCATTTTCAATGCCCTGGCTGAGGGAAGGAGGTTCTCACCCAAGATTTGATGGTACATGGCCCCGTCCATCGTTCCTTTGATGCGGAGAAGTTGTCCTGTCCCCTTAGCAGAAAAACACCCCCAAAGCATAATGTTTACACCTCCATGTTTGACGGTGGGGATGGTGTTCTTGGGGTCATAGGCAGCATTCCTCCTCCTCCAAACACGGCAAGTTGAGTTGATGCCAAAGAGCTCCATTCTGGTCTCATCTGACCACAACACTTTCACCCAGTTGTCCTCTGAATCATTCAGATGTTCATTGGCAAACTTCAGACGGGCATGTATATGTGCTTTCTTGAGCAGGGGGACCTTGCGGGCGCTGCAGGATTTCAGTCCTTCACGGCGTAGTGTGTTACCAATTGTTGTCTTGGTGACTATGGTCCCAGCTGCCTTGAGATCATTGACAAGATCCTCCCGTGTAGTTTTGGGCTGATTCCTCACCGTTCTCATGATCATTGCAACTCCACGAGGTGAGATTGACAGTTCATTTGTGTTTCTTCCATTTGCGAATAATCGCACCAACTGTTGTCACCTTCTCACCAAGCTGCTTGGCAATGGTCTTGTAGCCCATTCCAGCCTTGTGTAGGTCTACAAAATTGTCCCTGACATCCTTGGAGAGTTCTTTGGTCTTGGCCATGGTGGAGAGTTTGGAATCTGATTGATTGATTGCTTCTGTGGACAGGTGTCTTTTATACAGGTAACAAGCTGAGATTAGGAGCACTCCCTTTAAGAGTGTGCTCCTAATCTCAGCTCGTTACCTGTATAAAAGACACCTGGGAGCCAGAAATCTTTCTGATTGAGAGGGGGGTCAAATAGTTATTTCCCTCATTAAAATGCAAATCAATTTCTAACATTTTTCACATGCGTTTTTCTGGATTTTTTTTCGTTGTTATTCTGTCTCTCACTGTTCAAATAAACCTACCATTAAAATGATAGACTGATAATTTCTTTGTCAGTGGGCAAACGTACAAAATCAGCAGGGGATCAAATACTTTTTTCCCTCACTGTAAGTATGAAACGTTACGACTTTGATTAAGCATATTTGATAGAGTAAATGGACACAGCGTCATTTGAAAATCCTTAATCAATTTGCGTCCTCTCAAATGTATAAGTATGAAACTTGAGTGGTCGTCTTTGAAGTCGAGGAGTTTATCGTTGTCACTCGTTGCCGTCTTATACCGTCAAATTGTACCTCGGCCAACGTTATTACGCTGTCACATCGAACATAATGTGCAATCACCTTCATGTATGTCAGTGTACAATATCTAAGTTTTTGTAATTTTCCAGGATTTAACTAAGAATACAGTGGCCTTCACGAGGATTACCATAGAGTTGCTCCCATTAAACATGATCAACCACCGGAGTAGCATAGAAGAAAGCCTCTTTACAGGGACAACAACAGTAGATACTGTATGTTTCCATTAACTTGTCCAGTGATTTCTTTTCTACATGTTAGAAAGTTTGGATAGAAAATAGATGTGACAATTGCTTGCTAGGGTGCATTTCCATTTAACTACCTTGTGTTCTATAAACACTGCTGGACCTAATGACCTAAGAAAAATTGTTTTTTTTTATAAAAATGCAGTGGTTGATGTGTTTCCATTAGCCATTCAGGCAAATTACGCCTTAATAAATTGGTGCCAGTCTGCATGCCCTCCCACCTATCTTTTATGTCTCAGGTAGCCCGCAACAGCCAGTATGTATAGAATGCAATAATTTACTAATATTTGAAATATTTTAGTAATTCTCATGTACCAATGTATTGCCACGGTCCATGCCATGGTGAAACTTGCACTCCTGTAGATATGAAATAATTTGATTGTGAAACTTGCCAGCCCTATGGGAGTCCCATAGGGTGGCGCATAATTGGCCCAGCGTCATCCGGGTTTGGCTGGGATAGGCCATCATTGTAAATAAGAATTTGTTCTTAACTGACTTGCCTAGTTAAATAAAGATTAAATTAAATAAAACATAAATAAATAAAATAATCTGTTTCCATTTTTTTTGAATTTTCTTTACATTGCTTTTGTTGAAAAGGGTCAATGGAAACCTGTCTAGTGAGGGCTTCACTCTTCAGGTTCAAAGAAGACACTGGTGTGTGTGTGGTTTGGTTTTACTGTCCTTGTGGGTACCAGAAGTCCTCACAAGGATAGTAAAACAAGGACAATTCAGACAAGTGGGGACATTTCACCTGTCCTCACAAGGAAAAATGCTATTTTAGGCTTAGGGGTTAGGTTTAGGGTTATAATTAGGGTTAGGTGTTAGGGTTTAGTTTAGCTTTAGGGTTAGGGGTTTGGGGTTAATGGTTAGGGAAAAGAGGATTTGAATGGGAATTCGTTTTTGGGTCACCACAAGGATAGTACAACAAATGTACAGTGCCTTTGGAAAGTATTCAGACCCCTTGACTTTTTCCACATTTTGTTCGTTACAGCCTTATTCTAAAATGTATTAAATAAAAAAGATTCCTCATCAAACTACAGACAATACCCCATAGTGTCAGAATAAAAACAGGTTTTCAGATTTTTTTTCAAATGTATTACCAATAAAAAAACTTAAATACCTTTGCCTTGAGACTCGAAATTGAGCTCAGGTGCATCCTGTTTCCATTGATCATCCTTGAGATGTTTCTACAACTTGATTGGAGTCCACCTGTAGTAAATTCAATTGGAAAGGCACACACCTGTCTAGATAAGGTCCCACAGTTGACAATGCATGTAAGAGCAAAAACCAAGCTAATAGGTCAAAGGAATTGTCCATAAAGCTCTGGGGAAGGGTACCAAAACATTTATGTAGCATTGAAGGTCCCCAAGAACACAGTGGCCTCCATCATTCTTAAATGGAAGAAGTTTGGAAGCACCAAGACTCTTCCTAGAGCTAGCCACCTGGCAAAACTGAGCAATTGGGAGAGAAGGACCTTGGTCAAGGAGATGGCCAAGAACCCGATGGTCACTGACAGAGCTCCAGAGTTCCTCTGTGGGGATGGGAGAACCTTCCAGAAGGACAACCATCTCTGTAGCACTCCCCTAATCAGGCCTTTATGGTAGAGTGGCCGGACGGAAGCCACTCCTCAGTAAAGGGCACATGACAGCCCGCTTAGAGTTTGCCAAAAAGCAACTAAAAGACTCTCAGACCATGAGAAACAAGATTCTCTGGTCTGATGAAACCAAGATTGAACTCTTTGGCCTGAATGTCAAGCGTCACGTCTGGAGGAAACCTGGCACCATCCCTACGGTGAAGCACAGTGGTGGGAGCATCATGCTGTGGGGATGTTTTTCAGCAGCAGGGACTGGGAGACTAGTCAGGATCAAGGGAAAGATGAACAGAGCAAAGTACAGAGAGATCCTTGATAAAAACCTGCTCCAGAGTGCTCAGGACCTCAGACTGGGGCGAAGGTACACCTTCCAACAGGACAACAACCCTAAGCACACAGTCAAGACAACGCAGGGGTGGCTTTGGTGAATGCAGGGGTGGCTTCTCTGAATGTCCTTGAGTGGCCCAGCCAGAGCCCGGACTTGAACCCGATCCAACATCTTTGGAGAGACCTGAAAATAGCTGTGCAGCGATGCTCCCCATCCAACCTGACAGAGCTTGAGAGGATCTGCAGAGAAGAATGAGAGAAACTCCCCAAATACAGGTGTATCAAGCTTGTACCATTATACCCAAGAAGAGTCGAGGCTCTAATTACTGCAAAAGGTGCTAAGACAAAGTATTGAGTAACGGGTCTGAATACTTATGTAAATGTAATATTTCCGCTTTTTATTTGTAATAAATTTGCAAGCATTTCTAAAAACCTGTTTTTTCTTTGTCATTGTGGGGTATTTTAGAATAAGGCTGTAATGTAACAAAATGTGGAAAAAGTCAAGGGGTCTGAATACTTCCTGAATGCAGTGTACAGTGAGCCCCAAAAGTACTGAGACAGTGACACATCACTTTGGGTGACAATGACTATGAGGTTAAAGGGCACACTGTCAGCTTTACTATGAGGGTATTTTCATCCATATCGGATGAACCCTTTAGAAATGACATACAGTGGGGAAAAAAAGTATATAGTCAGCCACCAATTGTGCAAGTTCTCTCACTTAAAAAGATGAGAGAGGCCTGTAATTTTCATCATAGGTACACTTCAACTATGACAGACAAAATGAAGAAAAAAAATCCAGAAAATCACATTGTAGGATTTTTTATGAATTTATTTGCAAATTATGGTGGAAAATAAGTATTTGGTCACATACAAACAAGCAAGATTTCTGGCTCTCACAGACCTGTAACTTCTTCTTTAAGAGGCTCCTCTGTCCTCCACTCATTACCTGTATTAATGGCACCTGTTTGAACTTGTTATCAGTATAAAAGACACCTGTCCACAACCTCAAACAGTCACACTCCAAACTCCACTATGGCCAAGACCAAAGAGCTGTCAAAGGACACCAGAAACAAAATTGTAGACCTGCACCAGGTTGAGAAGACTGAATCTGCAATAGGTAAGCAGCTTGGTTTGAAGAAATCAACTGTGGGAGCAATTATTAGGAAATGGAAGACATACAAGACCACTGATAATCTTCCTCGATCTGGGGCTCCACGCAAGATCTCACCCGTGGGGTCAAAATGATCACAAGAACGGTGAGCAAAAATCCCAGAACCACACGGGGGGACCTAGTGAATGACCTGCAGAGAGCTGGGACCAAAGTAACAAAGCCTACCATCAGTAACACACTACGCCACCAGGGACTCAAATCCTGCAGTGCCAGACGTGTCCCCCTGCTTAAGCCAGTACATGATCAGGCCCGTCTAAAGTTTGCTAGAGAGCATTTGGATGATCCAGATGAGGATTGGGAGAATGTCAGATGAAACCAAAATAGAACTTTTTGGTAAAAACTCAACTCGTCGTGTTTGGAGGACAAAGAATGCTGAGTTGCATCCAAAGAACACCATACCTACTGTGAAGCATGGGGGTGGAAACATCATGCTTTGGGGCTGTTTTTCTGCAAAGGGACCAGGACGACTGATCCGTGTAAAGGAAAGAATGAATGGGGCCATGTATCGTGAGATTTTGAGTGAAAACCTCCTTCCATCAGCAAGGGCATTGAAGATGAAACGTGGCTGGGTCTTTCAGCATGACAATGATCCCAAACACACCGCCCGGGCAACGAAGGAGTGGCTTCGTAAGAAGCATTTCAAGGTCCTGGAGTGGCCTAGCCAGTCTCCAGATCTCAACCCCATAGAAAATCTTTGAAAGTCTGTGTTGCCCAGCGACAGCCCCAAAACATCACTGCTCTAGAGGAGATATGCATGGAGGAATGGGCCAAAATACCAGCAACAGTGTGTGAAAACCTTGTGAAGACTTACAGAAAACGTTTGACCTCTGTCATTGCCAACAAAGGGTATATAACAAAGTATTGAGATAAACTTTTGTTATTGACCAAATACTTATTTTCCACCATAATTTGCAAATAAATTCATAAAAAATCCTACAATGTGATTTTCTGGATTTTTTTTCCTCATTTTGTCTGTCATAGTTGATGTGTACCTATGATGAAAATTACAGGCCTCTCTCATCTTTTTAAGTGAGAGAACTTGCACAATTGGTGGCTGACTAAATACTTTTTTTCCCCACTGTACATAACTTTTTACTACTTTAATACAAATATAACAGAATTTTTCCCAATACTTTTGGTTCCCTTAAAATGGAGCTATGTACAAAAAGTGATGTTATTTCTAAACGGCTCAGCCGATATGGAACAAAATACCCTCAAATGAAAGCTGACAGTCTGCAATGTAACCTCATAGTCATTGTATCATTTCAAATCCAAAGTGCTGGAGTACAGAGCCAAAACAACAAAACATCTGTCACTGTTCCAATCATTTTGGAGCTCCCTGTGTGTGTGTGTGTGTGTGTGTGTGTGTGTGTGTGTGTGTGTGTGTGTGTGTGTGTGTGGATGAGAAGAGCCCTGCGTCTGTCTCTCTCTGCTGTGAACTGATTCCCCTGACCACTTCAATCCCCCCTGCTCTGCCCTCGCTGATCCAAAATCCAGCAAAGCAATTACCCTGTCAGTGTCCCAACCGAGACCAGGGACCAGCGCTGACACACCACCGGCAGCCACTAGCCGTATCATCATTTAGAATCAGTGTTAGCCACTGGCTGCTATGCTAACAACATGCCGCTTCTGTGTACTCTACAAGCCCAGCCATCACAGTTGATGGATGTTGAAACAGACTATAAAACAGCCATAGGTGTACCTGATCATATGCAGACGTATTATTATTGGGGGGGTTTATTTGAGGGCGACTGCCAAGTCTTGTTAGAGATAGGCCCCTAAACTAGAGCAGAGCTGTGTATTGCACATGTACACTGAGTGTACAAAACATTAAGGACACCTGCTCTTTCCATGACATTGACTGACCAGGTGAATCCAGGTGAAAGCTATGATCCCTTATTTATGTTAAATCCACTTCAATCAGTGTAGATGAAGGGGAGGATTTTTAAGCCTTGAGACAATTGAGACAAGGATTTTGTGTGCGCCATTCAGAGGGTGAGTTGGCAAGACAACAATTTAAGTGTAGTAGGTATGGTAGCAGGTGCCAGGCGCTCCGGTTTGTGTCAAGAACTGCAATGCTGCTGGGTTTTTCAAGCTCAACAGTTTCCGGTGTGCATCAAGAATGGTCCAACCCCCAAAGGATATCCAGCCAACTTGACACAACTGTGGGAAGCATTGGAGTCAACATGCTTTTGACACCTTGTAGAGATTTGGTCTAGACAATATAGCAAAATAAGGAAAGAATGGGTTCTGAAAATGAAATTGCCAAGACAACATTTGTGGTTGTTGGTACCGTATCCAGAACCAAGCATGCGTGTTTTATTTGCTTTTGTTTCATATTTTCATGTGTTGTTGTCTTGTCACGTCTTGAGCTATTGAGATCAATCAAATATATAAATTGCATTTTCTCTCTCTGGTTGCACATTTCTCTGAAAGCATTTATCCTGTTCAATATAGGAAGGCTTTACGTGGACTTGAATCTCTTGTGGGAAGTTATGGCAAGATTTAATTTGAGGCTATAAATATTGGGCAAATTACATTGAGCAATATGCCATGCATCTCTCTACTGAATGGATTCCTTTGAAAACAAGCTGATTAAAACAAGATAAATTGTGTTGTTACTTTACAGCCGTGGGTGTAATCGTCAACTCAGCAGAGCTTTCAAATTCATGAGGCACATATATGATTGCTAACGTTCAAGATATTTACAATGAAGAACTGGAGCTATAAAGTCATCTCAGTGTTATTACAATGGAGGAGGATAATACTCTTGGTTCCCAACCTTTTTCGGTTACTGTACCACCAAGTACATTTTGCTCTGCCTGAAGTACCCCTGAAGTACCCCCTCATGTGCATTTTACAAGTAGGCCTATGGTCTCATTAATCTTGTCATGTACTCTCTGTGGATAGAGGAGGCAGGTAGCCTAGTGGGTAGAGTGTTGGACCAGTAACCGCAAAGGTTGCTAGATCGAATCCCTGAGCCGACAAGGTAAAACTATCCTTTTCTGCCCCTGAACAAGGCAATTAACCCACTGTTCCTAGGCCGTCATTGTAAATAAGAATTTGTTCTTAACTGACTTGCCTAGTTAAATAAAATAGGCCAAGTACCCCTGGTTGGGAACCACTGCTTTAGTGGTTGGGTTTCAATAATGTTTTGGGACAATGTGTCAGTGATACTTAAATAAAGTATGACGTATTTAACGAAAGATAAACTCGATCCAATTATCACAGAAGCACACCGGAGTAGTCCTGTGATATTTTTGGATCTATGCCTTTAACCATGTCGAACAAATTAGTCTTTGCAGCTTTTATCTCACACAAGTAAAAAAAAATTGCTAATTTAAACTGACAAAGAAGTGATGATATAAAGATGTGTGTAAAAAAAAAAAAAAAGAATCCACTGTTTTGGCCAGCGGGTGTCTGCAAGCGTTTTCTCATATAATTATAGTGATGTTGAGCTTCTAAACAAAACCAAAACATTGAGGGGCTTAAATATAATTAATCCTGAAAGGGTGCGACATCCACAGTACAAACCTGCAGGGGGACCATTCCAGACTTTGCCCAGGCACCAGCCCTGTCAAAGCCTATGTAAAATGTACCCCATGGCCAAGCTTCTTCTCATTAATTAATCTAACACACAAACAAGACTTCTATAAGCAGTGTTAAAGACTCCATCACCAGTGTTAAATACCCCCTCCTCGGTGTTAAAGACTCCATCACCAGTGTTAAAAACTCCCTCACCAGTGCTAAATACCCCCTCACTGGTGTTAAATACCCTTACACCAGTGTTAAAGACCAAGGTTACTATAGTAAACAAAAACTGAAAATAAAATAAAAAATAACATTGGAAAAACCTTTTAGTTAACTGAAATATAAACTAGAAACAGTTGAAAAACGAACTATACTGAAACTATTATCTTTGACTGCAAAACAAACTAAAATAAGTTTTAGTTTTTTTATTCTAATGTTTAGACAAAAATCAAATGGGGTTTTCAAGTTTTTTTTCTAATGGGGTTTTCAAGCTTTTTTTCTAATGGGGTTTTCAAGCTTTTTTTCTAATGGGGTTTTCAAGCTTTTGAATCTGGCGGGTAAATGCTGCCAATGGATGCAGATGTTTCAAATAGGCCTAGCTTTTGCATCACTATCACTAGCTATCACTAACTAACAGGGGAGAAATCCGAGGGCGAGCACAGAGCATGACTGGGACAAGCTAGAACAGCATGTGATGTTGTTGGAGCCATTTGCAATCCACACCGAACAACTTCAAACGGACAGCAAGTCACGGTCTGATGTGGTGCCGTGCTTTCTCAACCTTGAGGCACACTTGCAGTCAACTACGGTTGCAAAACCGTTGGCACAGGTCCTCCTAAAGTCACTGCGTGAGCGCTTCGGATGCATACTTATTCCCCTGGCAGCCAACTTCAACCCAAACCCTGCAGCACCTTGCCTGATGGACCCAAGTGTGTCTCTGGCACCTCGGTCAACAAAGATGGAGACACTGATGAGGCAAGCAGAGCCTTTTGCACTTCAGCAAATTGGACAGTACAGCCGTGGAGCAGCAGGACCCCAGGAAGATGCCAGCCCAATTACTCCAGCAAGCTTAGCGACCACAGTGATTTAGGAATATATCTTCATCGCATCGAAGATTGTGTCTGAGGTCACCGTCTAGCCGTAGTGTCAACCTGGCAGGGAATTAAGTGCTCCGTGTGAGCTGTGGAAATACCTGGAAGAGGTAAAGGGGGGCATCACTGCCTCATTGCCTGCGTGCGTTCTGGGTCCGCGGTCAAACGACCACCCCTCATCACTATCAAACAAAAAGCTAAGGCTAGCTTTTTCAAACAGAAATCTGCTTTCTGTAGCACTAATTCCAAAAAGTTTTGGGACACTGTAAAGTCCATGGAGAATAAGAGCACCTCCTCCCAGCTGCCCACTGCACTGAGGATAGGAAACACTGTCACCACCGATAAATCTACTACAATCGATAATTTCAATAAGCATTTTTCCACGTCTGGCCATGCTTTCCACCTGGCTACCCCTACCCTGGCCAATATCTCAGCACCCCCTGCAGCAACTTGACACCCCCCTGTGCAGCCGTCTTCATCGACCTGGCCAAGGCTTTCGACTCTGTCAATCACCTCATTCTTATCCTCAGACTCAATAGCCTTGGCTTCTCAAATGACTGCCTCGCCTGGTTCACCAACTACTTCTCAGATAGAGTTCAGTGTGTCAAATCAGAGGGCCTGTTGTCCGGACCTCTGGCAGTCTCTATGGGGGTGCCACAGGGTTTAATTCTCTTTTCTCTGTATATATCAATGATGTTGCTCTTGCTGCTGGTGATTCTCTGATCCACCTCTACGCAGACGACACCATTCTGTATACATCTGGCCCTTCTTTGGACACTGTGCTAACAAACCTCCAAACAAGCTTCAACGCCATACAACACTCATTTCGTGGCCTCCAACTGCTTTTAAATGCTTACAGTGCCTTCGGAAAGTATTCTGCCCTCCTGACTTTTTCCATATTTTGTCAGGGAGTGGAGATGGGAGAACCTTCCAGAAGGACAACCATCTCTGTAGCACTCCACCAATCAGGCCTTTATGGTAGAGTGCCCACTCCTCATTAAAAAGCACATGACAGCCCGCTTAGAGTTTGCAAAAAGGCACTTAAAGACTCTCAGATCACGAGAAACAAGATTCTCTGGTCTGATGAAACCAAGATTGAACTCTTTGGCCTGACTGTCTGGAGGAAACCTGGCACCATCCCAACGGTGAAGCATGGTGGTAGCAGCATCATGCTGTGGGGATGTTTTTTTTTGCCTGCAGGGACTGGGAGACTAGTCAGGATCAAGGCAAAAATGAACAGAGCAAAGTACAGAGAGATTCTTGATGAAAACCTGCTCCAGAGCGCTCAGGGCCTCAGGCAGGGGCGAAGGTTCACCATCCAACAAGCACATAGCCAAGGCAATACAGGAGTGGCTTCGGGACAGGTCTCTGAATGTCCTTGAGTGGCCCAGCCAGAGCTCAGACTTGAACCCAATTGATCATCTCTGGAGAGACCTGAAAATAGCTGTGCAGCAACACTCCCCATCCAACCTGACAAGGCATGAGAGGATCTGCAGAGAAGAATGGGAGAAACTCCCCAAAAACAGGTGTGCCAAGCTTGTAGCGTCATACCCATGACCACTCAAGGCTGTAATCGCTGCCAAAGGTGCTTCAACAAAGTACTGAGTAAAGGGTCTGAATACTTATGTAAATGTGAAATTTCACTTTTTTTATATTTAATATATTAACAAAACCTTGTCATTATGGCGTATTGTGTGTAGATTGATGAGGAAAAAAACAATTTAATACATTTTAGAACAAGGCTGTAACCTAACAAAATCAAGGGGTCTGAATAATGTCAGAAGGCACTGTATGTTTTTGCGGTTGCAGCTGTTTTCATGAACCCTATTTCAAGGGGTTAGTCAGTGATACATGTTCAATATTACATAAACATGACATGTGAAATGTGCCATGACTTCATTTGTTGATTTTTGCTCTCTCTTTCTGTCAGATAAAGGTAAAGGTACTTGATTCTTCTTACACCTACTACTAAAGATAAAAAAAAGCATTGGATTGGTGTTTTTATCAAACAAAATAAAAACTAGCAAATCAAGTCTGAAAACGAACTGAAACTAAACTGAATTTCAAATAAAAATAGAAAAACAAAACAAATATTAATTCCCAAAACTATAATAACCTCTGTGTTCGTTTTCTTTTTATTTATAAAAGAATTTCGCACCAAAGAAAATAAGTGACAGACAAAACAGTACAAATAAAACACTTGAAAAAACTTGTAAAAAAAACACACCACAAATATAAGTTCAAAAAAATGAGTTTGTTCAATCAGTTCAACAAAGCATATTAATTATAATTGTACATGATATTGTCATGTACAGTCAAAATCATGTTTTTCATGAAATAGGATGATATTTGAAGGAAACCAGATCAAAATATGATGACCAAAGTATGAACATTTACTGTTGCTTCTACATTGATAAAGTTTGATCATAAAGTTACTGGTCCCCTCCCCCAAGTCAAACACTTGGATTCAATATTAATAAGGGGACAAGGTGACATCACCTTAACTCTCTTTTTAATACACCAATGGTAACATGATATTTTCTTACATAATTTAATATAGCCTTGTAGCCAACATTTGAGAAGGCATGTTTGTAGAGGGGCATGGTTTATTTAGCTAGGTAGCTACTCTGATGGTACCAGATTTTGACTTTAGGGAGTCAACAAATACAATTAAAGCTTTACCCTATTCATCTATGGCAAAGATACTTATAAAATTACTTCAGAAAGTATTCACACCACTTGACATTTCCCATATTTTGTTGTGTTACAGCCTGAATTAAACATTTATTAAATTGAGATGTTTTTAATCACTGGCCTACACACAATACCCCATAATGTCAAAGTGGAATTATGTTTTTGGAAATGTTCACAAATTAATAAAAAATGAGAAGCTGGAATGCCTTGAGTCAATAACTATTCAACCCCTTTGTTATAGCAAGCCTAAATAAGTTCAGGAGTAAACATTTTCTTAACAAGTCACATAATAAGTTGCATGGAATCACTCTGTGTGCAATAATAGTCTTTAACATGATTTTTGAATGACTACGTCATCTCTGTACCCCACACATACAATTATCTTTAAGGTCCTTCTGTCGAGCAGGGAATTTCAACCACAAAGACCAGGGAGGTTTTTCAATGCCTCGCAAAGAAGGGCACCTACTAGTGGATGGTTAAAACGAAAGCTGAAATTAAATATCCCTTTGAGCATGGTGCACTTATTAATTACACTTTGGATGGTGTATCAATATACCCAGTCACTACAAAGATACAGGCGTCCTTTCTAACTCAGTTGCCGGAGAGGAAGTAAACCGCTCAGGGATTTCACCATAAGGCCAATGGTGACTTTAAAACAGTTACAGAGGTTAATGGCTGAGATGGAAGAAAACTGAGGATGGATAAACAACATTGTAGTTAGTTCACATTACTAACCTAATTGCCAGAGTGAAAAGAAGGAAGCCTGTAAGGAATAAAAAATATTCCAAAACATTCAAAAAATGTGGCAAAGCAATTAACTTTTTGTCCTGAATACAAAGTGTTATCTTTGGGGCAAATTCAATACAACACATTACTGAGTACCACTCTCCATACTTTCAAGCATAGTGGTGGCTGCATCATGTTATGGGTATGCTTGTAATCATTTCAGTTTTTCAGAATAAAAAGAAACAGAACGGAGCTAAGCACAGGCAAAATCCTAGAGGAAAACCTGGTTCAGTCTGCTTTCCACCAGACACTGGGAGATTAATTCACCTTTCAGCAGGAAAATAACCTAAAACACAAGGCCTAATGGAGTTGCTTACCAAGAACACAGTGAATGAGAGGCCAAGTTACAGTTTTGTCTTATATCTACTTGAGAATCTATGGCAAGACCTGAAAATGGTTGTCTAACAACCAATTTGACAGAGTTTGAAGAATTTTGAAAATAACAATGGGCAAATGTTGCACAATCCAGTTGTGGAAAGCTCTCAGAGACTTACTGTACCCAGAAAGACTCACAGCTGTAATTGCTGCCAAAGTGCTTCTACAAAGTACTGACTCAGGGGTGTGAATAATTATGTAAATGATACAAATTATTATTTAATTTTCAATAACATTTTCAAAAATGTCTAAAAACATGTTTTCACTTTGTTTTATGGGGTATTGTGTGTAGATAGGTGAAAACAAATATTGAATACATTTTGAATTCAGGCTGTAACACAACAAAATGTGGAATAAGTCATGGGGTATGAATATTTTCTGAAGGCACTGAGTGTTTCCCCTTTCATCTATATCTGGTGTCAGCTAGTTACTGGCTTGATAGGTCTTCAGCTGGCATGGAACAAAAGGGGGAATGAATCGTTCAAAACTCAGATTCAGTTGTCAAGTCAACACATCCGTCAGTGCTGCTGTGACCTGCATCGCCTCAAACATGCCAAACGGGAGATGTATAAAACAAAAAATGTCATTGATAATCATTGATTCAATGTTGTTTGAGTTGCTTTGTGTATCAACAAATTTGCTTTAGAGATGATTTTACTGCAATACTGCTCACTGCATCAAAGTTGCTTGACATAGGCACTTCAAACAGCTGTCAGTCAAGGCGAGCTCATGAATATAAAAAATAACTAGAGACAAGGGACTCTCTTCCCAGCTAGCACATAACGTTCTGAGAACCATATGTTTCTTAGAGCTTGGTGAGAGTGTGGTTGTCCTATGGTTATTTTGTATACAATCTTCCCACAACTTTCTGTGCAGGATAGTTGCTTGGCTTTGGAACCTTCTCAGCACATTAAAAGAACTTGACCGTTTTTTTCCTTTTTTCTTGGTATTTCATTACTTTATTCGAACATTTCCAAAACGTTTGAACATGGTTACATTTAATTAACATTTTGGTCATGTTCTATGAACGTTCTCCAACTGGTTTGACATTGGGAAAGTTCTCAAATAGTTCAGAGAACGTTAAGAAACAACGTTCTTCTGTGGGAATTTCAATACTTCAGCATAACGTTTCCTACAGGTTTCCTCATGGAAACAAACTCTCTCTATCCTCTAATCTTGTTAGTGTTCAGGTGTGTTGGCCGCGTCCACTAATTGGCCACACTTGACCTTTGAAATGGGGACAATTTGAAGAGACTAAAAAGGACAGCTTTGTATGCTTAAAAAATGGCGTGGTGTACTAATTCCATAGATAGAGAACATAATCTCACTGATGCTGTGTCACAATAAAAAATACATGTGTTTGCATGATTAATGTCAAAGGAAATTAATTTCCATGTGTCCTATCTGTGCTCGGAGTGTTATTACAAGTCTTATTGAAGCATTCAGTGAAAGTTAAGGATATTAGTCAACAACCTCAAACGAACCATAATTTCCATTCTCAGAGTGTTAATAAAACCTCCCAAGAAAATGTTCAAGCAACCAAAGTAAAACGTTGTCTGAACCTCCCTGCAACCTAAAAATAAATGTTCCCAGAACAGGCAAAATGTTCACTTCTGTTCTTAGAACATTTAAAAAACATTATGTTTTACCAGTCAGGAAACTATCAGGAAAGTTTGTGGAATATTTATTCTGGCGTGTGGCCAGGAAGGGTGTATTTCCCGTCTCTGCCTTTAAATGGCTGTCCCCACGTGGGGATGTGGGAGAGATCTTAGATCTGTCATCGAGATTCAAAGTTAATGTTTGGGGCGATGATGAGAAGTCAGAACCCTTTGCATAATAAATAAGCCTTTCACGTTTTAATTAAGAAACATTAATTAGCTTAGTGAAGTTGGAAGATAAGGGGAGGAGACCGTTTCCTGTGCTAGAGCTGGTCTCTGAACTCCTAATATAAAGCCAGTGAACATTAAAAGCTGTCTGATCCTCAACGCTGGCCTACATGCAGTTTCGATTTTAGCATGTAAATCTCTCAAGCAGGCTATAGGCTACATGTGCACCACCAAGTCAGAACAGTAGGCTACATTATGAGGGGGAAATGGACCAAATTATTAGGGTGAGGCACATGGGCTATTAACAGCTTACTACACAACATACACTTAGCATTACTTTCTTAGGTTACAGCCTTATTCTAAAATTGATCAATTGTTTTTTTCCCTCATCAATCTACACACAATACCACATAATGACAAACCAAAAACAGGTTTTTAGAAATGTTTGCTGATTTATAAAAAATATAAAAACAGAAATATCACATTTACATAAGTATTCAGACCCTTCAGTCAGTACTATGTTGAAGCATCTCTGGCAGCGATTACAGCCTTGAGTCTTCTTGAGTATGACGCTACAAGCTTGGCACACCTGTATTTGTGGAGTTTCTCCCATTCTTCTCTGCATATCCTCTCAGGCTCTGTCAGGTTGGATTGGGCGCGTTGCTGCACAGCTATTTTCAGGTCTCTCCAGAGATGTTTGATCGGGCTCAAGTCCGGGCTCTGGCTGGGCCACTCAAGGACATTCAGAGACTTGTCCCGAAGCCACTCCTGCGTTGTCTTGGCTGTGTGCTTAGAGTCGTTGTCCTGTTGGAAGTTGAACCTTTGCCCCAGTCTGAGCGCTCTGGAGCAGGTTTTCATTAAGGATCTCTCTGTTCTTTGCTCCGTTCATCTTTGCCTCGATCCTGACTAGTCTCCCAGTCCCTGCTGCTGAAAAACATCCCCACAGCATGATGCTGCCACCACCATGCTTCACCGTAGGGATGGTGCCAGGTTTACTCCAGACATGACGCTTGGCATTCATGAGAGTATTTTGGTGAGCGGGCTGTCATGTGCCTTTTACTGAGGAGTGGCTTCTGTCTGGCCACTCTACCATGAAGGCCTGATTGGTAGAGTGCTGCAGAGATGGTTGTCTTTCTAGAAGGTTCTCCACAGAGGAACTCTAGAGCTCTGTCAGAGGGACCATCGGGTTCTTGATTACCTCCCTAACCAAGGCTCTTCTCCCCCGATTGCTCAGTTTGGCCCTGGCGGCCAGCTCTAGGAAGAGTCTTGGTGGTTCCAAACTTCTTCCATTTAAAGAAAGATGGCCACTGTGTTCTTGGGGACCTTCAATGCTGCAGAAAAAATTTGGTACCTTTCCCCAGATCTGTGCCTCGACACAATCCTGTCTCGGAGCTCTACAGACAATTCCTTCTACCTCATGGCTTGGTTTTTGCTCTTATATAGACTGGTGTATGCCTTTCCAAATCATGTCCAATCAATTTAATTTACAACAGGTGGTCTCCAATCAAGTCGTAGAAACATCTCAAGGATTATCAATGGAAACAGGATGCTCCTGAGCTCAATTTCAAGTCACATGGCAAAGGGTCTGAATACTTTTTAATGTTTAATACATTTGCAAACAATTTCTAAAAACCTGTTTTCGCTTTGTCATTATGAGGTATTGTGTGTAGATTGCTGAGGATACAATACGTTTGGACTCACCTTTTGCTGTGCTCACCCAGGAAGGTGGCGCAGTGGTCCTTCTTGTGTGTTCTAGAAAGAGGCCTGAATAGTAAAAATAAAGAAAAACCCTTGAATGAGTGGTTGCGTCCAAACTTAAACAGGTGGGGCTCAAAACAGGCGGGGCTCTGAATGATGCCTACATGATAAGAGAGAGAGAACATTGAAGATAGTTGGGGGCTGAAACAAACATTACAAGCTTTACAAAAAGCAGGGCACTAGTAGTTGATCTACATACCATATTATGACCCAATCACATACATTCTTACAAGGAATAATCTTCCAAAAACACAATGGCTGGCTGAAGGCAAAAGCATAATGAAGCCAAAAACAAAAGCATAAACGTAAGATAGTGGATGCTTACGACGTAGGGGTCCGCTATCTTACATTTGGTGGCAGCAGTGGGATCCAGGTCTGGATGGGGGGGCTCAAAAAATGCAGTGCAAAGTCGAAACAGCTCCTGTTGTAAACTTCTACCTGCGGGCATGTCTTCTGCCAGTCACTTTCAATCCCACTGGCCCAAGAACAGCTTGGAAAAGCCAAAGCAGCAGCTGCCACTTCTCACTGATGCCCTTCAAATAAAATACATTTATTCATCTCTCTCTCTCTCTCTCTCTCTCTCTCTCTCTCTCTCTCTCTCTCTCTCTCTCTCTCTCTCTCTCTCTCTCTCTCTCTCTCTCTCTCTCTCTCTCTCTCTCTCTCTCTACTGAACTGTGACAGTCACTCTGTGGGCTAAATACGACTGCCTTAGGACTCAACAAATTGAATGAATGGGACAGAGCTTCTTGAGACGGATGAAACACTTAAGATTTCTTTGAAAGGTGGAAACATGGTACCATTGCATGAATACAAATGGCAGAGCATTGTTGAGGTACCTCACTCTGGACCTTTGAGGTCAGGGGTTCAGATAATGTAAGTGCAGGTTCTCTAACAGCCAGTCAGACAGCCAAGAGCTGTGCTGTTTTCATCGAGGGCCCATCCTCTAAACAACCCAGCCTTCCTCGTTGCGGTTGAGAGCCTCTACATTATTGAAAAGCATCAAGAGCCTATGAATCACATCTGTTGATTACGAGCTGATGTTCCAAACACAAGCACGCCACTCCAGCTCCACTGCCCCAGCTCTGCTATTAACATATATATGAATTTGTGACTGTCAGCGCAGACATAACAAACACCGCTGCATTGATATTCTAATTATCTCAATAACTCGGGTGTGGCCGTTCACCAGAATGCGTCATCACGACAAACATAAATCTAGTACTACGGGCCATGGCGGCTGAGGATTCTCAGGCGTTGCAAGGGAGCCTAGTCTCCCTGCCTGCCAGAGAAAGGAGCACAGCATACCGGTACTCAAGAGTGCTGGCCTGCCAGAGGAAAGGTTGACAGACAGAGCATGCCAAATGGTCATCAAGAGTACTTATTGTAATTTTCTGTTGCAAGTCACAACTAAACTGAGGTAAACATCATATTATTTTCAAGAACGTTCTCAGAGTATCTGTGGGATACCGTTCCGATAAAACCCTAAAAGCCCAACAGGAACGTCCTCTTATGTCCTTAGGACATCCCCTGTTGGCTGGGTCAGTCATTGAGTCACTGTTCCCTTATTGAGATAATACACTCTGTTACCAATGAAAGGAAGGGTAAACAGGAGATTATGTCACAGCAGGCTGGTGATTGTGGGTTTGTGGTTGGTTGGGGGTGTGTGGGCATGCTGGCTTCTGCCTGTGGATCTGCTATCGATCACCACTCCGAGCTACCAGGGTATTTAATGGGCGGGCGAAGTAATTATCTAGGGGCTTTATTGGCAGATTGGACAGCCGCACGGGGAGAGGAGGTGCACTCTGCAGCAACTCATCATGGGGATGAATGTGGTGACCTAAGAGATGACTCATCATGGGGATGTGGTGACCTAAGAGATGACTCATCATGGGGATGAATGTAGTGACCTAAGAGATGACTCATCATGGGGATGTGGTGACCTAAGAGATGACTCATCATGGGGATGAATGTAGTGACCTAAGAGATGACTCATCATGGGAATGTGGTGACCTAAGAGATGACTCATCATGGGGATGAATGTGGTGACCTAAGAGATGACTCATCATGGGGATGTGGTGACCTAAGAGATGACTCATCATGGGGATGAATGTAGTGACCTAAGAGATGACTCATCATGGGGATGTGGTGACCTAAGAGATGACTCATCATGGGGATGAATGTAGTGACCTAAGAGATGACTCATCATGGGGATGTGGTGACCTAAGAGATGACTCATCATGGGGATGTGGTGACCTAAGAGATGACTCATCATGGGGATGAATGTAGTGACCTAAGAGATGACTCATCATGGGGATGAATGTAGTGACCTAAGAGATGACTCATCATGGGGATGAATGTAGTGACCTAAGAGATGACTCATCATGGGGATGAATGTGGAGACCTAAGAGATGACTCGTCATGGGGATGTGGTAACCTAAGAGATGACTCATCATGGGGATGTGGTCACCTAAGAAATGACTCATCATGGGGATGTGGTGACCTAAGAGATGACTCGTCATGGGGATGTGGTTACCTAAGAGATGACTCGTCATGGGGATGTGGTGACCTAAGAAATGACTCATCATGGGGATGAATGTGGTGATCTAAGAAAACTCATCATGGGGATGAATGTGGAGGCCTAAGAGATGGAGCACCACTGGGAGCTTTAAACCATTGTCCTTTTGAATGGTGTCTTGATTGTTTAGGCTGTGAGAAAACAATTACTCAAGTGTGTTTTCAGTTGATAAAACACACTTAAAAAGGTACAATTTACATCTCAAGTCAAATCAATTCTGGGTAACAATTAAATGTGATTAACTTCAAAATGGTCAAAAAGAAACAAAAAAAATAGCTTCTTAGCAAAGAGCAATTTCTCAAGAAAGAATTTTGCTAGGACTGTCTGGGGAGTGGTCTGAGGGCAGGTGAAAACTGAATACCTGCTGATATTGGCAGAGGTTTCTCTTTCTTATTGGTATATTAACTCATTTCCTGCCTGGCGATGTCACCGGGCATGCCAAAACTCCATCCTACCAAAACAGGCTGAAATTTATTTTAAAACAGCTAAACACTAAAAGGGCATTATCATACTTTTCCCAATTTTACAGTATTATTCCAACATCATAATGTGAATATATATATATATATAAAAACAGAGGACAAATCACAAATGCACTGAGCTTTTAAGAAAATAGGATAACATGCATTAAGGGGATGGATCACTCCAAAGAGGATTTTACAAGATTTCCCATTAACCTTGGCTATTAGCCAGTTTTTAAGTGCACAATCTGATCACCTAGACACTTATCAAATGCCAATTGTCTTAACGATTTTCCATAATTGGGTTAGGGTTAGTTTTCTTCCCCCACATATTACATTTTTAAATGGTCTATTACACAAAATCAGATGTTAGACCTTGGAGAATCTGTGGTGCAGTGCCTTCAGAAAGTATTCATACCCCTTGACTTATTCCAGCCTGAATGCAAAATTGATTACATCTATTTTTTCCCCTCACCCATCTACACACAATGCCCCTATAATGACAGTGATTTTTTTTGGGACATTTTTGCAAATGTATTGCAAATTAAATACAGAAATATCTGATTTCCATAAGTATTCACACCTCTGAGTCAATACTTTGTTGAAGCACCTTTGGTGGCGATTACAGCGTTGAGTGGCCTTGGGTATGTCTGTATCAGCTTTGAGTACCCTCGGGTAAGTCTGTATCAGCTTTGGACATCTGGATTAGAGGATTTTCAGCCATTTTTCCTTGCAGATTTCGTCAAGCTCTGTTAAGTTAGATGGGGAGCAGAGTTGAACAGCAGTCCTCAAGTCACTCAAGGACTTTCACATTCTTGTTCTGAAACTCATTGTCCTGTTGGAATGTAAATCTTCCTCAGTCTAAGGTCGTTTTGCACTCTGAAGCAGGTTCTCATCAAGGATTTGGCTGCATTTGTCTCCTTCCTTGTTCCCTCTATCCTTACCAGTCTCCTAGTCCCTGGCTGCTGAAAAACATCCCCATAGCATGATGCTGCCACCACCATGCTTCACGTTAGGGTGGTGCCAGGTTTCCTCCAGACGTGACTCTTGGCATACAGACCAAAAAGTTCAATCTTGGTGGCATCAGACCAGAGAATCTTGTTTCTCATGGTCTGGGAGTCTATAGGTGCTTTTTGGCAACCTCCAAGTGGGCTGTTTTACTGAGGAGTGGCTTCTGTCTGGTCAATCTATCATAAAGGCCTGATTGGTGGAATGCTGCAGAGATGGTTGTCCTTCTGGAACTTTCTCCCATCTCCACAGAGGGACTCTACTCCGCCCTACCAAGGCCCTTCTGTCCCGATTGCTCAGTTTGGCCAGGCAGCCAGCTCTAGGAAGAGTCTTGGTGGTTCCAAACTTCTTCCATTTAAGGCTGTCACGTCCAGGCCTGAGTTTTACAGGCTGGCGTGTTTAGTTTTGTTTTTGGTGTAGGGTTTTCTGTTCTAGGTGTTCTATTTCTATGTTGGGTAAATGGTTCCCAATTAGAGGCAGCTGAGTGTCGTTACCTCTAATTGGGAACCATATATATGTTTGTGGTTTTGCACTAGGGTTTTGTGGGTTATTGTTTGTGTCATAGTTTTAGTTTACGTCTATGTTCGCATGTTACGATCTTCGGTTATTTTTTTGTTATTTTTTCCCAGTTACGTTTGAATAAATAAATATGTATACTGGAAGCATCGCTGCGTCTTGGTCCGCTAATATAGAAGATCGTGACAGAATAACCCACCAATACAGGACCAAGCAGCGAAAGAGCCAGGATTTCTGGACATGGGAGGAAATCCTGGCTGGAGAGGGTCCCTGGAAAAGGACTACGGAGCATCGTCACCCCAGGGAGGAGATGAAAGCAGCGAGGGCAGATTGGAGCTGGGATAAAGAGCGATATGCTGGGACACGCCTGGCAAGGAAGCCGAGAGGCAGCCCCCAAAAAATTGGGGGGGCACACGGGAGGTTGGCCGGTTCAGGGTGGACTCCTGAGCCAACTCCTCGTGCTTTATGGAGGGAGCGTCGCACTGGTAAGACACCATGCTATGGTGTGATGCGCACGGTGTCTCCAGTGCACGTTCATAGGCCGGTAGGCGAAATTCCAGCTCCCCTCATCTGTCAGGCTAGGTTGAGCGTGCAGCCTGGAAGAGAGGTGCCGGCTCAGTGCTCCTGGTCTCCGGTGTGCCTCTTCGGACCAGGATATCCGGCCCCAGCTCTGCGTGCAGTGTCTCCGGTGCCTATACACAGCCCGGTACGCGACATTCCAGCTCCACTCATCTGTCAGGCTAGGGTGAGTGTGTTGCCTGGAAGAGTGGTGCCGGCTCTGCGCGCTAAGTCTCCAGTGCACCTTCGTGGACCGAGATATCCTGCCCCGGCTCTGCGTGCTGTGTCTCCGGTTCGCGCCCACAGCCCGGTGCATGACATTCCAGCTCCCACCCTCTGTGAGGCGAGGGTGAGTGAACAGCCGGGGAGAAGGGTGTCGGCTCCGCGCACCAGGCCCCCTGTACGCATAGAGAGCCCAGTACGTCCAGTCCCTGTTCCACACTCCAGGATCCCTGTGCGAGTCGTGGACCCCGCACGTCCTGTCCCTGTTCCACGCTCCAGGATCTCTGTGCGCGTCGTGGACCCAGCACGTCCTGTTCCATGCTCCAGGATCCCTGTGCTCGTCGTGGACCCAGCACGTCCTGTCCCTGTTCCACGCTCCAGGATCCCTGTGCGCGTCGTAAACCCAGCACGGCCCGTTCCTGCTCTCCGCACCAGAGTCCCAGTGCGCATAGAGAGTCCAATACGGCCCGTTCCTGCTCCCCGCACCAGAGTCCCAGTGCGCATCGCGAGTCCAGCATAGCCTGTTCCTGCTCCCCGCACCAGAGTTCCTGTGCGCATCGCGAGTCCAGCATAGCCTGTTCCTGCTCCCCGCACCAGGTCCCCGGTGCGCATCGCGAGTCCAGCACAGCCTGTTCCTGCTCCTCGCACCAGGTCCCCAGCGCATCGCGAGTCCAGCTCAGCCTGTTCCTGCTCCCGCACCAGGTCCCTGTGCGCATCGCGAGTCCAGCTCAGCCTGTTCCTGCTCCCCGCACCAGGTCCCCTGTGCGCATTGCGAGTCCAGCACAGCCTGCTCCTACTCCCCGCACCAGGTCCCCTGTGTGCATAGCTAGTCCAGCACAGCCTGCTTCATGCACCAGGTCCCCTGTGCGCTTTGTGAGTTTAGCACGAACTGTTCCGGCTGCTAGCCCAGGGCCTCCGGTGCGTGACCTCGGCCCAGCACGGCCACCTTGGACAAAAAAGACCCACCCAAGACCCCCCCATGGACTTTTGGCGCGGTCGGAGTCCGCGCCTTTGGGGGGGTACTGTCACATCCAGGCCTGAGTTTTACAGGCTGGCGTGTTTAGTTTCGTTTTTGGTGTAGGGTTTTTCTGTTCTAGGTGTTCTATTTCTATGTTGGGTAAATGGTTCCCAATTAGAGGCAGCTGAGTGTCGTTACCTCTAATTGGGAACCATATATACAGTATATCACAAAAGTGAGTACACCCCTCACATTTTTGTAAATATTTGAGTATATCTTTTCATGTGACAACACTGAAGAAATTACACTTTGCTACAATGTAAAGTAGTGAGTGTACAGCTTGTATAACAGTGTAAATTTGCTGTCCCCTCAAAATAACTCAACACACAGTCATTAATGTCTAAACCGCTGGCAACAAAAGTGAGTACACCCCTAAGTGAAAATGTCCAAATTGGGCCCAATTAGCCATTTTCCCTTCCCGGTGTCATGTGACTCGTTAGTGTTACAAGGTCTCAGGTGTGAATGGGGAGCAGGTGTGTTAAATTTGGTGTCATCGCTCTCACACTTCCTCATACTGACTGGTCACTGGAAGTTCAACATGGCACCTCATGGCAAAGAACTCTCTGAGGATCTGAAAAAAAGAATTGTTGCTCTACATAAAGATGGCCTGGGCTATAAGAAGATTGCCAAGACCCTGAAACTGAGCTGCAGCACGGTGGCCAAGACCATACAACGGTTTAACTGGACAGGTTCCACTCAGAACAGGCCTCGCCATGGTCGACCAAAGAAGTTGCGTGCACGTGCTCAGCGTCATATCCAGAGGTTGTCTTTGGGAAATAGACGTATGAGTGCTGCCAGCATTGCTGCAGAGGTTGAAGGGGTGGGGGGTTAGCCTGTCAGTGCTCAGACCATACGCCGTACACTGCATCAAATTGGTCTGCATGGCTGTCGTCCCAGAAGGAAGCCTCTTCTAAAGATGATGCACAAGAAAGCCCGCAAACAGTTTGCTGAAGACAAGCAGACTAAGGACATGGATTACTGGAACCATGTCCTGTGGTCTGATGAGACCAAGATAAACTTATTTGATTCAGATGGTGTCAAGCGTGTGTGGCGGCAACCAGGTGAGAAGTACAACGACAAGTGTGTCTTGCCTACAGTCAAGCATGGTAGTGGGAGTGTCATGGTCTGGGGCTGCATGAGTGCTGCTGGCACTGGGGAGCTACAGTTCATTCAGGGAACCATGAATGCCAAAATGTACTGTGACATACTGAAGCAGAGCATGATCCCCTCCCTTCGGAGACTGGGCCGCAGGGCAGTATTCCAACATGATAACGACCCCAAACACACCTCCAAGACGACCACTGCCTTGCTAAAGAAGCTGAGGGTAAAGGTGATGGACTGGCCAAGCATGTCTCCAGACCTAAACCCTATTGAGCATCTGTGGGGCATCCTCAAACGGAAGCTAGCGAGTGCAAGGTCTCTAACATCCACCAGCTCCGTGATGTTGTCATGGAGGAGTGGAAGAGGACTCCAGTGGCAACCTGTGAAGCTCTGGTGAACTCCATGCCCAAGAGGGTTAAGGCAGTCCTGGAAAATGATGGTGGCCACACAAAATATTGACACTTTGGGCCCAATTTGGACATTTTCACTTAGGGGTGTACTCACTTTTGTTGCCAGCGGTTTAGACATTAATGGCTGTGTGTTGAGTTATTTTGAGGGGACAGCACATTTACACTGTTATGCAAGCTGTACACTCACTACTTTACATTGTAGCAAAGTGTCATTTCTTCAGTGTTGTCACATGAAAAGATATACTCAAATATTTACAAAAATGTGAGGGATGTACTCACTTTTGTGATATACTGTATGTTTGTGGTTTTGCACTAGGGTTTTGTGGGTTATTGTTTGTGTCATAGTTTTAGTTTACGTCTATGTTCGCATGTTACGATCTTCGGTTAGTTTTTTATTTTTTCCCAGTTACGTTTAAATAAATAAATATGTATACTGAAGCATCGCTGCGTCTTGGTCCGCTAATATAGAAGATCGTGACAAAGGCATCTCACACCACCCACTCTCTGCACCATCCCAAATCTGCAGCACATTTACTTTTGTTTAACTAGGCAAGTCAGTTAAGAACAAATTCTTATTTTCAATGACAGCCTAGGAACAGTGGGTTAACTGCCTTGTTCAGGGGCACAACGACAGATTTTTACCTTGCCAGCTCTGGGATTTGATCTTGCAACCTTTCGGTTACTAGTCCAACGCTCTAACCACTAGGCTACCTGCTGCCCCATGGAGTGTATTCACCGTAGCAAAATATTTTCCTACGAAACAAGAGTTTCTTATTGGACAAATTCTGGTAGGGCTCTCACCGTTTGGTCTCATTTGCTTCTGTTTGGTTCCTAGTGAATACACCCTTGAACACAGTGCAGTGGTTAATTAGACATTAGTCAGGCACTTTATCAGTTGTAATGGGAATTCGCATACGCCGCACAGAGAGAGAACAAAGAGGCTTTTCATCACGTTATTCGGTATCGGAAAATGTATGTTCTTTAAGAAGGTGTTACATTCACTTTCACACTACGGCTAAATAATCAGTGATATGGGGGCTTTCAGTCTTTGTTACCAGAGGCTGGACAATTTCTCTATAAATGATATGGGGAAAAGAAAAATGCTCTATAATACATGGATACTCATTAGTCTATTTTGCAGTTCTTCACTTCAAATAAAATTGGCCTACATTAAAAAGGGTCGCCTCGGTTCTTTTATTCAACAAGTTGGGACACATTCTTTCCCACCTCTGGTGTAACAACCATTTTAGCACTGAAACACAGAGGCCTACTCACAATGGTAACAAACTCTGTTGTTCGAATGATGAGAGTAAACAACTTACAGCTGCACCACCCGATTTTGGCTATGGCATCACACAGAGCAGGGCAACTTCCTGCTTAGAGACATCATCATCAACGTAAACAATAACAACAGGATTCAAATCTGCCAAGATGGACACTACTGGCATATTCTAACACGTGCCCTTTCTGAAGGCATCAATTTTGTTGTTGTTGATTTCTTAAACAACTCTCCACTGTAGCTCAAGCATCTCCAAAAGGCATTTGCCTCCAAGAGCACATTGGCTCAAGGGTTTTGTGCTAAATTAAGTCCACAAGCAAACCCTCAAACTAACTACAAAACATTTCTGCCTCGATCATCGGCTTTGGTGTTTGGTGGCCAGCTAGCTACAAAACATGTCTGCCTAGATCAACGACTTTGGCATTTGGTGGCCAGCTAGATACAAAACATGTCTGACTCCTAGATCAACAGCTTTGGTGGACAGCCAGAGCTATTTGTGATGGATCTTCGCTGTCATGAGCAGGTGAGCCAGAGGCAGAGCCAGTGATGATTTGACAGGACCACTGGTTTAATAAGTCCTGTCAGTCTCTTTTCATCTTGAGGTGCTCTACCGTCTCATCTAGCGCAATCAAAGAGCCGATAGCTACAGAGAACTGAAGCTAGCCACAGCCATTAGTGCCTTTCCACGCAGTAATTTTTTTAACCAATAGGAAAAGCAAAGATACTAAGCCTGAGGCATCTGAAAGGTAACATCTACTAACAAGGTGTTTGCCATCCACGGTTGAGTGACATCTATTACGAGTTGTAGAAGAGATCCAAAAAAATGACATGCTCTTTTCAGATGGAGTGAATGAATGTCAACATGAAGGCAATCGAGGTAATGGCGGAAATCCACACCTAGTAGGATCCCGCCGAGATAATGATCTGGCTAGCTGGCAGCGACCTAGAAACCGGAGTCAAATCCATCGGCTGGTGTACGGACTGACAATCTCACATCCTCTTTACTGCCTCCCACACCGGGAGCCTCAGGGAGCCACACAGTCCTTTAGGATGGCAGTGAATTACTTTAGTGGTGAATAGAGGACAATCTGAGCCTCTGTGTTCGCCTCTCACTTTGGCTGGGAAACAAACAAACGCATACGCAACACAAACTGATAGGCCTGCATTAAAAGGGACAGTTTGGGTACATCATGTATAACATGCTTATTGAATTGTAATTATCTTCTATTGAAATTCTCATTATCTATGTTGACAAATACAGTATATTGGATTATGTAGCCTACATATTTATGTCTATAGTAGTTTATGTTCTAACTTTGGTATTTGCTATTTCTGCATTTTTTTATTACAATGTACTTTTTTCAGCTGCTAAAATTTATAATATTAGTAAAAGCCTTTAATGTTTTTTGCTTCTGGATCAAACTGCTCTTGATATGCAGTTTATTAGGTACACCACCACGTTTGCGACAATTGTTTGCTCCTACTTACGGTGAGTCACGTGGCCGTGGCTTGCTATAGAAAGCAGACAGACAGGCATTGAGGCATTCAGTTACTGTTCGATTGTACGTTAGAATGGGCAAAACGAGTGACCTAAGCGAAATTGAGAGTGGTATGACCGTCGCTGTCAGGCACACCGGTTCCAGTATCTCGGAAACGGACGGCCTCCTGGGCTTTTCACACACGACAGTGTCTAGGATTGACCAAGAATGGACAAACAAAAAAACATCTAGTCAGCGGCAGTCCTGTGGGCGAAAACAGCTGGTTGATGAGAGGTTGAAGGAGAAGGGCAAGAATCATGCAAGCTAACAGGCGAATAACGGCACAGTATAACAGTGGTGAGTAGAACGGCATCTAAGGAATGCACAACTCGTTGGTCCTTCTCACGGATGGGCTATTGCAGCAGACAACCACACCGGGTTCCACTCCTGAAATATCACATTGAAATAAGTATTCAGACCCTTTACTCTGTACTTTGTTGAAGCACCTTTGGCAGCGATTACAGCCTTGAGTCTTCTTGGGTATGATGCTACAAGCTTGGCACACCTGTATTTGGGGAGTTTCTCCCATTCTTCTATGCAGATCCTCTCAAGCTCTGTCAGGTTGGGTGGGCAGCGTCGCTGCAAAGCTATTTTCAGGTCTCTCCAGAGATGTTCAATCGGGTTCAAGTCTGGGCTCTGGCTCGGCCACTCAAGGGCATTCAGAGACTTGTCCTATATACAAGGGTCTGAATCCTTATGTAAATAAGGTATCTGGTTGTTGTTTTTTAATACATTTTCAAAAAAAATTATAATAATGTTTTCGCTTTGTCATTATGGGGTATTGTGTGTAGATTGATGAGAAAATGTGTTTATTTAATCAATTTTAGAGTAAGGTTGTATGTAACGTAACAAAATGTGGAAAAAGGGAAGGGGTCTGAATACTTTCTGAATGCACCGTATCAGTGGCATCTGCCAGTCCCTTTGGTCTAATCTCCCTGGGCAACGTTCTGAAGTTGAGTGGATGGTCTCGTGTGTGTAAAGGCTGAAACTAATGATGAGAAGTCTCTATGCCCTAGCATATCCACACCCATGGAGGGGCTGTGAAGATCTACAGTATGAGTCAGTTCTGTCTCCCTCTATTTCACGATTGAACACGGTACTGTACTGTACGGAGCATAAAACGAGAAAGGTATGACAGCTCCCATACTTCACAGAGAGAGAGAATCAACAGGATGTGTGACATGTCAATCCAGGAGCAAGCTATTCCAAACAGATTTCCCAAGAACCTTAGGGGAATATTTTGGAAATTTAAAGCAGTAATAAGGACATTTTGAGGGAATGCCTGAGCAAAAATTAAGACACAAATAGAGCAGAAAAAACCTGGAGTAAAATAACTACACAACGCTATATCCATCCCTATCATGAACAAAAGCAACAGTAAACTAGTCTTTGTAAGGGAAACACTGCCATCTTAAGCATACATTCTGACAGTAGGCGTGCATGTGTACTGTAGAGAATGAATGCCTGTTGGTTTGCAACATTTTCCATTTTACTGGTCACTTCAAGTCCTTGTAAAATCCGCCTCCTAATGTGCTCTAAGTGACTAAAATACAATTGGTATTCATGCTATATACCTAAACAATGGCAAAAACCCTGCTGTAACCATGGTGACTGTCTACAGCTACAAACATAACTCTCTTGCAGTCAAATGACAAACAGTAACTTTCTGACCTACCTGTGTCCAGTGGTGTAAAGTACTTAAGTAAACATACTTTAAAGTGCTACTTTACTTTTACTTCACTACATTCCTAAACAAAATAATGTACTTTATACTCCATAGATCTTCCCTGAAACCAAAAGTATATGTTACATTTTAAATGCTTTGCAGGACAGGAAAATGGTCAAATTCAAACACTTATCAATAGAAAATCCCTGGTCATCCCTACTGCCTCTTATCTTGCAGACTCACTAAACACAAATGCTTCATTTGTAAATGTTGTGTGTGTTGGAGTGTTGGAGTGTGCCCCTGGCTTTCTGGAAATACAAAAAAAATTATAATACGTCTGCTTAATATAAGGAATTTGAAATGATTTACACTTGTACATTTACTTTTGATACTTAAGTATATTTAAAACTAAAAACTTTTAGACTTTTACTCAAGTAGTATTTTCCTGGGCGACTTTCACTTTTACTTAAATAGTATTTTACTGGGCGACTTTCACTTTTACTTAAGTAGTATTTTACTGGGCGACTTTCACTTTTACTTAAGTAGTATTTTACTGGGCGACTTTCACTTTTACTTAAGTAGTATTTTACTGGGCGACTTTCACTTTTACTTAAGTAGTATTTTACTGGGCGACTTTCACTTTTACTTGAGTAGTATTTTACTGGGCGACTTTCACTTTTACTTAAGTAGTATTTTACTGGGCGACTTTCACTTTTACTTAAGTAGTATTTTACTGGGCGACTTTCACTTTTACTTAAGTAGTATTTTACTGGGCGACTTTCACTTTTACTTAAGTAGTATTTTACTGGGCGACTTTCACTTTTACTTGAGTAGTATTTTACTGGGCGACTTTCACTTTACTTAAGTAGTATTTTACTGGGCGACTTTCACTTTTACTTGAGTAGTATTTTACTGGGCGACTTTCACTTTTACTTAAGTAGTATTTTACTGGGCGACTTTCACTTTTACTTGAGTAGTATTTTACTGGGCGACTTTCACTTTTACTTGAGTAGTATTTTACTGGGCGACTTTCACTTTTACTTAAGTAGTATTTTACTGGGCGACTTTCACTTTTACTTGAGTAGTATTTTACTGGGCGACTTTCACTTTTACTTAAGTAGTATTTTACTGGGCGACTTTCACTTTTACTTGAGTAGTATTTTACTGGGCGACTTTCACTTTTACTTGAGTAATTCTCTAATAAGGCAACTGTACTTTTACTTTTTCCCCCACTGCCTGTGTCCCCTACAGACCTGTCCCGCCTTCCTCAGCTTGAATCACATCTTTGTTCGGGTTTCATTGGATGAACATTAAAATATTTACACATTGCATATTTCAATTGGGTTTCCCCATTCAAATAATTTGTGAGATTGATCGACTTTCATGCGAACGATAAATATTGATCTGAGTAAATTCATTTCTATCCTCAAATAGGTTTTCTTTAAGTAATTGGATGAAGGAATCCAATATGAATATGGTGTCATTAACTGATTTGATGCCGAGAGACAGACACACGAATACCTCACAAGCCGTGCCATCTGTTTCTCAGTTAGTCTGCCAGGTGCCAGAGGAGAAGGGAGTCTAGCAGCGGTACACTTGTACTCCTGAATGAATAGGAAAGACTCATCATGAATATTTAAATTGTTAATTATACCGAGCCAATTGGGTAGCAGGCAGCTAATGTTCTCTGGCACTGTGCAGGGGACCCAATTTCCTCTGGATCTAAATATCGAAATATTTTGTTGTCTGCACCTGCAGCACTTGACCTTTGAGAAGATGAATAGCTATCTGGTTGTGGACTTCCAGGGTCGTATTCATCGGGGCTCTCGTACAATTGACATTTGCATTTTAGTAATTTAGCAGACACTCTTATCCAGAGTGATTTACAGTTACCTAGGTGGGACAACCACATACACTACACGACCAAATGTGGACACCTGCTCGTCGAACATTTCATTCCAAAATCATGGGCATTAATATGAATAGGAATAATGGTCTGGGGCTGTTTTTCATGGTTTCGGCTAAGCCCTTTAGTTCCAGTGATGGGAAATCTCAACGCTATACAGCATACAATGACATTCTAGATGATTCTTTGTTGGCCCTTTCTTGTTTCAGTATGACAATGCCCTCGTGCACAAAGCGAGTTCCATACAGAAATGATTTGTTGAGATTTGTGTGGAATAACTTGACTGGCCTGCACAAAGCCCTGACCTCAACCCCATGGAACACCTTTGGGATGAATCGGAATGCCGACTGCGAGCCAGGCCTAATCGCCAAACATCAGTGCCCAACCTCACTAATGCTCTTGTGGCTGAATGAAAGCAAGTCCCTGCAGTAATGTTACAACATCTAGTGGAAAGCCTTTCCAGAAAAGTGGAGGCTGTTATGGCAGCAAAGGGGGGTCTAACCATATTAATGCCTATGACATTGGAATGAAATGTTCGACGAGCAGGTGTCCACATACCATACTTTTGACTATGTAGTGTAGCTACAAGGAAAGTCAGTGATAGTAGGGGGGGGTAAAGTAAAGTGTGAGTGTTAGTTAACGGAAGGCAAGGGCGCTATTTATTTATTCATTTTATTTGACGGGGGAAAAGGGGAGGGAGTTCCAAGGGGAGGGGCTGTGGGAGTTTCTTTGAAGAGGTAAGTTTTCAGACGATTTTCAAGAAGATGGGCAGGGACTCTGCTGTTCTAGCTTCAGGGGGAAGCTGGTTCCGCCACTGGGGTGCCAGGGCAGAGAAGAGCTTTGACTGGGCTGAGCGGGAGCTGCACTCCCGTAGGGGTGGGAGTGCCAAGAGACCAGAGGTGGCAGAATGGAGTACTTGGGTTGTGGTGTAGGGTTTGAGCATAGCCTGAAGGTAGGGAGGGGCAGTTCCTCTCTGACTGAAAGTCAGTGGACTGCGTGGAGGAGCAGGGTGACATTGGAGAGCATGGGAAGGTTGAACACCAGGCAGGGGTTTGGGGGTTTGATGGCACAAGCCGGGAGAAAAATGTTTTGCAACAGGAAACAGAAATACATTTTTCTTATTGGTAAAGTTCAGCTAGTCCTTCCGTGTTTCATTCCGTTTTCCTCCATTTGGTGCCTAATGAATACAACCCTGGTGAAATGTGGTAAGGAGGAGTGCAGGAAAGGATAGCCCATGGGTCCTGACACACATTGTTCTGACAGTGACACAGGTGTTCCTAAAGGCAGCATGTCTCTGTCTGTCTCCATCTCACTGCAAGGGGGTTATCATCCAGCTTACCAACGCCACTGAGCCACTTCAATTGAATGTCAGATAACCTGTACACTGTGATTACCCACTTACCTGCTCCTTGGACTGACACAAGTCTGAAATTATGCCTTGTGTCGGCTATGATTTATGCTACCACGTGTCTGACCAAAAACATGGAGCACTCACGCACACAGGCACACTCACGCACACAGACAGACAGATACTCACACACAGACACACACACGCACACAGTCAGACAGATACTCACACACAGACACACACACACTTTGCCACATCCATTCCCATAATCATCATCCTTATCCTCACAGTTACCTTGACAGTCTTGTCCATGGAGGCAGACAGTATGAGATGGCTGAGCTGGGCACCACTGGATCATGTTGATTGGACCCTGGTGTGCCAGGAGGCTCAAGGCCAGGCCTGGGCTCCAGGTACGGATGTACCCACTCAGAGAGCTCCGTCAGCAGCCTGGAGACAGTGGACTTGTCAGACATGACTTTGGTTTCCAAAGACGTTGGTTCTTCTCTCTCCTGGTGTGGCCAACCTCTGGGGAATGTATGGCCTGACACCAGGTGATGCAGCCTGGTGCCTCTTCACTGTGGTCGAATTAACATGATCATAGAGTTGGGGAGTAGGGTAGGGTTTAGAGTTTGAACTGCTATCCACAATCGCTGAGAGACCCAATGGAGGGGGATAATTCTCCCTGTGAGGTTCTGACACTGTCCCACCACCACCAACGCATTGTCCTATTCAAGTTGTTTGTAGTGGGGGCTGTGTAATGGTCCATGGAAGTTAGAACCCAACGATTTCTGGTTTCTTTGGGACAGCCTGATATCATCCATGGGAGAGTTGGCAAGTGGAGGGAGTGCCTCGTCCTCCTCCTCATCCGGGTCAGAATCCTCATAGGCCACTAATGAGGTCATTGTCCTTTCCCCAGAACCCTGTGGGATGTCAATTAAAGAACACAATTAAAGAACACAAATAATCCTGCTCAACTACAAACTCTGTCTATCTGCAATTCTCTCTCTAATTCCATCCACTCTGGATAAACAATAACTTCATAAGAGACACTATTAGAGTGACACCTGCTGGAGTGAAGTATAGCACACCAGTCTAAAATATATTCTATATGGAGTGTACAAAACATTAGGAACACCTGTTCTTTTCATGAAATAGACTGACCAAGTGAACCCAGGTGAAAGCTATGATCCTTTATCGATGTAACCTGTTAAATTCACTGCAAATCAGTGTAGATGAAGGGGAGGAGACAAGTTAAATAAGGATTTTCAAGCCTTAAGAGACGGAATATGGCAGTAGGTGCCAGGCACATCGGTTTGAGTGTGTCAAGAACTGCAACACATCACGCTCAACAGTTTCCCGTGTGTATCAAGAATGGTCCACCACCCAAAGGACATCCAGCCAACTTGACTCAACTGTGGGAAGCATTGGAGTCAACATGGGCCAGCATCCATGTGGAATGCTTTCGACATCTTGTAAAGTCCATGACGAATTGTGGCTGTTCTGAGGGCAAAGGGAGGTGCAACGCAACAAGGCAGGTGTTCCTAATGTTTTGTACACTCAGTGTACATCATTTGCAGACAGTTTCCTGCACCCAAATCTATTCCTGGGCTAAAGAGCATTTTCAATAGAGATTGAGCTTGTTTTTCAGTCCAGGAGAAGGCATAGAATACGACGGCTGCACCCTAGAAATTAAGGATTTTCCAATTTTATTGGAGAGAGAGACAGAGACAGAGACAGAGACAGAGAGAGAGAGAGAGAGAGAGAGAGAGAGAGAGAGAGAGAGAGAGAGAGAGAGAGAGAGACTGGATGACTGTGGGGAAAGATAGAGAGGATGTGTCAAAGGACAGTAGGCCAGATTTGAACAGACACTGAAGACATGTGCTGGATGCTGAGGCATTTAATTTGACATTTTAGTCAATTAGCAGCCACTCTTATTTAGAATGACTTACATTTACTGCATTCATCTTGAGGTAGCTACGTAAGACAACCACATGTCAGTCATGTTATCATTAGGCTACAGCTAGATCAGCCAGGCCACATGAATAACTCTGACTACAGGCTAAGCAAGCGACAACCTTCCCCGCGGACTCCTTGGAGGTTGTTGCAAAACCTCTGTGGAATTGAATCGTGGGCTTTTCCCTTACCTTACGCCTACTGATAATGCCCAGGCGTTCTTGTTTAGCTCAGTTGGTAGGGCTGTGGGTCCGATTCCCAAGAGGGACCAGCATTGGAATGCATGGACTCAATACTGTAAGTCACTCTGCGTGAGAGCGTCTGCTATACTGAACAAAAATATAAAACGCAACATGCTAATATTTCAAAGATTTTACTGAGTTACAGTTCATATATGGAAATCAGTGAATTTAAATAAATTCATTAAGCCCCAATCTATGGATTTCACATGACTGGGTATACAGATATGCATTAGTTGATCACAGACACCTTAAAAAAAAGATAGGGGGAAAAAAGCATCAGATAACCAGTCTGTACCTGGTGTGACCACCATTTGGCTCATGCAGGGTGACACATCTCCTTCTATAGAGTTGATCAGGCTGTTGATTGTGGCCTGTGGAAAGTTGTCCCACTCCTCTTCAATGGCTGTACGAAGTCGCTGGATACTGGTGGGAACTGGAAGACACTGTCGGACACGTCGATCCAGAGCATCCCATACATGCTCAATGGGTGACATTTCTGGTGTGTATGCAGGACATGGAAGAACTGGGAGATTTTCAGCTACCAGGAATTGTGTACAGATCCTTGTGACATGGGGCTGTGCATTATCATGTTGAAACATGAGGTGATGGTGGCGGATGAAAGGCACAACAATGGGCCACAAGATCTCGTCACGGTATCTCTGTGCATTCAAATTGCCATCCAATAAAATGTAAATGTGTTCGTTGTGCGTAGCTTATGCTTGTCCATACCATAACCCCACCGCCACCATGGGGCACTCTGTTCACAACATTGACATCAGCAAACCGCTCGCCCAAACGACACCATACACGTGGTCTGTTGTTGTGTGGCCAGTTGGACGTACTGCCAAATTCTCTAAAACGATGTTGGAGGCAGCTTATGGTAGAGAAATGAACATTAAATTCTCTGGCAACCCCTCTTGTGGACATTCCTGCAGTCAGCATCCAATTGAACGCTCCCTTAACTTGAGACATCTGTGGCATTGTGTTGTATGACAAAACTGCACATTTTAGAGTGGCCTTTTATTGTCCTCAGTACAGGTGCACCTGTGTAATGATCAGGCTGTTTAATCAGATTCTTGATATGCCACACCTGTCAGGTGGATGGACTATCTTGGCAAATGAGAAATGTACACTGATGGGGATATATACAAATGTGTGCACAACTTAAGAGAAATAAGCTTTTCGTGTGTATGGAACATTTCTGGGAACTTTTATTTCAGCTCATGAAAGATGGGACCAACACTTTACATGTTGCTTTTATATTTTTGTTCAGTGTAAATGGCTTAAATTTAAATGTAAAATATAGACTTGTCTAGGAATTTGTCAAGGAACTGTCTAGAAAAGTGTCAGTGGTGTACGTAAGTGTCCACCTGTCAGACAGCTGAAAAGCTAGATTTCCACAAGCTGGTATTAAGGTAGCAGTGCACATCAGTTCTAGTAATTAGGTCTTTAAAAAAATAATATTGTCTCATACCCTGGATAGGTGCTGTGAATTGTATTGTTTTTACAGCGCATGTGTAAACCACATTCCACAGAGGGCCGTGTCTGCGGGTTTTCGCTCGTCCCCTGTACTTGATTGATGAATTAAGGTCACTAATTAGTAAGGAACTCCCCTGACCTGGTTGTCTAGGTCTTCAATGAAAGAAGAAAAAAAAAACTGAAAATGAATTTGACACCCCTATTTTACATGGTCAGTCATATAGTACGTTCCCCTGGAGCAAATAACTGTTAAGTGCCGTGCTCAAGGGCACATTGACAGATTTATTTCACCTTATTGGCTCAGGTATTCGAACCAGCAACTTCTTGTAGACAGTTTTCTGGCAGAGTAGTCCTAATCATAATGTGACTGGTATCTGCTGGAATACCATGACAACAGCACAATGTTTTACATTTTGACAGACCTTCAGAATATAGGCCAGCCATATTATGCTCAAGCAAAATGTTGTGAGAGATACATCTCTGCAGGTCTGCAAATCCAGCCAAAACATTGGGCACCCTAACCCAAAATGTACTCTTAAGGAGCCTAACTTTACCCTTACTCCTTAAGGTCCAAGAAAGAACCTTGTGTTATTTTCAGAGTTAGACTGGCTCTGGCAGCCAAAACAGCCAAGTACTCGATCTAAACGTCAATCGATTCTCAATTGCGATATGGTTCTAGAAACATAAATCCCTTTACTTATTTATCACATCAAAATAACTTCACAAATGCAAAATATTTACTGTATACCAGTGGAGGCTGCTGAGGGGAGGATGGCTCATAATAATGGCTGGAATGGAGTGTAATGGCTGGAGTGGAGTGAATGGAATGGTATCAAACACATGAAAACCGAAAATGTGTGTTTGATACCATTCCATTGACTCCATTCCAGACATTATTATGAGCCGTCCTCCCCTCAGCAGCCTCCACTGCTGTATATTGTTTTAACCAGCTTTATTGCAGCTGCAGCTGACAGTATTTTTCAGTCAGGGCTGTCCCAGACTTAAAAAAAAACCTTGGTCGAGTCGTCTGTTCTTTCGACCAATCGATTGCTCAAAGTTTTTAATCCTGAATTTGTCCATATATAGACACACTCCATGTGTTTTAATAAAATCAACTATTTGCATTGAGCTTGTCTGATGCTTTAAGCTTACGGTTTGATGCCTCAAGAGGGTGCCAGAGATGTAGATAACCAGAAGAAAAACAACTTAACCTGACCCAACTATTCTCCTCCCGCTCCTGCTGGCTTTTGCAGATTCTGCCATTACTCTCCTGAGGTTGCCGGTAATAGGCTACACCAGGAGTTGGCAACCTTCCTCATGTGGAATGCCAATTTATCTTACCATTTCTACCGTTCTGCGTGCCAGTTATGATTTTCATATGTACATTTTCGTGAAACAGTTTAATTTAATTTATAATAACATCTTCAGATCTCAAAATCATTGTCATGTAGTTAATGCAAACTATATCAAAATCTAAATAAAAATGATACAAACCAAAAAAGTAACTTCTATTACCATTTCCAACTTCAGTGCTTAATTTGAGCCGGATCCTGTACATAGAGGTTATGGAGAGGCCGGTGGGGTAGGTAACTGATCTTGACACAGGTTTTGGTAGTGGTGGTTAGCTTGTGAAGAGGTCTCTACGTAATCATGTCACGTAGCCTAGGCTAGTCATCTCCCTACTGAATTTGAATTGTGGGCAAGCCAAATAAAAAATGGATAAGAAAAGGCAATTGAGTTTGATGAAATTTTTTCAAGTACAAAAATCCAGACAAAGATGGTGAATCAAACCCAGAACAAGCCAGAGAATAGTGCCGGAGGGAAAATTGTTCCTGATTTTGATGCCTTAGCTAGCAGCGATGCTAATCCCGCCAGTTCAGCATCACCACCGGCACCTCCACTAGCTAGTAGGCCTACTAGTGAGTCAGACTCAGCGGGAGACTGGGGAGCTCGGGGAAGGGGGGTAGTGCATCCACTGACAATGTGCTCGGAGCAGGTGCAAATTTGCAGTGGTGGAAAAAGCACTCAAAGTCATACTTGAGTAAAAGATACCTTAATAGAACATGACTTAAGTACAAGTGAAGGTCACCCAGTAAAATACTACTTGAGGCAAAGTCAAAAAGTATTTAGTTAATACTTAAGTATCAAAAGTAAAAGTATTAATGATTTCTAATTCCTTATATTATGCAAACCAGACGGCACAATTTTCACGTTTTTTATTTATTTACGGGTAGCCAAGAGCTCACTCCAACACTCAGACATAATTTACAGATAGCCAGGAGCACACTCCAACACTCAGACATAATTTACAGAACTCAGAAATCATTTACAAAGAAGCATTTGTGTTTAGTTTATTTTTTTGTACACCACTGTCAATTTGCAGTTCAATAACAAGCAAATGTATAACCCCTGGCTTGTCATGCACAATTCAAAGTTGGGCTGCACAACATGCAAAAAGGTAGGGTTTGGGTCTAGAAACGATTGGAGGGATTAAACTAGCAAAAGAGTGGGTGGAATGTACAGTAAATGAACATCCTATGACTCAAAAAAACAACAAAAGAGAGCCCTCAGAAGGAGGCTAAACATCACAGAAATTGACTCTCATTAGTTAAATGGACTTGACATGGGGAGAGTCAAGGGAGGATTTTATTTTTTACAAACTTTGGTACTGTGAAGGTAATCTGAATATGTGCTTCATATTATCACATAGGCAGGAAACCTATATATTCTCATATGTGTGTTCTGCTGCAGCCTACATAGATTTATTTTACTTGAAGCTATATTCCAATATTGTGATATTTGTTCTACTGCTACATTGATGTCTTGGACTTCCTGACGGGCCGGCCCCAGGTGGTGAGGGTAGGAAACAACATCTCCACCCTGCTGATCCTCAACACTGGGGCCCCACAAGGGTGTGTTCTCAGCCCTCTCCTGTACTCCCTGTTCACCCATGACTGCGTGGCCAAGCACGCCTTCAACTCAATCATCAAGTTTGCTGACGACACTACAGTGGTAGGCTTGATTACCAACAACGATGAGACGGCCTACAGGGAGGAGGTGAGGGCCCTCGGAGTGTGGTGTCAGAAAAATAACTTCTCACTCAACGTCAACAAAACTAAGGAGTTGATCGCGGATTTCAGGAAACAGCAGAGGGAGCACCCCCCTATCCACATCGACGGGACAGTAGTGGAGAAGGTGGAAAGTTTTAAGTTCCTCGGCGTACACATCACGGACAAACTGAAATGGTCCACCCACACAGACAGCGTGGTGAAGAAGGCGCAACAGCGCCTCTTCAACCTCAGGAGGCTGAAGAAATTAGGCTTGTCACCAAAAACACTCACAACCTTCTACAGATGCACAATCGAGAGCATCCTGTCGGGCTGTATCACTGCCTGGTACGGCAATTGCTCCGCCCACAACCGTGAGGCTCTCCAGAGGGTAGTGAGGACTGCACAACGCATCACCGGGGGTAAACTACCTGCCCTCCAGGACACCTACACCACCCGATGTCACAGGAAGGCCAAAAAGATCATCAAGGACAACAACCACCCGAGCCACTGCCTGTTCACCCCGCTATCATCCAGAAGGCGAGGTCAGTACAGGTGCATCAAAGCTGGGACCGAGAGACTGAAAAACAGCTTCTATCTCAAGGCCATCAGACTGTTAAACAGCCACCATTAACATTGAGTGGCTGCTGCCAACATACTGACTTAAATCTCTAGCCACTTTAAATAATAGGATTGGATGAAAGAAATGTATCACTAGCCACTTTAAACAATTTTGTATATAATGTTTACATATCCGACATTACTCATATCAAATGTTTACACTGTACTCTAAACCATCTACTGAATCTTGCCTATGCCGTTCGGCCATCGACTCAAATCTCTAGCCACTTTAATTATAAAAAATTTGATTAAATAAATGTATCACTAGTCACTTTAAACGATGCCATTTATATAATGTTTACATATCCTACATTACTCATCTCATATGTATATACTGTACTCTATATACCATCTACTGCATCTTGCCTACGCCGGTCAGCCATCGCTCATCCATATGTTTATAGGTACTTACTCGTATTCATTCCTTTACTCTTGTGTGTATAAGGTAGTTGTTGTGAATTTGTTAGATTACTTGTTAGATACTACTGCATGGTCGGAACTAGAAGCACAAGCATTTCGCTACACTCGCATTAACATCTGCTAACCATGTGTATGTGACCAATACGATTTGATTTGATTTGAAAATGATATGAAATGTTGGTCTTGTAAGCACCACAGCTGAGTATGTGTGCATATGTTTCAGTATGTTTATAACTATAGAATTGCATTAGGAGTAGTGACTAGTGTGTTATGGGTTAGATGGAATGATATATGTAGGTTGAATATTCTTCCAACTCATTAATCTCTTTCCCAATGTCTAACAGCCGAAGAACACTTGACAGATTACAGGCAGTAATTCTCATGGCAGTCGCCGAAGGGACCGTAATTGAAGGAGGTTATAGGCATGGGCCATGTTAGTAGTAGCAGGGGTTACTTTAGTAGCCTTGTATTATTAGATATTAGTTTATGAGAACGTATGCCACATGGCTTGGTAACTGGCAGACTAATGGGAGTACAGGGGTGGCAGTTATTTAAATGTTATACATTTGTGATCTTGTCATAAGAAGAGAGTCTAAATTGTCAGGGAATGACCCGTGTGTTGCAGTGTGTATATCCTCAGGTGAAAGCAGAAATAACCAAGGGCATCGGCTGAATTATGGAGATTGAGTGTACATCCAGATACACCAGGAGGAGGAGGTGTTGGGACAGCATTGTTCTGGTTCACACACAGTACTCCTTACAGCACCTGTAGCGGTAAAGATTGTCATGTCTCTCCTCGGTGGGTTCATAGTTCTCACGTGAAGTAAGGTCCAGCTGTATAATGAGTGAGCTTGAAGACACCATGACAGAGTAAGCGGAACTAAAGAGAGAGAGAGAGAGAGAGAGAGAGAGAGAGAGAGAGAGAGAGAGAGAGAGAGAGACTAGATTCCACTGTAGACATGCAGATGGGTTGGGTCTGGGAGTTACTTTTAACATCATAGTTGGGTTGGGTTAGCTGTTTTATTGGTTAATGCATCATATGAAGAGGATAGATGTTGGGGTTATTGTACTCTAAACAACATGTTGAAGGCATCGATGTGAAAGCATATACAGTGCTGAGTTATCTCAAAAGGATGTAGCGTTGATTAGGGATACACACTTGCCTATCAGGTGGCAATAGAGGAGATGGGGAACAAAGTGAAAATGACATGGATTGGGAACACCTCTCGGAACCTGGGTCCGGAAAGGGAAAGACTGGGCGAAAGCATGAGGAGTCTTTTTAGGGCTTTAATTTTTGTGGAATCCAGCAGAAAAGTGTCCTGAAGGCATAGAGTCAGGTGAAGAGAGAGTGGGAATTGTCATGGTCTCAGACTTTGGTTTTCATGACTATATAATTATGCATAGTTTATCACATTGTTAATACTGTTATGCTTTGTGTTTCTCGTTGCTTTGCAAGTCTAATGCTATCACTCTCTTGGGAACCAGAAGGAGAGGAAGTTGCCAGCTTCAGCTGGAATGTCATTTTGTTGTGTGATGAGAGATGGAAATAAGATGGTGTATGGTGTAATCATAGAACAGAGGCCACAAGTCTCTAAGTTTGAAAACCTCACAGAAAGAAGGAAAAAACGTGAACCAGGACTAGAGGTTCCACGTCCGGTGATCCCAGGGGACCAGGACTACATCCGAGTGTTCCGGAGGAAGTGGAGCGAGCCAAGGCGAGATGGTCCCTACGAGGTGGTCCTAGCAACACCAACAGCTGTCCAGGTGAAAGGAAGCAACACGTGGTACCATCTAAACCACTGCACCAGAGTCCCGGCGGGGAGAAGGGGGCGACCACGAGCCATGAGGACACAGAGGATGCTGATACACCAGGCGGGTGTCCGGAGGGAACGGGAGCAGAGGAGGTCAACGCGCCAGGCAGGAGCCAGGAAGAATCCAAAGGAGAGGCGGATCAAGGAGAAACTTCCAACAGCCAACAGACACTCTCTCCTGAAGATCCAGAGAGTCCAGGGAGGAGTGACATGCCTTTTGTTCCTGATGACCTACTCTGGCAGATTCCCCTGACGGACGGAGGCGCTGTCCAAGGGGACGAAGAAACAACGACAGGAGAATGGGAAGGAGACTTTCTTACCATCGACTTCTCTGCCCTCACATGGTCTTCCTAACAGACAGTGGAAACCAGGACAGATGAAGAACGGCAGCAACAGCGGCAAACCATGAAGAAATTGTAAAATCACCTCCCACTAGCACTAGTACACCAACTAAGACAATGGCAAAACCACAAGAAAGTGGGTTGATGCAGAAAATCTGGACATCTGTTACTAACTGGGGTAGCCACAATGAAGAAACTACCCCAGAATCAACATTTAGAAAATAAAAAAATAAATGGCTGGTATAACTGGGCCAGCCAAAAAACATAGAATGGACAATTGTATACTGTGTAGTAAATCCCCCACGATAGGTATATGAATAGTACCTGAACCTGCAACATTTGAGGTTTGTGCAAATGGTGCAAACTAGATAATGTGAAATTTGGACATGTTGACCCAATTCTCTGTGCTGTGTGTCAAAATGGTGACTATCCCTTATGATTGGGATGAGGAATGTGTTTACAGTATACACATAGTATAACAGAATATAACAGAATATAACCATGTACTCAAAGTAACAGTTGCTGAATGATAGATGATGTTAGACCTTCTGAATATCTGTTCACCTAGACATGTATGTGACATTGGATTTGTCCTCAATCCTCTAACAGGTTTTTCACTTATGTCCAAAATAGTTATTAGAGAGGTGTCTGCAAGGGAGGGCAATATGTTTACATATCATATTGCGATTGACATTATAAGGGTTTATGATGTTTAGTTTATTGTTTTTATCGTTTTATTATTTTTCTTGTATTCTACTGAGAACGTCGGGCAAGGCTAAGAAATGCGCGCTTTAAAACTATATGTGAAAGGAGATGTTCGGTCCTGAGAAACTGGAGATAAGGTTGTTAAAATGGATGAGAGGTAGATTGCCTCAATAGCGTCACAGAAGGTGTTCTCTTTCTAATTTATACTGGAACATGTTGTTGTGTTGCATACCAGGTGAAATGTAAGGCGCCAAATTCAAAATCCAAAAGTTGAATTATTAAACATCCACCAATATACAAGTGTTCCATACTCATCAAAAGCTCTGTTTCTTGGCAATATCACAGCGTTGTCAGATTTCAAAAAGGCTTTACTGCGAAAGCAGCACATTTGATTGTTTGAGGGTAGCACCTCACATATTTTTCCCATAGCCATGAATCGATTAGCCATCACGGCACACACATAACACATTTCACTGCGAAAACAAATCAATTACCTGTTGAAGAACTTCTGCTGAGGTCATCCTAAGTGTCCAACGAAGACAATCCATGGTTCTTTTGTTAGAAAAAGTAATGTATTTTATCCATAAATCTCCATTTGGTTTGCGCGTTATAATCAGAAACGACAGCCTCCACTCCTCCATTGAAACATGACGCAAACTCGTTCATCTTATACCTATAAACTTGTCCAAGAACAATCAAACATAGTTTTAAATGTATCCTTAGGAACACTTTTACATATATTTACTATTATAAATCAACCGGAATATAAACTGATCGATAAAGACGGTAAAAAAGACACTGCGCGCCTTGTCGGGAGCGCGCTGGGTACTGTTTACATAAAAAGGTCACTTCCTGGTTTGCTCTTATTCTCTGGTCTAATTCATCCAAATTGAAAATTTACACTGTCTCGAGACTGTTGACATCTAAAGGAAGCGATGGGTACTGCATTCATATGCCCTTATATGGTCATTTTCATGAGGGAGGGGTTCCAAATGAGCAATGTGTCAAAATCACTTTTTCCAGGACAGAAATTCCTCGGGGTTTCGCCTGCCATATGAGTTCTGTTTCACTCACAGACAAATGGTTAACACTTTTGGAAAGTTCTGAGTGTGTCCTATCCAATGGTACTAAATATGTGCATATCCTATTTTCTGGGCCTGAATGGGAGGCATTTTACTTTGGGCACGCCAGGCTCTCCAAAACCGACCCCTCAGCTGCCACTCCCTAACAAGTTAAAAAAAGTTACATTTAAAAAAGCCACGCTTATGGCAATGTTGTAGCAATGTGTAGGAGGGAGATTCCTATATGTGAGAAGTGTGCAGGAGGGCATGAGACAAAGGAATGTGTAGTGTCAGTGGCGAAAGTTGAGTGTAAGCTGTGGGGTTGCCCATGTGGCTGGAGATCGAGAGGGCTAATACAGTTGAAGTCGGAAGTTTACATACACCTTAGCCAAATACATTTAAACTCAGTTTTTGGCAATTCCTGACATTTAATCCTAGTAAAAATTCCCTGGCTTAAGTCAGTTAGGATCACCACTTTATTTTAAGAATGTGAAATGTCAGAATAATAGTAGAGAGAATTATTTATTTCAGCTTTTATTCCATTCATCACATTTCCAGTGGGTCAGAAGTTTACACACTTTTTCAGTTCTGCCCACACATTTTCTATGGGATTGAGGTCAGGGCTTTGTGATGGCCACTCCAATACCTTGACTTTGTTGTCCTTTGCCACAACTTTGGAAGTATGCTTGGGGTCATTGTCCATTTCATTTGGAAGACCCATTTGCGACCAAGCTTTAACTTCCTGACTGATGTCTTGAGATGTTGCTTCAATATATCCACATAATTTTCCTCCCACATGATGCCATCTATTTTGTGGAGTGCACTAGTCCCTTCTGCAGCAAAGCACCCCCACAACATGATGCTGCCTCCCCCGTGCTTCACGGTTGGGATGGTGTTCTTCGGCTTGCAAGCCTCCCCCTTTTTCCTCCAAACATAATGATGGTCATTATGTCCAAGCAGTTATATTTTTGTTTCATCAGACCAGAGGACATTTCCCAAAAAAGTACGATCTTCGTCCCCATGTGCAGTTGCAAACCGTAGTCTGGCTTTGTTATGGCGGTTTTGGAGCAGTGGCTTCCTCCTTGCCGAGTGGCCTTTCAGGTTATGTCGATATAGGACTCGTTTTACTGTGGATATAGATACTTTTGTACCTGTTTCCTCCAGCATCTTCTCAAGGTCCTTTGCTGTTGTTCTGGGATTGATTTGCACTGAGTTTGAAGGTAGGCCTTGAAATACATCCACAGGTACACCTCCAAATGACTTATGTCAATTAGCCTATCAGAAGCTTCTAAAGCCATGACATCATTTTCTAGAATTTTCCAAACTGTTTAAAGGCACAGTCAACTTAGTGTATGTAAACTTCTGACCCACTGGAATTGTGATACAGTGAATTATAAGTGAAATAATCTGTCTGTAAACAATTGTTGGAAAAAATACTTGTGTCATGCACAAAGTAAATGTCCTAACCGACTTGCCAAAACAATGGTTTGTTAAGAAGAAATTTGTGGAGTGGTTTAAAAACGAGTTTTAATGACTCCAACCTAAGTGTATGTAAACTTCCGACTTTAACTGTATGTGCTTCAGTAAGTTGGGTTTCTTAGCATTCATAGCCATGGTTGACAACTGTACTGCAGAAATGGAATGTAAATCACAGAAAATAGAGGTTGTGGTGGCAGCTGCAGAGAAGTACTTTGGATTGCAAGGTTTTACTGCAGAAGATTTGCAGGGGGTGTTGAGTGGTAGTGTTCTGTCCTGCCAGACCGTTGGCCTGGAGCAGGATTCGATTAGGTTAAATAGTGGAATATGGTGATTTTATTATTTATAGATATATTTTTTTGTGAGGGCTAATAGTTGGCAGTTTTCCCTATCCTTTTTCCCAATTTTGTATTATCGGAATTTAATGTAATTAGGCCGTGACTGGCCTCACACCTCAGTACAGTAGGTGACGGAGGGTAGGGCTGCGTCTTATCCGCTCTTAACCAACCCTGCTATTTTGTTTGTTTTTTCGCGTTGTTCATATCTTATTTTGTACATTAAGTTGCTGCTACCGTCTCTTATGACCGAAAAGAGCTTCAGGACATCAGAACTGGGATTACTCACCTCAAATTGGACGAGGAGTTCTTTTTCAATGAGTCCGACGCAAGGGATATACTACAGACACCAAACTAGGCCCAGATCCCCGTGGCTAATCTGCCCTTGCCTTCCATTCTGCTAGCTAACATTCAATCGCTGGAAAATAAATGGGACGAACTGAAAGCATGTATATACTACCAACAGGACATTAAAAACTGTAACATCTTATGTTTCACGGAGTCGTGGCTGGACGACGACATTAACAACATACAGCTGGCGGGTTATACACTCTATCGTCAGGACAGAACAGCAGCCTCTGGTAAGACACGGGGACGGGGGCCTATGCATATTTGTAAACAATAGCTGGTGCACGATATCTAAGGAAGTCTCCGAGTTTTGCTCGCCTGAGGTAGAGTATCTCATGATAAGCTGTAGACTGCACTATCTACCGAGAGTTTCCATCTGTATTTTTCGTACCACCACAGACCGAGGCTGGCACTAAAACCACACTCAATGAGCTGTATTCCGCCATAAGCAAACAGGAAAACGCTCATCCAGAGGTGGCACTCCTAGTGGCCGGCGACTTTAATGCAGGGAAACTTAAATCAGTTTTACCTCATTTCTATCAGCATGTTAAATGTGCAACCAGAGGGGGGGAAGAATTCTAGACCACATTTACTCCACACACAGAGACGTGTACAAGCTCTCCCTTGCCCTCCATTTGTCAAATCTGACCATAACTCTATCCTCCTGACTCCTGCTTACAAGCAAAAATTAAAGCAGGAAGCACCAGTGACTCAGTCTATAAAAAAGTGGTCAGATGAAGCAGATGCTAAACTACAGAACTGTTTTGCTAGCACAGACTGGAATATGTTCCGGGATACTTCCGATGGCATTAAGGGGTACACCACATCAGTCACTGGCTTTATCAATAAGTGCTTCGAGGATGTTGTCCCCACAGTGACTGTACGTACATACCCCAACCAGAAGCCATGGATTACAGGCAACATTCGCACTGAGCTAAAGGGTAAAGCTTCCGCTTTCAAGGAGCAGGACTCTAACCCGGAAGCTTATAAGAAATCCCGCTATGCCCACCGACGAACCATCAAACAGGCAAAGCATCAATACAGGACTAAGAACGAATCGTACTACACCGGCTCCGACTCTCGTCGGATGTGGCAGGGCTTGAAAACTATTACAGACTACAAAGGGAAGCACAGCCGAGAGCTGCCCAGTGACACAAGCCTACCAGACAAGCTAAATAACTTCTATGCTCGCTTCGAGGCAAGTAACACTGAAACATGCATGAGAGCATCAGCTGCTCTGGACGACTGTGTGATCACGCTCTCCGCCGCCGATGTGAGTAAGACCTTTAAACAAGACAACATTCACAGGGCCGCTGGGCCAGAAGGATTACCAGGATGTGTACTCCAAGCATGCGCTGACCAACTGGCAAGTTTCTTAATTTTCAACCTCTCCCTGTCTGAGTCTGTTATACCAACATGTTTCAAGCAGACCACCATAGTCCCTGTGCCCAAGAACACTAAGGTAACCTGCCTAAATGACTACCGACCCGTAGTACTCATGTCTGTAGCCATGAAATGCTTTGAAAGGCTGGTCATGGCTCACATCAACACCATTATCCCAGAAACCCTAGACCCACTCGAATTTACATAAGGCACCAACAGATCCACAGATGATGCAATCTCTATTGCACTCCTCACTGCCCTTTCCCACCTGGACAAAAGGAACACCTATGTGAGAATCCTATTCATTGACTACAGCTCAGTGTTCAACCCCATAGTGCCCTCAAAGCTCATCACTAAGCTAAGGACCACACCTCCCTCTGCAACTGGACTTCCTGACAGGCCACCCCAAGGTGGTCAGGATAGGCAACAACACATCTGCCACACTGATCCAAAGTCAAAGTCAACATCCACGTCTTCTTAATTGACATCTACATCTTCAGCGCCCAGGGAACAGTGGGTTAACTGCCTTGTTCAGGGGCAGAACTACAGATTTTTTTTTTTTTTTTATTATTATTATTATTTTTCCCCTTGTCAGCTTGGAGGATTCAAACTTGCAACCTTCCAGTTACAAGTCCAACACTCTAACCACTAGGCTACCTGCCCCCCCTCAACACGGGGGCCCTTCAGGGGTGCGTGCTCAGTCCCCTCCTGTACTCCCTGTTCACACATGACCGCATGGACAGGCACAACTCCAACACCATCATTAAGTTTGCTGATGACACAACAGTGGTAGGCCTGATCACCGACAATGATGAGACAGCCTATAGGGAGGAGGTCAGAGACCTGACCATGTGGTGCATGGACAACAACTTCTCCCTCAACGTGATCAAGACAAAGGAGATGATTGTGGACTACAGGAAAAGGAGGACCTAGCATGCCCCCATTCTCATCAACGGGGAGCAGGTTTAGAGCTTCAAGTGCCTTGGCGTCCACATCACCAACAAACTAACATGGTCCAAGCACACCAAGATAGTCGTGAAGAGGGCACCACAAAACCTATTCCTCCTCAGGCTCAGGAGAAAGTACAGTAAATGTATGTATCTCATCAATTTTATCCAGTTCCAAACGTGTGAAGGCTGTGCAGGAATCCATTGATCCACATCTTCAAAATAAAAGTTGTAATTATATCTCACGCTCTTTACATTAGCGCACAGCGCTTGACAACTTTTATTTTGAAATTGTCAGTCGGAACCAAAACAATTCCGACAGGCATCGTGGACGTTTTAAACAGACTTGCATTGTCGTTAATGCATTTGTCTTCATGTCCTTCGGATTCGAAGTACCTGGATTTTCTCTAACTCTTTGACATGATAATATTATAACCTATCTTATTACGGTACATAAATTAGACAGTGGAACTGCATAGATCAACTACTTGTTTGTTAGGGGATACATTTGCCCTGAACACCTCGCAGCCAACAAGCAGGCTGATGCAAGTGGAATGACTTGATGTTACCGGTGTCCTAGAATCTGAAAGGTGCGTGCATTGCAATCATTTAGAAACATTTGGAATATTTAAAAATCTAAAATATGTTGACTATTTCATTTGATGTACTCGTGTTTATTTAGAAAAACATATCCTATCAACCGAAAGCCACTGTCACGGCGTGGTAGAGTAGATCAGAACAGAACAACGTTATGACAAACATATGGGCTAACCACCATGCTAAGCTAGCTTTAGCAGTGGAGAGAGAGGTTCTTGAATCACAACATATGCACCATTTAAAAAGGAAAAACACAGATATCGATTGCTGTTCATTGTGTAAATGACTGCAAACCACCCTGGACAGCGTTGCGTGTTTTCTTGATTTAAATGCCCCGTACATTAGCTAGCTAACGTTAGTCATTTTAGTAGACAGACTACTGAACAAATTCCGGAGATTTTAGTTCTGAGTTAAACAAGATTAGCTAGCTACTTTCCCTTGCACAGGGAACTGAAAACCCCGGCCTTATCTTTACCAGGCAACATGTAATCTTATGACAAGACTTACTAGATAGCTTGTTAACTAATGCAATGGCATGTATGATACTTGACGTAAACTACTGTATATGTGTCACACAATCTTGTATGTCTTAGGTCCTGACCAAGTTGAAGATGACAGACTGTCTGGGAGACGGGGCTGGGGATATGACCCCAATGGACCTATATGAGAAACTAACATCACAAGGAGTCACAGTCCGAACTCTGAAAACAGAAAAGGCTGCAAAAGTGAGCTTTTAGATGTATTTATTTTATTTATTTTCCAGGATAAAATTGAGATGCACCATCTCATTTTCAAGTGTCAAAAAAAAATACAATACTTAGTTACAAGAATTATATGGCATATACTAACAATGTCCAATAACAATGAAATGCAAATAAAACAGTATAAAAAAGGTGTAAAACGAATAATAGGTCTACAACTAACAACCTACTGCTACAACTAATAAAACTAAGTACCTATAACATATACATATTTACACATCTTCACATGGGGATGTTTTCTATTAGTTAAGAACACAAACAGTGTGTTCTTATACTGTATCATGCCATAATAAATTGCTATGTGTTGTGCAATACAGTCATGATACAACACTGGTCATATCGTCTTCGTATAGTGAATTATTCCATGATAATGAGACACCGTGATGTTATTGTAATACCTTTTATCTTCTATTATTTTTGGATTGCAGGCTGATATTGAGGCTGCTGTACAGTTGCTGCTGAAGCTAAAAGTGGACTACAAGCAGGTAACAGGTCAGGACTACAAGACTGGATGTCCACCCTCAGAATGTGCTGTTTCACAAGACAACGGGCCAGCAGCAGCTGCAGATGGGGAGGACATGGTCGACCCTTGGAACGTCTCCACCACCAACGCCAAAGGAGTGGACTACGACAAGCTGATAGGTCAGAGGGGAAATCATAATGTTAGATCTCTGGGCAGAATCGGAATGAATGCACAGTGCCCGCTTCACTTGACAATTGTGTAAATCATGCATTGATGGAAGAATTGTTTGAGGTATGTACGAATTCTCAAGTTAGGAGCTAGGCGTCTGAAAATGAATGGGTCTTTATGTGAGATATGTCAAATATCTCACACGTTGCTGTAAACTTGCTTCAAACACATGGACGTTATCTAATGTCAAACTCTTTTTTTATTTTATTTTATTTAGTCAGAGCATAATTAATGGTTTGGGTTAATTGTGTACTGACGTTTCTTTTCAGTGAGGTTTGGCAGTAGCAAGATTGACCAAGAGCTTGTGGACAGAATAGAGAGAGTCTCGGGACAGAAGGCACACCGCTTTTTACGCAGAGGAATCTTCTTCTCTCACAGGTCAGTTATGCTAGTCAATACAGTCACCAGATTCGTCACTCCTCTACTATGAAAGCTGTTCTTGTCATCACTGAGTTCGTCATTCCTATGAATTTATGTGAATGTACTCTAGAGGGCGGTACGTCTGCCTTTATGTCTATCTGTCTGGGATTGAGCATGAGCAATTGATACCACGGGGTAAACATTGAGTCTTAATCGGCTCTCATCTTGTCTTGGGGGCATTTTATGATGTGTCATATGCTGTAACTTTGTGTTTGTCTTTCCAGAGATATGCACCAGGTTCTGGACGCGTATGAGAAGAACAAGTCTTTCTACCTCTACACAGGCAGAGGACCCTCCTCAGAGGCCTTGCACGTGGGCCACCTCATCCCTTTCATCTTCACAAAGTGAGTCTGTCAGTGTTAGTAGCCAGGGTTGGGGTCAATTCCATTTCCCTTCCAGTCAATTCAGAAAGTAAACCAAATTCAGAGATTTTTCTGTGAAAAGCGTAGAAGAGAATTGGACATCCAGTGTACTTCCTGAATTGACTGGAATTCAAATGGAATTGACCCCAACCCTGATTAGTATTAGTGAGATGGAGGGACTTGACACTATTAAGAACCACCTAAAGTTCTCCCTACACTATGGTACATCCCTGACCCTTTGTCCCAGACCAGGAAACACTCTAGACCCTACCTACTGTATGACAAACTGCCTATAATAACAAATACAGTACTTTATTACACACTGCCTATAATAAGATACTGTATAAAAAAACGGCCTATAATAATAGATACTGTATAACACACTGCCTATAATAACAGATACTGTATAACAGATACTGTATAACACACTGTCTATAATAACAGATACTGTATAACATATACTGTATAACACACTGTCTATAATAACAGATACTGTATAACAGATACTGTATAACACACTGTCTATAATAACAGATACTGTATAACAGATACTGTATAACACACTGCCTATAATAACAGATACTGTATAACACACTGTCTATAATAACAGATACTGTATAACAGATACTGTATAACACACTGCCTATAATAACAGATACTGTATAACAGATACTGTATAACACACTGTCTATAATAACAGATACTGTATAACAGATACTGTATAACACACTGCCTATAATAACAGATACTGTATAACAGATACTGTATAACACACTGTCTATAATAACAGATACTGTATAACAGATACTGTATAACACACTGTCTATAATAACAGATACTGTATAACACACTGCCTATAATAACAGATACTGTATAACACACTGCCTATAATAACAGATACTGTATAACAGATACTGTATAACACACTGCCTATAATAACAGATACTGTATAACAGATACTGTATAACACACTGCCTATAATAACAGATACTGTATAACACACTGTCTATAATAACAGATACTGTATAACAGATACTGTATAACACACTGCCTATAATAACAGATACTGTATAACAGATACTGTATAACACACTGTCTATAATAACAGATACTGTATAACAGATACTGTATAACACACTGCCTATAATAACAGATACTGTATAACAGATACTGTATAACACACTGTCTATAATAACAGATACTGTATAACAGATACTGTATAACACACTGTCTATAATAACAGATACTGTATAACACACTGCCTATAATAACAGATACTGTATAACAGATACTGTATAACACACTGTCTATAATAACAGATACTGTATAACAGATACTGTATAACACACTGTCTATAATAATAGATACTGTATAACACACTGCCTATAATAACAGATACTGTATAACAGATACTGTATAACACACTGCCTATAATAACAGATACTGTATAACAGATACTGTATAACACACTGTCTATAATAACAGATACTGTATAACAGATACTGTATAACACACTGCCTATAATAACAGATACTGTATAACAGATACTGTATAACACACTGCCTATAATAACAGATACTGTATAACAGATACTGTATAACACACTGTCTATAATAACAGATACTGTATAACAGATACTGTATAACACTGTCTATAATAACAGATACTGTATAACAGATACTGTATAACACACTGTCTATAATAACAGATACTGTATAACAGATACTGTATAACAGATACTGTATAACACACTGTCTATAATAACAGATACTGTATAACAGATACTGTATAACACACTGTCTATAATAACAGATACTGTATAACAGATACTGTATAACACACTGCCTATAATAACAGATACTGTATAACAGATACTGTATAACACACTGCCTATAATAACAGATACTGTAACACACTGCCTATAATAACAGATACTGTATAACACACTGTCTATAATAACAGATACTGTATAACAGATACTGTATAACACACTGCCTATAATAACAGATACTGTATAACAGATACTGTATAACACTGCCTATAATAACAGATACTGTATAACAGATACTGTATAACACACTGTCTATAATAACAGATACTGTATAACAGATACTGTATAACACACTGCCTATAATAACAGATACTGTATAACAGATACTGTATAACACACTGCCTATAATAGATACTGTATAACAGATACTGTATAACACACTGTCTATAATAACAGATACTGTATAACAGATACTGTATAACACACTGCCTATAATAACAGATACTGTATAACAGATACTGTATAACACACTGCCTATAATAACAGATACTGTATAACAGATACTGTATAACACACTGTCTATAATAACAGATACTGTATAACAGATACTGTATAACACTGTCTATAATAACAGATACTGTATAACAGATACTGTATAACACACTGTCTATAATAACAGATACTGTATAACAGATACTGTATAACACACTGTCTATAATAACAGATACTGTATAACAGATACTGTATAACAGATACTGTATAACACTGTCTATAATAACAGATACTGTATAACACACTGTCTATAATAACAGATACTGTATAACAGATACTGTATAACACACTGCCTATAACAGATACTGTATAACAGATACTGTATAACACACTGCCTATAATAACAGATACTGTATAACAGATACTGTATAACACACTGTCTATAATAACAGATACTGTATAACAGATACTGTATAACAGATACTGTATAACACTGTCTATAATAACAGATACTGTATAACAGATACTGTATAACACACTGTCTATAATAACAGATACTGTATAACAGATACTGTATAACAGATACTGTATAACACACTGTCTATAATAACAGATACTGTATAACAGATACTGTATAACACACTGTCTATAATAACAGATACTGTATAACAGATACTGTATAACACACTGCCTATAATAACAGATACTGTATAACAGATACTGTATAACACACTGCCTATAATAACAGATACTGTAACACACTGCCTATAATAACAGATACTGTATAACACACTGTCTATAATAACAGATACTGTATAACAGATACTGTATAACACACTGCCTATAATAACAGATACTGTATAACAGATACTGTATAACACTGCCTATAATAACAGATACTGTATAACAGATACTGTATAACACACTGCCTATAATAACAGATACTGTATAACACACTGCCTATAATAACAGATACTGTATAACAGATACTGTATAACACACTGCCTATAATAACAGATACTGTATAACAGATACTGTATAACACTGTCTATAATAACAGATACTGTATAACAGATACTGTATAACACACTGTCTATAATAACAGATACTGTATAACAGATACTGTATAACAGATACTGTATAACACACTGTCTATAATAACAGATACTGTATAACAGATACTGTATAACACACTGCCTATAATAACAGATACTGTATAACAGATACTGTATAACACACTGCCTATAACAGATACTGTATAACAGATACTGTATAACACACTGTCTATAATAACAGATACTGTATAACAGATACTGTATAACACACTGTCTATAATAACAGATACTGTATAACAGATACTGTATAACACACTGCCTATAATAACAGATACTGTATAACAGATACTGTATAACACACTGCCTATAATAACAGATACTGTAACACACTGCCTATAATAACAGATACTGTATAACACACTGTCTATAATAACAGATACTGTATAACAGATACTGTATAACACACTGCCTATAATAACAGATACTGTATAACAGATACTGTATAACACTGCCTATAATAACAGATACTGTATAACAGATACTGTATAACACACTGCCTATAATAACAGATACTGTATAACACACTGCCTATAATAACAGATACTGTATAACAGATACTGTATAACACACTGCCTATAATAACAGATACTGTATAACAGATACTGTATAACACTGTCTATAATAACAGATACTGTATAACAGATACTGTATAACACACTGTCTATAATAACAGATACTGTATAACAGATACTGTATAACAGATACTGTATAACACACTGTCTATAATAACAGATACTGTATAACAGATACTGTATAACACACTGCCTATAATAACAGATACTGTATAACAGATACTGTATAACACACTGCCTATAACAGATACTGTATAACAGATACTGTATAACACACTGTCTATAATAACAGATACTGTATAACAGATACTGTATAACACACTGTCTATAATAACAGATACTGTATAACAGATACTGTATAACACACTGCCTATAATAACAGATACTGTATAACAGATACTGTATAACACACTGCCTATAATAACAGATACTGTAACACACTGCCTATAATAACAGATACTGTATAACACACTGTCTATAATAACAGATACTGTATAACAGATACTGTATAACACACTGCCTATAATAACAGATACTGTATAACAGATACTGTATAACACTGCCTATAATAACAGATACTGTATAACAGATACTGTATAACACACTGCCTATAATAACAGATACTGTATAACACACTGCCTATAATAACAGATACTGTATAACAGATACTGTATAACACACTGCCTATAATAACAGATACTGTATAACAGATACTGTATAACACTGTCTATAATAACAGATACTGTATAACAGATACTGTATAACACACTGTCTATAATAACAGATACTGTATAACAGATACTGTATAACAGATACTGTATAACACACTGTCTATAATAACAGATACTGTATAACAGATACTGTATAACACACTGCCTATAATAACAGATACTGTATAACAGATACTGTATAACACACTGCCTATAACAGATACTGTATAACAGATACTGTATAACACACTGTCTATAATAACAGATACTGTATAACAGATACTGTATAACACACTGCCTATAATAACAGATACTGTATAACAGATACTGTATAACACACTGCCTATAATAACAGATACTGTATAACAGATACTGTATAACACACTGTCTATAATAACAGATACTGTATAACAGATACTGTATAACACTGTCTATAATAACAGATACTGTATAACAGATACTGTATAACACACTGTCTATAATAACAGATACTGTATAACAGATACTGTATAACACACTGTCTATAATAACAGATACTGTAACAGATACTGTATAACAGATACTGTATAACACTGTCTATAATAACAGATACTGTATAACAGATACTGTATAACACACTGTCTATAATAACAGATACTGTATAACAGATACTGTATAACACACTGCCTATAATAACAGATACTGTATAACCGAACCTAAACCTCAGCGTTTCAAGTCAGGTTTGTAGAAGAAAGGTCTATGTTAGACTGACTTTGTGGCTTAAGGTCGATCGAATGGCAGTGGATTCAGATCAGAGTTGAGGTTTTGCTCCGCCTGTTCCCAGATGGCTGCAGGACACGTTTGACATCCCGCTGGTGATCCAGCTGACGGATGATGAGAAGTACCTGTGGAAGGACCTGTCCCTGGAGGACTGTCACCGCTACACTGTGGAGAACGCCAAGGACATCATCGCCTGCGGCTTTGACATCAACAAGACCTTCATCTTCTCTGACCTGGATTACATGGGGTACCTAACTAACCACAGACCCCTCTGTCTCACCACGTCTCTGGGCACTTATCCAGGAAGCATCTCAGAGTAGGAGTGCTGATCAAGGATCAGATCCCCTCTGGCCATGTAGCTATTCATTATGATCTAAAAGGCTGATCCTAGATTGACTGATGCTTTGTGGATGTGGGCCCTGGGCCTCATTTACCTACAAGGGGCAGGGACTGTACTGTGTGTTTTAGTACTATTAAATATTAGTCGTTTCAGAATTCTCTCATCATGCTCTTTGAACATTTATACATCATGGGAGTACTAAAGAATAGTTATAAAAACTTTTTTTTTTAGTATTTTAATCCCATGTCTGTTCACTGATCTCCCAGAAGGTGGTGCTATTGTGCAGTTATTTTAAAATAATGTTTAGGTAGTAGGCTACATTGCTCTCAGCTTTTCTCTCTCTCATGAGCCTCCTGTCATCATAATTCTTTACTATAATTATTTTCTGTGTGAGAGATGCTCAACAGCCTGATGAGACTAGGAGATACTAAAAGCTGATGGTTATCATTCAATAGAAGTAGCTCACACTGACAAATACTTTACCTATTTAAAGTGCATCTGAGTCCTACTAGTGGTATTTATTTGTGTATATATATATATATATATATATATATATATGTTTTACCTTTATTTAACTAGGCAAGTCAGTTAAGAAGAAATTCCTATTTATAATGACAGCCTAAAATGAGGTTGGCATGTCAGCTATGTTGCCCATTTTGCAGATTGTTCTTAACCCTGATTGTTTTGTCTCTACAGGGCGTCCCCAGACTTCTACAGGAATGTGGTGAAAGTACAGAAGCATGTGACTTTCAACCAGGTCAAAGGCATCTTTGGATTTGGCGACAGTGACTGCATCGGTAAGAAAGACAACTTGTAGGAATTGAGTCAACGCCTGTTGAGGAATTTATACAAATGCCGGGATTTCACTTTCATTGTGAATGAGCACTTTCTGAGTAGCATAGTGTTGCTACAATGTGATCAGGGTCATATTCACTAGAAACCAAAAGGGGGAAAAAATTAACTCAAACAAGGAGGGACTAACTGTCCAATAAGAAACGCTTGTTTAAATGTTCTGATGCAACACGTTGTTTTACTAGGGTGTGCACTAATGAATACGGCCCAGGTGAATGCTTTTTAAAAGCTAAGTATTCCTCCCTCTCTCACGCATCCCAGGAAAGATCGCCTTCCCTGCCATCCAGGCCGCTCCGTCGTTCAGTAACTCTTTCCCTCAGATCTTCAAGGACAGAAAAAATGTCCAGTGTCTCATTCCCTGCGCCATAGACCAGGTCAGTCAAGCATCACAGCACAACCAGAACATACTGTCTGATAACCTTGAACAACCAGGACACACTGGCTGATAACCTGTAACAACCAGGACACACTGGCTGATAACCTGTAACAACCAGGACACACTGGCTGATAACCTGTAACAACCAGGACACACTGGCTGAGATTTAACTATTCATTTTAGATTTAACTATTCAATAGATTTAACTATTCATTTTAGAAATTGGATGCTTTGACTGATCTACAATGCTCGGACTAGTGGTTTTCTACAGACTATGCTTGTGACTTTATTTTCATTTAGCCAGAATAAAATCGTGCAAGGTTAAAATCAGAAGGATCTGAGTAGTAGTGTCTGACGGCAAGTTCAGTCCGATATGTTTAAGTTCACCGGGACTCAATTAATGTAGCGTTACATCTAGAGCACTATGGCGGTTTTGAAGATAGAACCATCCTCTACCCCTTAAGGACCCTTACTTCCGGATGACCAGGGATGTGGCCCCCAGGATCGGCTACCCCAAGCCTGCCCTGTTGCACTCGACCTTCTTCCCAGCGCTGCAGGGGGCCCAGACCAAGATGTCCGCCAGCGACGCCAACTCTTCCATCTTCCTCACAGACACGCCCAAGCAGATCAAAAATAAGGTGACACTAAAGCTTTCTAAAACCCCGTTGCCCACTCAAACTATACTGGCTCGGGTATTTTATTTTTTACCTCGTCCTTTCTAGCAATAGTGAATGCTTAACCAGACTGGCACAGTACAGCCCAGCTTAGTAGTGTGAAAGAGGTCACTTGACAATGTAAAACAGGGCTTTATAGGTAAATACAGTACATTTACTTTATTAGTTCCACATGGCAGTCAATTAGTCACCTGAAATGGAAATCATATTACATTTGATCGATTGATATGAGAATGGTTTACAGGAAACGAAAGGGAAAAACTGTAATTCATGTTGAGTTGTCATTGTGGCTGTCATCGCCTAGGTGAACAAGCACGCCTTCTCCGGGGGAAAGGACACGGTAGAGGAGCACAGGAAATATGGCGGCAACCCCGACGTGGACGTGTCCTTTATGTACCTGACCTTCTTCCTGGAGGACGACGAGCAGCTGGAGAAAATCCGACAGGTGGGGGAGCGTTGCTGCCGGACAATTGCATCTGGACTTGAACAATACACAGACATGGCTCAACAGTATTGCTGTCGAGGTTTAGGGTCTGGTGTTATTTTAAGACACACTGTCCTACATTTGAATTGTGCGTATATATATTATTTTACCTAGCTACATAGCCCTACATTTGAATTGGTGTTTTTAACCCACACAACCATACTATGAATGACTACCCTCACAGGTGAAGAAGAAACAACCTGATCTTTATAGGAAATAAGCAAACTAAGTTTTCTATTTGGTATTAAAATTCTTGGACGCAGAGGGGCATTCGGCTGTCCCAGTCAAAATTAATGTCTGTTTACGCAAATCTCTCCAAATGAACACTGATGTTTTGTGTGTGTCAGTCTTATCCGAATGATTAACTGTCTAGATTTCCTGAAAACAAAGCTAGAGTTCTAACCTGGTCCCTCTCCCATGATGTGCTGTAGCCATCTATTCTATTGATGCCATGTTTGGCCTGTCAAAGAATGAGCTGAGAGGAATGGCTAAAGCACAGACTGGACCACCAGGCTAATGATTTCCTGGAAATAAAGGCTGTTCTATGCTGTATTGTGTCAGAAGCATAATAATCCCACTCATTGCTGTATTGTATCTCTGTCTCCAGGACTACGCCAGCGGAGCCCTGCTAACCGGTGAGCTGAAGAAGCGTCTGATAGAGACCCTGCAGCCAATGATCACATCCCATCAGGAGAGACGCAAGCAGGTCACAGAAGAGACCGTCAAGCAGTTCATGACCCCGAGACCTCTAGATTTCAATTTCTAGCCAGTGCGCAGCCAGTGCCAAGTTTTGACACAATGTTGGAGGTCGTCCAGATCAAAACTCAGCAGGGCAGTGTTCAGCAGAGCACAACGCTGTGGAACGTTCAGATATACGTTTTGTAGAATAGATATGCCTCTGTAGAATAAAGGAATCTTGTCTATTCTATTCATTACATTTCTATCTGCAACGTTCCACAACCTCCTACTGGATGTGGCCCAGGTTTTATCACATGCGGCATACTAGAAACATGAACTTAAATGTGTCAACTACATATCCCCATGCTTAACAGTTAATGTCTAATGATTAACCAACTATGATATGGCTTCTCATCAAGCTTACTAAGCATTGACAAAGGAAGTCTTATTTTTGATTTGTGCTAACAGCAATACCATTGAATGAATAAAATAATGTGTCTTGTGAATTTTTATTCAGTCATTAAATAATTTATATTAATATTTTTTCACTTTACACTGCTGAAATGTTTGTGCGTGTTAAAACTCCCTTATACATTTCACTCACGCCAAAATCGGATGCCCTACTTGAAGTTTGTTTTTTCTCAAACACAATCACAAGTACACGCAGTATACACAGAATGACTCGCAGTATTTTGAGAACTGAGTTTTGACAGTACCATTGAAAATACATAATTGATACTGCTTGGATCCAGAAACAAAGCAAAGTTGTTGATAAATTCCTAGCCTCGGCTCCCAGGGTAAGCTCACTTTCATATCGACGGTGAGGTGAAAGCCTGTGGCAGTAGTTAATTCCTAAATACTGATGACCGACCCCCCCAGTATACTGCAGTTTGCTGGCTGGTGGTCCTATTTCAAAGACACTTGTTTCCGAGCTGCGACAGGAGTGATATGAACAGAGGAATAATTATTTGGGCAGGATACAGTACAGTATTCCGAAAAAAACCGTCATATTTCTAAGCCACATTGTCTGTCAGCTTCAGTTCTAGCCATTGAAATCAAGTGATCCTGCGGTGTAAAATACACCCCGTTATGTTCTAAGGTCAGTGAGGGAATGTTGTGTAAAAAGTAGGTTAGTCAAAATAATGTGCAAATGAAGTTTCTGTACCATTATTCCTGAAAGGTGACAACTATTAGGCTCTATTGCTAAACGATCTGAGAACTTTACCATAAAACTGTTTTAGCTCAGTATTCATTTTTCAATTCACATTTCCCCTTGAAATACTATGCAGGAATATTTCAAATAAATCTTACTGAGGATTTGTAGTTTCCCTTATAGTGCAGTATGGCACTATATAAAAAGCACATAGCAGCAACTGAGGCAATGGTGATACAAACACAATGGATTTTGTTATTCTAGTCATGGAAAATGGCATGAGAAACATAATTAAAATAGAATCTCATCACCCAAGTCTTCAAAGCCAAGGTTGTATTCATTAATGCACAGTGTCCAAATTTGTTCTCGGACCAGTAGTTCCTCCCTATTTCAGTCGGTTCGGCGCCTAATGAACAACCCAAGCCTTTAAATTCAAGTTTTCGGTCGGAGGAGGCGCACAACCACCTCGTACATGGCGAACACAGACATGTTGACAGGGAAGGCCCGTATGCAATTGAGGCCCAGGCCTTTGAAGAGAACGCCCGGCCCCTCAGTGCGTATGCTCTGCGCGATGCAGTGGAAGAAACCTGTGTATCTCCTCTTGCCCATACCATCCACCTGCAAACGGGATTTGATCACGTCCATGGGTGTCCCTATGCACCAGCCACACATCCCTGACAGTCCACCAGCAAGCAGAACCACGTTCCACTCTGGAGGGGGAAAGAGACACCAAATAATCAACACTAAAGGATCCTGAATCACAATGACCAAAAGCAACCATGTACACTTAAGAGGACAGAAGCATACGCTTTGGAAGATTCTTACAGAGTGATGCTGTGCGTTTACCTGGCTGATTCTTCCCAGGTGCTATGTGTTTACCTGGCTGGGTGTTCCCAGCTGCTATGTGTTTACCTGGCTGATTCTTCCCAGGTGCTACACTACCGTTCAAACGTTTGGGGTCACTTAGAAATGTCCTTATTTTCCCATGAAAACATTGCAAAATGAATAGAAAATATAGCCAAGACGTTGACAAGGTTATAATAATGATTTTTTAAATTGAAATAATTTGTGTCCTTCAAACTTTGCTTTCGTCAAAGAATCCTCCATTTGCAGCAATTACAGCCTTGCAGACCTTTGGCATTCTAGTTGTCCATTTGTTGAGGTAATGTGAAGAGATTTCACCCCATGCTTCCTGAAGCCCCTCCCACAAGTTGGACTGGCTTGATGGGCACTTATGTACCATACGGTCAAGCTGCTCCCACAACAGCTCAATAGGGTTGAGATCCAGTGACTCTGCTGGCCACTCCATATAGACAGAATACCAGCGGACTGCTTCTTCCCTTAATAGTTCTTGCATAGTTTGGAGCTGTGCTTTGGGTCATTGTCCTGTTGTAGGAGGAAATTGGCTCCAAATAAGCGATGTCCACAGGGTATGGCATGGCGTTGCAAAATGGAGTGATAGGATCTTGAAGAGCTTTAACCCTGTACAAATCTCGCACTTTACCACCACCAAAGCACCCCCAGACCATAACATTGCCTCCACCATGCTTGACAGATGGCGTCAAGCACTGATCAACTTGGATTAGCTAACACAACATGCCATTGGAACACAGGAGTGATGGTTGCTGATAATGGGCCTCTGTACGCCTATGTAGATATTTCATAAAAATAAAACAAAAATGCTGTTTCCTGCTACAATAGTCATTTACAACATTAACAATGTCTACACTGTATTTCTGATCAATTTGATGTTATTTTAATGGACAACTATATATTATTTTCTTTAAAAAACAAGGACATTTCTAAGTGACCCCAAACTTTTGAACGGTAGTGTGTGTTTACCTGCCTGATTCATCCCAGGTGCTGTGTGTTTACCTGGCTGGGTCTTTCCAGGTGGGGATAGCTGCTCACAGATAACGTGGTAAATAGTGAAGTAGGTGGCAAAAGAGGGGCCGTCACGCAGGGCGAGGGCACCGGCTCCCTTGTACAGTCCGAGGAAGCCCTCTTCACGAGCGATGGTCAGCAGACAGTGCATTGGGCCCCGATACTTGGGTTGCTGTGCGTCCAAGCCCTGGTGTACCATCTGGCACTGCATCCGTACCTTTACTATGTCAGCTGGTGCCATCACAGATACCTTTAAGAGGACAAGAGAAAGAGTGGCATGTCATCAGGGTCTTGTTTCGGCCCATTTGCTTCCTAGTGAATATGATCCAGTTTTGCTTAGGGGAACATTTATTTTTTTGTTACACTAATTAAATTGACTGAAACTTACCAACATTGACCATGCCAAGCACCATGTCATGTAATGTCGCAACAGTGTAGACTAATATACTAGTTATAAGTAGACTACCTGGGCAACACCTCCTGACAATCCGGACAAGAAGAAGTCTACTTTGGCTGGCAGAAAATCCAAACCTGTGGAGGTGGATCGTAGTTGATGTAAAAACTGCAGGACATTCCTGTAGACGCCAAACACTACAGAGGAGCTAATGGACACAGTGGTGACTGGCATGGACATGCCCCTGTAGAATCCATTCACCTGTGGAGAGACACAGCTTTCAGCCCCAAGTCCAAACTACAGCGCTTCATATGGGGCTGTTAACATGTCACTGAGGCACTCACCCCCTCTGTCTTCCATGTAGTATGAATACATTGCCAAACTCCTGTGAATCTCCTTTGTGTCTGTATTCTCACCTGCAAAAAGGTAATCGAGTCAAATGTTTTTGAGTTTGATAATTGCAAATTGTTAAATATTAGTGAAATAAGCACAGACAACTAATGAAGCTCGCTCACATAAAAATATACATACCTTCACTGTGTCCAAAGGATATCCCACAGCCACTCCAAAGGCTCCTGTAGGAACAATTCATATTCATCACATGTACATTATGTAACTAACTCACTGAAAATGTTTCAACCTATTTCACATTGTAAGCTGGCCTATAGCCTCGCTTGGCTGTGAAGTTGCATGTTGCCACATTTCCCAGCAATACAACTATGATAAGTTAAATTATATATATATTTTTTTTAACAGACAAAAACACATTACAGTAACGTTATTTAACTCACCTCCAACGGAACCAGCAACGAAATCTGCCAAATGCATATTTTTCTCCTTGGAGGGGGGTCAACTCAATTCATTTAGATGGCTGCCTGCTAGCTAGTTAGCTAAGCTATGATGATGTTCTAGATAACACGAGTCACGACCTTCAATTTTGACCTAAATATAATTTCATATTATTCTCCTCGTCGACTCACTGTCAGGTGCATTAGGTATACGTCGCATCAGAAAATGTTTACTAAAGCTTTCTACATAGAGATCAAACGTGACCATAGACGACCAACACAGCGATGGTAGCTAGCTACTGTCAAACATCAAAATGCTACACCGGCATTGTGTCACATTGAATTATGACTCGTTGTGCAACAAACAGTCTGAGCCAAGTTCTGGGTTTGAGTAAACATCACTGAGCTGTTATAGGCCTATTGAGTTAATTGGAACATATACATGTAGTATATTATTTAAACATAAAGAATAATTATGTATGAATTAGAGATTGTTTGTAGATTCATATTTTTATTTTACCTTCATTTTCACAGGTCTCTTTTAAGGGATTCTGGAAAAACGAGACAATACTTGTCCATCAAACTTGAGCTTACAAATTATATTTAGGGGAATTTTTTTATGAGGGAAAAGATTTGTTTCTGGAATTTTCTAAATACTTTCAATATGATTAATTTCCATGTCGAGTCTATGTCTGGAAATGCCCTTGTCAGGAGCAAAGGATCCCAATTTCAAACTCTCCAAAAAAGTGTTTACAAAAACAATTTCAATAATGGATATTAACTGAAAAGAGATCTAATGTAGTTTCTTGCAATAAATAGCCCTCTGTGACTTTAAATAATATTTATCTCAAAACTGTGATTCCTAATGTGTCAAAGCACATATCTGGGGAATGGCAACAACACATGTGTGCAGCATTAAAGTTCGCCAAGAACACAGTGGCCTCCATCATTCTTGAATGGAAGAAGTTTGAAACCACCAAGACTCTTCCTAGAGCTGGCCACCGGCCAAACTGAGCAATCAGGGGAGAAGGGCCTTGGTCAGGGAGGTGACCAACAACCCGATGGTCACTCTGACAGAGCTCTAGAGTTTCTCTGTGGAGATGGGAGAACTTTCCAGAAGGACAACCATCTCTACAGCACTCCACCAATCAGGCCTTAATGATAGAGTGGCCAGACGGAAGCCACTCCTCAGTAAAAAGCACATGACAGCGCGCTTGGAGTTTGCCAAAAGGCACCTAAAAGACTCAGACCATGAGAAACAAGATTTTCTGGTCTGATGAAACCAAGATTCAACTCTTTGGCCTGAATGCCAAGCGTCACGTCTGGAGGAAACATGGCACCATCGCTACGGTGAAGCATGGATGGTGTCAGCATCATGCTGTGGGGATGTTTTTCAGTGGCAGGGACTGGGAGACCATTCAGGATTGTGGTAAAGATGAATGGAGCAAAGTACAGAGAGATCCTTGATGAAAACTTGCTCCAGAGCGCTCAGGACCTCAGACTGGGGCAGCGGATCACCTTCCAACAGGACAACAACACTAAGCACACAGCCAAGACAACGCAGGAGTGGCTTCGGGACAAGTCTCTGAATGTCCTTGAGTGGCCCAGTCAGAGCCCAGACTTGAACCCGATCGAACATCTCCAGAGACCTGAAAATAGCTGCGCAACAACGCTCCCCATCCTACCTGACAGAGCTTGAGAGGATCTGCAGAGGAAAATGGGAGAAACTCCCCAAGTACAGGTGTGCCAAGCTTGTAGCATCATACTCCAGCATCATAATCGCTGCAAAAAGTGCTTCAAAAGTACTGAGTAAAGACATAAGTAAATGTGTCTTAAAAACATAAGTAAATGTGATATTTCATTTTTGATTTTTTTTTGCTTTGCCATTATGGGGTATTGTGTGTAGATTGATGAGGAAGAAAGGTTTTTAATCCATTTTCTAATAAGGCTGTAACCCAACAGAATGTGGAAAAAGTCAAAGGGTCTGAATACTTTCTGAAGGCACTGTATACAGTACCAGTCAAAAGTTTGGACACACCCACTCATTCAAGGGTTTTTCTTTATTTTTAATATTTTCTACATTGTAGAATAATAATGAATACATAAAACCATGAAATAACACATATGGAGTCCTGTAGTAACCCAAAAAGTGTTAAACAAATCAAGATATATTTTATATTTGAGATACTTCAAAGTAGCCACCCGTTGTCTTGACGACAGCTTTGCAAACTTGGCAATTTTGTTCTGTCTTTTCTGGTGGATTGAACTGAAATTCTCAACCAACTTTCTATAGCTTGTTTTAAAAAAATATGCTTTGGAGTTGATTTCATTTTCAAATAACCAAAAGTGAGAGGTTGTAATCTGAATACAGGGAAAAAGGCAATTCTTGAACATGGGGTGCTAGAGAACCAGTTCGGATTTAAGAATAGCTTTTGTATGACTGAAGCCTTTAGTGAGAGGTCTAATGCTTTAATATTTAATCATTTATGACCTCGGAATTCATATTAATTAAATCAAATCAAATGTTATTTCTCACATGCGCGGAATACAACAGCCTTACAGAGAAATGCTTACTTATAAGCCCTTAACCAACAATGCAGTTTTAAGAAAATACCCCCCAAAAAAGTAGGAGAAAAAAGTAAAAAATAAGGAAAGAGCGGCAGTAAAATAACAATACCGGTACAGAGTCAATGTGCCGGGGCACCGGTGTCGAGGTAATGGAGGTAATATATACATGTAGGTGGAGTTATTATAGTGACTATGCACAGATAATAACAGAGAGTATCTGCAGCGTAGAAGAGGGGGCAATGCATATAGTCTGGGTAGCCATTTGATTAGATGTTCAGGAGTCTTATGGCTTGGGGGTAGAAGCAATTAATAAGCCTCTTGGACCTAGACTTGGCGCTCCGGTACTGCTTGCCATGCGATAGCAGAGAGAACAGTCTATGACTAGGGTGGCTGGAGTCTGACAATTTTTAGGGCCTTCCTCTGACACCGCCTGGTATAGAGGTCCTGGATGGCAGGAAGCTGGCCCCGGTGATGTACTGGGCCGTATGGATTACCCTCTGTGGTGCCTTGCGGTCGGAGGCCGAGCAGTTGCCATACCAGGCAGTGATGCAACCCGTCAGGATGCTCTCGATCGTGCAGCTGTAAAACCTTTTGAGGATCTGAGGACCCATGCCAAATCTTTTCAGTCTCCTGAGGGGGAATAGGTTTTGTTGTGCCCTCTTCACAACAGTCTTGGTGTGCTTGGACCATGATAGTTTTTTGGTGATGAGGACACCAAGGAACTTGAAGCTCTCAACCTGCTCCACTACAGCCCCGTCGATGAGCACGGGGGCGTGCTAGGTCCTCCTTTTTCTGTAGTCCATAATCAACTCCTTTGTCTTGATCACATTGAGGGAGAGGACGTTGTCCTGGCACCACACGGTCGGGTCTCTGACCTCCTCCCTATAGGCTGTCTCATTGTTGTCGGTGATCAGGCCTACCACTGTTGTGTCATCGGCAAAACTTAATGATGGTGTTGGAGTCGTGCCTGGCTGTGCAGTCACGAGTGAACAGGGAGTACAGGAGGGGACTAAGCATGCACCCCTGAGGGGCCCCTGTGTTGAGGATCAGCGTGGCAGATGTGTTGTTACCTAACCTTACCACCTGGGGGCGGCCCGTCAGGAAGTTCAGGATCCAGTTGCAGAGGGAGGTGTTTAGTACCAGGGTCCTTAGCTTAGTGATGAGCTTTGAGGGCACTATGGTGTTGAACGCTGAGCTGTAGTCAATGAATAGCATTCTCACATAGGTGTTCCTTTTGTCCAGGTCTGAAAGGGCAGTGTGGAGTGCAAAAGAGATTTCATCATCTGTGGATCTGTTGGGGAGTGAGATTCCTTCGAGATATGAATACTGAGTACAGTTGAAGTCGGAAGTTTACACACACCTTAGCCAAATAGATTTAAACAGTTCCTGACATTTAATCCTAGTAAAAATCCCCTGTCTTAGGTCAGTTAGGATCACCCCTTTATTTTAAGAATGTGAAATGTCAGAATAATAGTAGAGAGAATGATTTCTTTCAGCTTTTATTTCTTTCATCACATTCCCAGTGGGTCAGAAGTTTACATACACTCAATTAGTATTTGGTAGCATTGCCTTTAAATTGTTTAACTTTTAGTTAGCCTTCCACAAGCTTCCCACAATAAGTTGGGTGAATTTTGGCCCATTCCTCCTAACAGAGCTGGTGTAACTGAGTCAGGTTTGTAGGCCTCTTTGCTCGCACACGCTTTTTCAGTTCTGCCCACAAATTTCCTATAGGATTGAGGCCAGGGCTATTTGATGGCCACTCCAATACCTTGACTTTGTTGTCCTTAAGCCATTTTGCCACAACTTTGGAAGTGTGCTTGGGGTCATTATCCATTTGGAAGACCCATTTGCAACCAAGCTTTAACTTCCTGTCTGATGTCTTGAGATGTTGCTTCAATATATCCACATAATTTTCCTTCTTCATAATGCCATCTATTTTGTGAAGTGCACCAGTCCCTCCTGCAGCAAAGCACCCCCACAACATGATGCTGCCACCCCTGTGCTTCAAGGTTGGGATGGTGTTCTTCGGCTTGCAAGCCCCCCCCCTTGCAGGCCAAACAGTTCTATTTTTGTTTCATCAGACCAGAGGACATTTCTCCAAAAAGTATGATCTTTGTCCCCATGTGCAGTTGCAAACCGTAGTCTGGCTTTTATATGGCGGTTTTGGAGCAGTGGCTTCTTCCTTGCTGAGTGGCCTTTCAGGTTATGTCGATATAGGACTCGTTTAACTGGGGATATAGATACTTTTGTACCTGTTTCCTCCAGAATCTTCACAAGGTCCTTTGCTGTTGTTCTGGGATTGATTGATTTGCACTTTTTCCACCAAAGTACGTTCATCTCTAGGAGACAGAACGCGTCTCCCTTCCTGAGCTGTATGACGCCTACGTGGTCCCATGGTGTTTATACTTCCATACTATTGCTTGTACAGATGAACGTGGTAACTTCAGGCATTTGGAAATTGCTCCCAAGGATGAACCAGACTTGTGGAGGTCTCCAATTTTTTTCTGAGGTCTTGGCTGATTTCTTTTCATTTCCTAATGATGTCTAGCAAAGAGGCACTGAGTTTGAAGGTAGGCCTTGAAATACATGTAAACTTCCGACTTCAACTGTAGCTCTGAATCCACGATATGGCAGACGTCATAACACATACGCTTTCTCAACAACAGGTTATGGTCAATAATCTCTAAGGCTGCACTGAAATCTAACAGTACAGCTCCCACAATCCTATTATTATCAATTTATTTCAACCAATCATCAGTCATTTGTGTCAGTGCAGAACATGTTGAACGCCCTTCTCTATAAGCATGCTGAAAGTCTGTTGTTAATTTGTTTACAGAGAAGTAGTATTGTTTTTGGTTAAAAACATTTTTGTCCAACTGTTTGCTAAGAGCTGGCAGAAAGCTGATAGGTCTGTTGTTAGAACCAGTAACGGCTGCTTTACCCCTCTTGGGTAGAGGAATGGCTTTGGCTTCCTTCCTTCCCTCCAGGCCTGAGGACAAAGACCTTCCTCTCGGCTCAGATTGAAGATATGAAAGTCAGGAGTGTCTATAGAGTCAGCTACCCACTGGCGGTTCTGGGGGGCAATGCCCTGTGACAACAATTTTGGACCCCCTTGTGGCCCCCCTAAATGTGGAGTATGAAATAAATTTTGCATAACTAATTTTTGCTATCGTTCTTTTTTTACATCCGTTATTAGACAGTGGCAACGTGGAACACTAATTAAACCCACACATTTACTAGAGGGACATGGTCTTTTGCCTACTAATGCCTGCAATGAAGTGAGGAAAACGATATGACAAAAATAACGTCTAATGTAACTGGCCCCTCTAACAGTACAACTGGCCCCAGCTTGGCCCCCCCAGTTGAAAGGGTCTAGAACCTCCACTGCAGCTACCATCCTCAGTAGCTTTCCATCTAAGTTGACAACGCTAGGAAGTTTGTCATTATTGATCAATAAGAATCATTTTTCCACCTCTCCCACACTGACTTTACAAAATATTGAAAGAACAACTGGTGCTGTAAGTTTAGGCTAGCATGATTCAAGGATGCTATGAGTTAGGATATCAGGACCTGCTTAGACAAAGCAATTGTAACAGTAGACCAAACAATTGCAATACTGTATTGGTAAAATAAATGTATGCAGTATTGTCATTATAATAAGTATCAAATTAAATTGTATTTGTCACCTGCTTCATAAACAACAGGTGTAGACTAACAGTGAAATTCTGACTTACGGGCCCTTCCCAACAATGCAGAGAAAGAGTAGACAACAGGTGTAGGCTAACAGTGAAATGCTTATTTACAGGCCCTTCCCAACAATGCAGAGAGAGAGCAGACAACAGGTGTAGACTAACAGTGAAATGCTTATTTACGGGCCCTTCCCAACAATGCAGAGAGAGAGCAGACAACAGGTGTAGACTAACAGTGAAATGCTTATTTACGGGCCCTTCCCAACAATGCAGAGAGAGAGCAGACAACAGGTGTAGACTAACAGTGAAATGCTTATTTACGGGCCCTTCCCAACAATGCAGAGAGACAAATAGAGAAAGAATAGAAAAAGAATAACACAAGGAATAAACACACAACGAGTAACAATAACTTGGCTATATACACATGGTAGCGGAATCGGCGTGCAGGGGTACAAAGTAATTGAGGTAGATATGTACATATGTAGGGGTAAAGTGACAAGTCAACAGGATAGATAAGAAGCAGTAGCAGCAGCGTATGTGATGAGTCAACAGAGTTAGTGCAAAAAAGGGTCAATGCAAATTGTCCTGGTAGCTATTTGGTTAATTACTGTATTTAACTGTTTAGCAGTCTTATTATGGTTTGGGTGTAAAAGCTGTTCAGGGTCCTGTTGGTTCCAAATGTGGTGCATGGGTACCGCTTGCCGTGCGGGAGCAGAGAGAACAGTCTATGCCTTGGGGGTGGCTGCAGCGCCTTGAGGTCGGGTGCCAAGCAGTTGCCATACCAAGCGGTGCTGCAGCCAGTCAAGATCCTCTCAATGGTGCAGCTGTAGAACTTTTTGAGGATCTGAGGGGTCATGCCAAATCTTTTCAGCTTCCTGAGGAGGAAGAGGCTTTGTAATGCCTTCTTCAGGACTGTGTTGGTGTGTGTGGACCATGTTAATTCCTTAGTGATGTGGACACAGAGGAACTTGAAACTCTCGACCCGCTCCACTTCAGCCCTGTCAATATGGATCGGGGCGTGCTTAGCCTTCCTGTAAGTCCACGATCAGCTCCGTTGTCTTGTTGACATTGAGGGAGAAGTTGTTGTCCAGGCACCACACTGCCAGGTCACTGACCTCCTCCCTGTAGGCTGTCTCATCGTTGTCGGTGATCAGGCCTACCACCATTGTGTCGTCAGCAAACTTAATGATGTGTTGGAGTCATGCGCAACCATGCAGTCGTGGGTGAACATGAAGTACAGGAGGGGACTAAGCACGCACCCCGGAGGGGCCCCCGTGTTGAGGGACAGCGTGGCAGATATGTTGTTGCTACCCTAACCACCTGGGGGCTGTGCATCAGGAAGTCCTGAGCTTACTGGCGAGCTTAGAGGGAACTATGGTGTTGAACGCTGAGCTGTAGTCAATAAACAGCATTCTCACGTAGGTGTTCCTCTTGTCCACATGGGAGAGGCCAGTGTGGGGTGCAATAAAGCTTGCGTCATCTGTGGATCTGTTGTAGAGGTAAGTGAATTTGAGTGGGTCCAGGGTGTCTGAGATGATGGTGTTGTTCAAAGCATTTCATAGCTACAGATCTGAATGTTATTGGGCGAAAGTCATTTAGGCAGGTTACCTTGGCGTTTTTGTGCACAGGAACTATGGTGGTCTGCTTGAAACATGTAGTTATTACAGATTCGTCAGGGAGAGGTTGAAAATGTCAGTGAAGAAACTTGCCAGGTGGTCAGCGCATGCTCTGCGTACTCGTCCTGACAATTCGTCTGGCCCCACGGACTTGTGATATGTGTGAATCCAATCAGTTTTCCACATTGATTCAAAACGGGGACTGTGAAGCAACACAAACATTGGCACAGACACACGCATACACACACACACACACACAATAACATAGACACTATACATACACATTCATTTAGTACTGTAGATATGTGGTAGTGGTGGAGTAGGGGCCTGAGGGCACACAGTGTGTTGTGAAATCTGTGAATGTATTGTAATGTTTTTAAATTGTATAAACTGCCTTAATTTTGCTGGACCCCAGGTAGAGTAGCTGCTGCCTTGGCAGGAACTAATGGGGATCCATTAAAATACAAATACAAACACAAACTTCACATTAAATGTTTTTGTTGAAATTACATGGAAACAACATTGATTCAACCAGGTTTTTCCCAGTGGGTCTCTCTCTCTCTCAATTAAATTAAATTCAAACTGCTTTATTGGCATGGGAAACATATGTTTACATTGCCAAAGCAAGTGAAATAGATAATAAACAAAAGTGAAATAAACAATATAATATAAAAACAATATTTGTGTCTGTCTGTCTCTCTCTCTCTCTCTCTCTCTCTCTCTCTCTCTCTCTCTCTCTCTCTCTCTCTCTCTCTCTCTGTATCTCCCCCCCTCTCTCTTCCTCTCTCTCATGTGATAAAATATGATACCAGTTATGAAAACATGGGCATGGCAAGCAAGGGAGGGTCAGGTATCGGTGACTCAACAAGTCTTGCTGTAGGTGTTTAAGCCAAAAGGATTACACGTCTGGTAGGTAGACAAACAAGCACTGTTGAAATATACCAATGGATAAAATACACCAACAAATATTCACAGAAGTATAAAGAAACTATAGTATAAAAGTTAAAAAATGTAAAGTACTTTTGGCCACTTTCAAGAATACAGCTGAATATGCAAATATAAACTAGCTACAATGTAAATATTTTTGCAGCTCAAATATTTTTTAAATGCAACAATAACCATATTTTTTTTATGTGAACATACAGTGAGGTTTTTTTCCAGATAGTTTTTTTTAGAATGTCTAAAATGCTTCAGATGTTGTAATCTTGCATGTTATTTGTCTTGGTTAATATTTTACCATATTCTCCCCGTGACATCTGGTCTAGGGTCTGTTTTGATACTTGGGTACTCGGGAATAAATGGTTAGACTGGGTTGGCGAGAGCTGATCATAAATCAGTTGTTTGGATCAGAAAGTACTGTAATCAACTCGAGCCAATCAGCGTGCGGGGAGGTAGGGGTGTTGTCTTTATCACAGCGATCTGATTGGGCTAAATGCTTGGTTAAAAAGGGCTTTGAATTTCACAGGCTACGGTCAGAAATAGAAAAACGTGCGGAGGGAAGAAGACAGCTGGTGGGGTAGCGAACTGTGGGGGCGCCTCAATTCAATAAGCAAATCATACACTAATATTTAAGCTACTTAGCGATCTGTCTTATTCACGAGTTCACGTGGGCAGTGTTATCAACAGCCCTTCGAAAACTCGTTTTTATTCAAGACGAGAGCCAGCTAGTTAACGTTACTGTAGCTAGCAATTCAGCTATCCTTTAACGCTACAGATGCAGCCATCAAACTACAGGTCGAAACTGATAGTTAGCTAAAGTATTCGTCTAGTTTGAAGCAGTACAAGATTGTAGCTAGCTTTTGCACCAAGCCAGAACTTTGAATTAGCTATCCCCGTGTGCTACGAAGAAATACAGGCTCGTTGATAGCTAGCTTTTGACTAATTCAAAGACTCTTTGAGGGAATGGACTTTGCATTGGACTTTGCAGCAGGATGCATAGGAGGTAAGTTAACTAGCTAGAAAGCACACCCATGGATAGATTGTTTCAATGCTTGCTACGTGGCAGCACGGAGTCATGTAAAGGGTTTGCAAAATACATCAGGTTGGAAACGCTTTGAATGAATGATTCATGAGTTTGGCTAGCAAAGCTAGATAGCCGAAATGTTCCTAGTGATGGCGCAAATTTGCCCCCCACCAAAAATTACGTTTCATGAATGGAAAATTACCAAGTACTTTTTATTGTCTAGTACACTTTCTTGCTCCCATTGTTGTGCAAATTCCTATATTAAATGTGCTTAACTGGCTAAACCTGTTTTGGTTTCTTAGAATCACAAAATACATTTTTGTGTAACTATGCTCACACCCAGACAATTCCATTCATTCCAAACCATGTGCTGTAAAAATGGTCAGTCACTCTCATACACCAATTACATTAGCGACATACAAATTCAACTTCACATGGTCAAAACTGATGAATATAAAGAACTAACTACAGTCTTCAGATTTTTCAGGGTACACAGAATACCCCCTCCTAAACTAAACCAGGTCTAGTTTTAACCCTTGGGCGTTGTGAAATAGGACCTGGGTAGCATTTTACCACAGTTTCTTTGATTTTACTACATTGTTAAAATTGTTATCCACAGTAAGTCAATTCCTATCAATATTTATCATTGCTTTAGTGAACCCCATCTCAATTAATATGAATGTCAGGTTAGCCAGAAAGTTGATTTATCAGTAAGTCTATCATTGGGCGTTATTGCGATACTGTCTCGGCTACTAATAATGTCTTGAAAGTGGGGGTCAGACATGTTCTTTAGGGTCATCTTTCTGCAGTGGCCCATTCCCACGAAACTGACTTTTGACGAAATTCTCAAGTATACCTTTTCATGTCCTCTTGAATCACTGAGATTGGGATCTGTACTGATCAATTTAATGCATTTTGTTCAACTACAATTTCCACAATTCTCATTACTGCTACAGTCCAACAAAGTAGTAAACCAATTTCTAATATGTTTTAACATTGCTTCCCTATTGAAAAGGCCTGAGTTAAACATAACACAGGGAACAATCATTACACTGAACAAAAATGTAAATGCAACATTTCCAAAGATTTTACTGAGTTAAAGTTCATGTAAGGAAATCAGTCAATTGAAATACATTCCCTAGGCCCTAATCTATGGATTTCACATGACTGGGCAGCGATGGGTGGGCCTATGCCCTCCAATTGGCAGCCAGGCCAACTCACTGGCTGGGCTAGGCTCCCCAATCAGAATGAGTTTTCCCCCCACAAACTGGATTTATTACAGACTTTCTGAAGGCATATAAGCAAATAAATGAACTTGTGCTCATCTAAAGACTACTCCTCCTAGATGATGCATCATGGGTGAATAAAATGTTAGTTAAAAACTGATGGGAGTTTTTACATTTAACTTAGTGTTACAAAAATGAGACTCATGTCTAGACACTTTGTACATAAATATTATAGTAACACTTCAACTAGCATACCTCTCTTTTAATGATTTCTGGACAAACTACAGCAACATATTTTGTTTTAATCAAATACGTTTTTTTTTTAAAGTAAAATGACCTGAGAATTGAGTCTGGATGAATTTCAGGAATGTAAATTTGGGGTGAAATGTGAAATAATTCAGGAAAATCTGTTTAATGTATCCTTAAAAATCTGAAATTGTATTGGTTGCGTATGAAATTGTTCAGATGTTATCGCAGGCTAGATTAAATGCTTTTGTTTGTAGCTCCAACAGTGCAGTAATACCGAACAACACACACAGAATGACAATAGATTTTTTTGCAGATGCATCATGGGTTTTGTAACTCATGTTTTAAAACTCAGTTTCATGAGAATCACATGCATGCACCACTGTTTCACTCACTCAAACACCAAGCCAGAACACATACAAGTGCCCTTAACCTGAAACAGATTTCTTGGGGTTTTATCCTGTGATGTACACAGCTGGTGTCACACAGTATTGCGTTTTCTTCTCGCTAAACATGTCAAGGACACGGGTACAGTACATTGAACAGCTGATGGGCAGTCCGGAAAAGACTGTTTGTTCTTGTGTAATGCACTTGATATTCAAACATGCACCCGCCACCACTGAAAGTGTTGTAACTTGCATCAGGTCTAGGCTCAAAGACACTGTCTCCGTGCTGTTTACTGTACCTATACTTGTACCTAGTTACCACTTTCTCCAAGTTGTCAGGTTTTGTAATTGTTTCACATTGCTTTAGACCACATTACATATCAACCTCCTCCAACAAGCAAAGTGCTGATTAATTGTTTATCTTTGTAATTTCCAGGTGCTGCCGGTGTCTTGGTCGGGCATCCTTTTGACACTGTAAAGGTGGGTTTATGTTTTATCTGGTTGGCAAATGCCTGGCACGTCTTATCTTTTTTTTAGAAATCACACTGAAATGTAATTCCTATTTAGCCACCGTGGGGTTTCGAGGCTCCGAGAAAGCACGTTTGAATAAAGATGATGACCCATAGTGTTTCATAAAGTATGAAACATGAATGCTCTCTGCCTAAATGTTTCAGGAACTGCATTTCATGGCTATTACTTGCATATATTAAACTTCACTTTTTCCAGGTCACACAAATGTGGGTATTTTGGCTGGTTTTCTAACCTAGAGTCATATCTACACACTGCTGATGTAAAAGTAGAGCACATGACATTCTTAACCCAGTGTCTTACTGCAACACAATCTGTTCTTGGAATGGAACAGACATCTCCTCCTAGTTGCTCATGGACCAGAGTTAAAGAGCTGTTTGTTGTCTATGCATGGTATGTTGGCAGTGCATGTTGAAGCTTGCTGAGCAACAGTATCAGACCCACATGTACACACAACAATTAACTTATTCAGAAGCATGCTAGGTTTCTGTCTGTTATAGTTGACATTTCAAGATATACTTTTTTTTGTATGAGTGAGTGTATAGCCTCAAGCTCAGCTGACCCCTACACTCATTATGCATAACCCAAATATATTTTTGACTAACACCTAAGCCACATGATATGTTGGAGCTGACCCCACCACAGCATAGGTCATTGGAAAGCTCTGTAAATAAACAGTTAAGTTACACTTCATTGGGTCATGGACTCTACAAGGTTCTACAGGGATTCTGACCCATGTTGAGTCCAATGCTTCCCACAGTTGTCAAGTTGGCTAGATGTCCTTTGGGTGGTGGACCATTCTTAATACACACAGGAAAAATTGGATTACGGTATGTAACCCCAGTTCTTTGAAGGAGACTAGGGAGACCTCTCACTATGGGACACGCCCTCTTTGCGGGTCATTGGTTGAAGCCTTATTCAATCACACCAATCAGAGCTTTGTGGGTGTACGCCCCACGTGTCTATATAACACCCTGCACTGATCTGGTTTCCTCATTCTAAGAACTACCTTACACTAGTCAGAACATAACGTTCTCTTTCAGTCGACTCTGTTCGACATCTCACTATGGAACACTTGCAAAACGCCCAGATTTGCCGTTGGCCTGTTTCCTGAGAAGCCGGTTGTGATAATGTGCCTGATCCATCCTACTTTGCTTCAGCGCCAAGGACTGCGTGCGCCAGGGAGGGCGCCATTAACGTCTAGGCGATAGAACCTCACCAAGTGGAAGCCCAACTAGCCGCCGCACAAAGATGGAGATGCCTCTTAAGTGTCCATTATGTGGCAATTCCTCTAGTGGAATGTGCTCGGACACCCAGGGGAGACTGCAATCCCCAACAACTGTACGCCTTGGCGATAGCCTCCAATGGGAGAAGCGTTGTTTGGACAAAGCTCTACCCCGAGCAGGGTTGGAAAAGCAAATCGTTGGTCATCATTTCAGAATGGCCTAGTCCAGTCCATGTAGATGCGCAAGGTGTGCACCGGACACAACGGGTTAAGGCGCCGCTGCTTTGGAGAAGAGCACGGCGGAGGGTGGAAGGGGATGAGGTCAGTGGCTTGAATACTATAAGTCATGGGAATTACCTTTAGAAATGAACGCAACGTTAGGACGTATCATAACCTTGAAGTAGTCGGGGGGGACAACCTGAGTGCATGAAGGATGAACCGAGCTTGCGTGAAGGCGAGAAACTGGGCCGACGTATATGCCACCATTGACCTATTGTCCGACCTGACAAGGACATGTTGGCCCTGTAGGACGTGCCTGGGGGCTAATAACAGTTTAGAGCTTGAACGTTGATATGGGCTGTACTCATAGTTTGACCATACGCCCTTCGTGGACTGCCCCCCTCCCATCCATATAGTGATGCATCTGTTTGTCACTACTTTGCGTGTGAAGACTGTCCCAGTAGGGCAGCCCCACGTCAGGAGGGATTGAAGTGCCGATAGACACTTTGCAGAGAGAAGCACGTACCTGTGGATAGACTAGTTCAAGCAGAGTGAGGTCACCCACTGCTGGAAGTCTGAGTTAAGGAGACCAAGCAGAACTACTGCGATCATAGAGCCCAGGAAGTCTCAGACGCATCTAGTATGTGACTGATGTTGCCGTGCAAAAGAGGCAGTGGTGAAAATATGTCAATCTCCATGGTGAGGGCTGCTCGACAGGCTACACCTATTCCGTGTATAAATGAGCTTGTGTGACTTGAGGCAGGACTCCAGAGGAGACTGGTCGTTGAGCCCCCGCACCTTGCGCTCTGTGTGCCGGTTCTTCCCCATCCCTCCGGATGGCGCCAAGGGGGTCTCCACTGCTCATTGCTTGGAGTGATGCCCTGAGGCACCGCGTTGCTGGTGAGTGGACTGTTTGTCCCAGGTTGGGAGCTGCTGGAGAAGGCTGAGACTTCTTGGGGATCCTTCAGTTCTGGGAGGGAGGACTCCTAGTGACGACCTGGGTGAATGTGGGCTTCTGGGGATTCAGGGCTTGTTTCTGTGGTAACAGGGAGCCCAGCGCCTAAGTCTCCTTTTCTTAGAATTTAACCTGGCCTGTATCTCCGATTTATGGCTGGTCCAAACAGCCTGTGGGATTGATCTGTCCATTCCTGAATCCCCCCCTCGACACAGGGATGTCTAGATTACGGTCGAGAGCGCCACGACCCTCCCAGAAGCCTCAGCGGTACACTTTAGTGACTTTGCTCCATTAACCTCTCCTGGTTGACAGTGCCACTGTTCACTAGGGAGTCGAACAGCTCCTTAGCATGCACAGCAATTTAGACGGAGAGGAGGGCAGCTGCATTCACTGAGCGCCCCGCCTGAGCTGCAGATCGGTAGATCCTCCCATACATGGATGCGGTGAAGCAGTCATTGGGATGAGTGAGCCTGGGGGCAGAAGAGCTCAAAGCCTTCGGGTCGAGGGATGGCTCCACGGGAGGTGAGCTGAGCCATCCGGACGACTCCGTGCTGTGCTTATCCAAGTGGAGGTGGCCAGTCACAGGATGAGGTACCTTAAGTGGCTCCGCCCAGGAAGACTCCAACAATGCCAGACAATCTGGGAAGGCTGGTACACTCTGACGCATGTAAGTAGCTTCTCCCTCCTCTGGGACTTCATTGTCAACTGAGTTGTCCTCGCGCAGGTATGAGGCCTGGTCAGTACTTTCCATGTACTTCACTCTATGTCTAAGGACACTGGAGCCCAGCTGAGCACAATGCACACAACTAGCGGGGTGGAAGGGAGCCTCCATAGCGTATTCAACGCTGAGGCAAGTAGTATAGAGCGTATGGGAATCTGTCCCGGACATGTAATGCCTGCAGTCGCCAGGGTGAGCTTTGCTAGGCTTTTGCTGCTTTTTCTCCCCCTTCCCTGACGACTTGGCCGGTAAGCCTGTTGACATCTCATTTCGACCGGACGGACAAAAGCAAATGGAATTACCGGGGGGCTAGCTAGCCACTCCACACGCTGCTACTACAATGGGAAGTCGGGAGAGACTGAGTAACGTGAGCTTGAGCCATTGTAAGCAGAAACAGACAGCTTTATTTACCAGTGTGGTGAGAAATAAATGCCGTCTTGATACTTTCAGTGTAGTGAATTAGCTGTCGTTCTTTACCTGAGTGTTGATAGCCGAGCCGTCGCGTGAGATACAAAGTGCCGACTCGGTCTGTGAACCAAGTAACTTGAGGTAGAACAAACGGCTGGGTTATCTTTCACAGGGGAATGGAAAAGGGATGGTGCTTCAATGTTGGGGTAACACACTGAAGAAACATCACCGCTCGTGCTAGCCAAACAAACCGAATGGGGCTTTATCCCAGAGATGTCTAGCTAAAACACCAGTGGTGCCGTTAGTCCACTAACTAGCCAAGATACTCGAAAGTTCAGCTAGCTAACTCAAAGTGGGAACCGACAGAGGTAGAGACCCCGGGTAGAAGTAGCTAAAATGTGTGGGAACCTGCTATTAGCGGGATGCTAAAGCAGTGCAGCCCGCTAGCTAACAACGGCAATTGTGTGTATGCCAGGCAACAGGTGTACAGTATCTAGCCGACCAAAAAATGCTGCTAACTGAGGTAACTTCACTCTGTAAAGTGAAGCTGAAGTTAGCAGCATTCCTGAAAAATAGAAAACAAGCCACTCAATGCTGTGTTGGGGTGGTAACCCACACCGAAAGGAACTGTTAAGCTGAGAGCTAGTTTACTGAATAAAGCTGCTTAACGGGCTAGTAACCAGATGGACTCGAGGCGAAGAATGAGGAAACCAGTGCAGTGTGGTTTTTATATAGACACTCAGGGCGTACACACAAAGCTCTGATTGGTCTGTTAGGCGTGATTGAAAAAGGCTTCAACTAATGACCCGCAAAAGGGGCCGTGTCCATAGTGAGATGTCGACTGAAAGAACACCCAGCAGTGTTGCAGTTCTTGACACAAACCGGTGCTCCTGGCACCTACTACCAGACCCCGTTCAAAGGCACTTCAATATTTTGTCTTGCGCATTCACCCGCTGAATGTCACACATACACAATCCATGTCTCAATTATCTCAAGGCTTAAAAATGATTCTTTAACCTGTCTCCTCCCCTTTTAACAAGGAATCATAGCTTTTCACCTGGTGAGGTTGTTTTGTACACTCAGTGTATCTGCAGGTGTTCTTCTGTGTTTGTTTTTCCGTTTCACATTTTAGGGGTTTGCATTTTTGAATGCTATGGATCCCCCTGTATACAAGATTCTACTTCCAACCTGCCGGTAAAACATATATATTTTTTTCAAGGCAGTGTGCAAGGTATTTTTTAAAGAACATTTCTAGTAAAGTTATTCCAATCATGGCAAAAAAGTTTGCATGAGAGGCTATTTTGAGCTTAATAATCAGGTTTAATTGTTTTAATGATAAACATTTCAGTATAAGCCTCGTAAATCTTCTCATACGATTAGTCTTCTAAGAGCTATAATTTGCAGACACTGAATCTTGAAATATTTTTGCTGTGTTATCGTAATAATCTCTAAGCATACAAGTTACAACACGTATCAGGATATTTGTACATGATATTTTGACAATTTGAGTCAAACTTGGATTTTTTTTATTACGTTTTTTTATTTTGAATACAGAGATGTGGAGGGAGGGACACTGTTTGTTTCATCCCTGAACGGTGGGGGGGGGCTGTCTTTAACAGCATAAGTGTCACTGTGTTTTAGATGAGGGCTATACAACCTCTGCACGGATGTGTGACCTAGCTAGTAAGTACAGTCTAGGTCTTCTTTTTCTACCCTGTGTTTTGTTTTGTGAAAATAAATATCCTCCAGACTTAAAAAAAAAAAAAAAAAATAGCACAAAATACTTAAAGAAAAACACATTTTACTATTTTGTCACCCAAATCAACTCTTATACTGTAGTACACTACATTGCACAATAAAGTTTTTGTTGTTGTGTATATTCTCTTTTCTTATGTGTTATTTATTAAATGTGGCGGTATTGCCTTCTGTGCTTTTTCGCTAACATTTAGGCTTCCATTTTCAGGTACGACTCCAAGTTCAGAGTGTGGACAGACCTCTGTACCGCGGCACGTATCACTGCTTCCAGTCTATCGTACGGCAAGAGTCGGTGAGTACGACCACTACAGTGATGGAATCAAGTCATAAACTAAGTCATAAACTGTTAACATGCGATTGCATTTAGAATTGTTGGGCTTATAAAAGCATGTTTCACTCCAGCAGCAACGAGCTGAGAAGCTCTAGCAGTTCTAGCGCTGTCTGACAAGTGATATTCCGCTCAAAATAGTCTAGGTATGTTGTGCACGTGGTATGAATGGAATACATGGCCACTAGTGAAAATACATCTATAAGCATGACGGTCAAATGTTTTGACATTGACTGATATTTCCATCAATTGAAAGCGTTATTTTCCCAATGGGATTGTATTTTTTGATCCCGGGCAATTTGGCCGCCACATAAAATAAAAATATTGTAGTTCATATAATTTATTTAGGTTAAAAGCCGGCAATTACAGGGTAACAGAAACCCTGGTGTGTGTGGGTGGTCACCAGTGGCGAAATCCTTTCATTCAAATTGATTGATTCATTTTTGGAAGTGGTTGGCACTGCAGCGCCATGAGGCATTGCCATGTGCTCTGTGCAGTGCCAACTACTGTTGTACCATTGGTTAGAACAGGGCTCTACTCAGAAGTGTCTCTCGTAAGTCTTGTGCTTCAATCATAGAGAATGATAGTGGCCAAAAGGCTGTTTTAGCATGGGCAGCTCCATTGAGGGCTTACGCCATTTTAAAGTTGTCAACTGGGTGGGAATTCCTGTGGGTTGTAACCTCAATGGCGCTGACAATGCTGTCACAGACTCTATAATGGCACATACTGTATGTAAAGATGAGTCCTCTATCTGTCTCTATGGCTTCAACACAGAGGTCAGTCTAGCAGAGAGCCTATTGGCCAGTCTGGGGGGGAGGAGGTTGTGAAAGACATATCAGTAGCCAAGGTCAATCGGGGTGTTACGCCTGCTTCATGGCTAAATTAAGAGAACCACCTTGTCACTTGAGCCGGTTAAGTATTAGGGTAAGGCTGTCAGTATTATAGTGGAATAGCAGCTTAGTATTTTAGCCTTATAGTATTGCCTTATGAAGAGTCCTTAAACAACATTTATTATGATGAAAGTGTGATTTGGCTATGGCAAACTACTACTAATGTGTGTTTGTGCCAAGTTCTTCAGCTTCATTGAACTTAAATGTCCATATTACGTCTCTCTCGCTCTCTCTGTCTGTCTCTCTCGCTCTCTCTGTCTGTCTCTCTCGCTCTCTCTGTCTGTCTCTCTCGCTCTGTCTGTCTGTCTGTCTGTCTCTCTCGCTCTGTCTGTCTCTCTCGCTCTCTCTGCCGTGTGTCCACAGATGACTGGTCTGTACAAAGGCATCGGCTCCCCCATGATGGGCCTGACCTTCATCAATGCCATCGTGTTTGGTGTCCAGGGAAACGCCATGCGCAGGCTGGGCCACGACACGCCCCTCAACCAGTTCCTGGCCGGGGCGTCGGCAGGTGCTTTGCAGAGCATCATTTGCTGCCCCATGGAGCTGGCCAAGACGCGCATGCAGCTGCAGGGGTTGGGCGAGAGGAAGTCCAAGCAGAAGCTGTACAAAAACTCTCTGGACTGCCTGGTGCGCATCTACCGGAAAGAGGGCTTCCGCGGAATCAACCGGGGAATGGTGACCACGCTAGTCCGCGAGACACCGGGTTTTGGGGTCTACTTCCTGACCTACGACGTACTGACGCGCTCTCTGGGCTGCGAACCCGACGACCCCTACATGATCCTCAAGTTGCTGTTTGCAGGTGGCATGTCGGGCATCGCATCGTGGATCTCCACCTACCCTGTGGACGTCATAAAGTCCCGGCTCCAGGCGGACGGCGTGGGCGGCCACAACAAGTACAATGGCATCGCGGACTGCGTGCGTCAGAGCTTGAAGCGGGAGGGCTGGCGGGTGTTCACGCACGGCCTCACCTCTACGCTGCTCCGGGCGTTCCCCGTCAACGCCACAACCTTCGCCACCGTGACTCTGTTCCTCATGTACATGCGAGACGATGAGGGCGCCGTCAAAGACTGCGAGCCCCAGCCCGCCCACTCCTCGCTCACTGTGAGCCCACAGCAGGCCCAGCCCTCAAGCTTGTGAATGGGAGAAGATGGTGTTTCTGCTCTGGTGACCCTTATTGGATTGGAAGTGGTCCCACAATGCACCAGCTAATAAGCTGATGTGACTTGACCACTCAACGTCAGCTTCACGAAGGCTATTTTTACAAGATGTATACATGTTCAGATGGTCCCTTTTTGACCCCTGGTTTTGTACAGAGCAGACTTTTTATATAATTAGTATTTTTGTGAACTAATTGGTAAGTCGTGAGAAAAGAAATCTGTGTAAAAGCACAAAAATGACTGACCTAGTCATCCCTTATACATGCATATGTGTACACAGCTGAGTATATTTATGTATGTCTGAAGGGCTTGTGGTAATGACAGGAGTGGAATCTGTGAAGAATGGTATCAAACACATGGTTTCCAGGCGTTTGCTCCATTCCGGCTGTTTATTATGAGCCGTTTTCCCCTCAGTAGCCTCCACTGGTCTGAAGGTATGTCCATATGCTCTACTGTATAGATGCATGAAGCTTCCCTATTAAAATACTCATTAGTAGAGTCCTAGCCAGAGATTCCAAACTGTCCTCCTACCTAAGGGTCTATTCACACAGCTTGAGGGGGGAAACTCATCCAGAAAGGAAGCCATTCCATTGGTTCTAATCAATGATTCTGCCGGCTAGGACCAATGAAATGACTGTGAATGCACCCATGGGTCCGCGAGTGAAGATTCTCTCTAGTAATATTTTCTTTTTTTTAAATCTACGCTGTTGGAATGCCACTGGATATTCCAGAGATGGGTGTGAGGTCTGCATTAGCTGGTTCCTGATTAAATTACTCTTGGCTGAGTTTACACAGGCAGCCCAATTATTATCTTTTGCCCAATTGTTGGCAAAAGAGCTGATCTGTTTGGTCAACATACCAATTATTGCCAAATAGATCAGAATTGGGATGCCTGTGTAAAAGCAGCCTTGTAAAGGTGGCACCTTATTTCAAATTTTAGCGAAGTGCAGAGCAAAATTAGAATGGTTTTGATTAAACTTTTTTTGTACAATAGAATTGTACTGTATTTGAGGCAGCACAGTTCCCAGCAATATACATTTACAGCCTGATTCTGTTACATTTTGGGCAAAAGTGTTACAATTTTTACATACAAACATGATATTGAATATATATCTAATCATTTTATTTTATAAATTATCCTACAAGTATGATTTGTATGTAAAGGAGTCTCTTGAATATTGCGTCCTTTCACGTACAGACCTTGAATTGAATTGCAACCGTGTGGTTCACAAGAACATGTTACATAACTCGTTTCTATATGCTGGATGACATTTCTTGTACAGAGATGTGTTACTCATGATGAATGAGTGCTTTCGCTCCCTCTCTCGTCCCCTTTCTTTTATAGCACCTAGACGTTCAAGGGCAACTCGACTAAATGCAATGCCGCTTCCTTTCTGTTTTACTGTAATGTAAAATGACCAATCGGAGCTAGATATTTGTTCAGAAGAGCACGAGTGCTTGAAAAGGCCAGTTACTCTTAATTTTGTACGTGTCATATTTGTTCTGTATCGGTCGTAATGTCTTTCAACCAAAGCAATATGTGGGGGAGAAAAAAAACATGTCAGAATAAAACTATCTGATATGAGTCTTTGTCATGTATTTTCAAGACACGGTAACTGAGTACCATTGTCTGTATTTCTGCCTAAGGCCAGGATTCAATATGATCTCCATTTTTATGGTAATTTCCGATTTGAGCTGACGTGCAGCGACGGGTCTACTGAACATTACTTTTAAAAGGTGCGTTGTCAACAAAGCGCAATCATAATAAATCTCAGCCTTAGCACATGTAAGGCTAAGCCTGATGCTGCGTTCATAACCTCTCGTAAATGGCAGTATATGACTGGGAAAAATCCACTTGAACGGTCCTCCAAACTGGTAATTACTAGTGGGAAACTAGTCTCATCCCGAGCCCCTACTTCTCCCACATTCTGACCTCTGCTAAAGAAATGACCTTAACAGCAGTTAAATGCAACAAAATATTATTAATGAAGAACAATCTTTTAATATAGTTTTGGAACACCAGTATTTGTTTGCTCATGATAGCTGTACTTTTACTTTATGGTTGACACAGTTTGTTTGCCATTAGCCAATTGGCATTCTCAACGAGTTAAAAGCATGTGAAGGCACACAACTCGTTGCTCGGAGTTACAGCCCAGTCAAAGCTCGTCCCTGTCCCAGGCACCCCAGTGGTGGAACCAGCTTCCCACAGAAGCTAGGAAATCGGTCCCTGTCCATATTCTGGAAAAACCCACCTCTTCACACATCACCCAACCCCCATATTCTTTTCCTACTAGCACAAACTTTGCTGATGGCTACTTTATTGAGAAGAAATGTACATACTGTGATTGTCCCACCTAGCTGCCTTTTTAATATGAATGCCTTAAACTGTAAGTCGTTCTGGATAAGAGTGTCTGCTAAATGTAATACCTTGTTGACCAGTGCATATCAGTATCCATCTACCATATGTTGACTCATAGTGTAGGTGCACCTCAAACTGAAGGGGACAGGCACTGCTCTAGAACAGGCAGAAATAGCTTTTAAAGGCAAAACGAAGGTCCAAGAATGTGTTTTTAATTTTATTTTTATTCTAGTGCAAAACAAGGAAATGATTTATCTGAAATGCTCCGGTAATGCTGGTTTGGTTTTGAGAAAGGAGTCATGCTGATGGCAACAAAGCCCTATCCACCTACATACAAGTCGAAGTACAATCCATTTCTCAAACCCAACACTGTTATATTCAGACAGAGTTATGGGCTATATAACTCCGTAGTGCATGCTCGTTCCCAGCGTCATCTTTTATAATGTGGTTGTGTTATATTACAATCTTATATGCACTTTAATGCAATTGTTATAAAGACTGGAATGTGCAGTAGACCAAGGACGTGTCCTAGAGTCGGTCCGTTTTCTGTATGTAAGGAAAGAGTGACTTCTTGTGGTTCAGACAGACTACTAGTCTCGCTTGCCAGACTCATAGAATTCCACCCCCAGAGTGTGGGAGAGACAGCGGCTGTGCGAAGATACTACAGACAGACATACGGTTAAAATTATCTGCTACAGTCAAATATTGATACAATCAACTATAAATGTTGGACAAAGAGGATATGAAATCTATGTGCATGAACTTCATTTTGTGTACTTATCTGTCAATGTGTTTTGAATGAATCATGTCAAACACTTTTGTGAATTAGTTTTGGAATAAAGCAATTTAGTGCATTTCTATTCCTGTAATCGAAACCGTATATTTGATCTCTACAAAATATGAACACAAAAATACAACCGTTATTTGAACAGAAATTGTAACTTCAATCATTTGTTCAACAAAACGAACGCAGTGACACATTGTACTCCCAATGTGCATCCACCATACTGTACATTCACTTTAGTGTCCGTCGAGTCTTATTTCAATGTGCACTAAATATTTACAGTAAGGCTGGGCCTTGTTCATTAGGGTACACAACTGAAAACATTTTGCAATAGGGAATGAAAATGAGTGTTTCTTATTGGACAAGTCCAGATAATCCCTCCCTGTTTCAGTCCCTTTCTTATTGAAGTCCAGGTAATCCCTCCCTGTTTGTCTGTTTTATTCCATTTGGTGCCACAATTCAAATAAAATTTTATTTGTCACATACACATGGTTAGCAGATGTTAATGCGAGTGTAGTGAAATGCTTGTGCTTCTAGTTCTGACCATGCAGTAGTATCTAACAAGTAATCTAACAATTCCAGGCCATGATGCTGTTAGAGGTCCTGTTTGAGGGAAATTTTCCTTCCGGGTCAGTTGTAGGATCATCTCACTATCCCCAAATCCTAATCCGTAACCATTAGGGAGGAAAAAGGGCCAAACTGACCTTAGATCAGTGCCAATAGGGAGCTAGGCAGTGATGGCAGGCTAAAGGCTGCACTTCCTGTCTGTGTCGGTGGTGGTGTAACAGGAGTAGCGTAGGCAGCGGTAGATCTCCTTGGCTCTGGGGCAGCTCACATACGCCCCCTTCTGGAGAGCCTTGACAGAACTACAAGTCGAGGGGACGGGCAGTGTTCCTCGACGGAGCTACAAGTCGAGGGGAGGGGCAGTGTTCCTCGACGGAGCTACAAGTAGAGGGGAGGGGCAGTGTTCCTCGACGGAGCTACAAGTAGAGGGGAGGGGCAGTGTTCCTCGACGGAGCTACATGTCGAGGGGCGGGGCAGTGTTCCTGGACGGAGCTACATGTCGAGGGGAGGGGCAGTGTTCCTCGACGGAGCTACATGTCGAGGGGAGGGGCAGTGTTCCTCGACGGAGCTACATGTAGAGGGGAGGGGCAGTGTTCCTCGACGGCGCTACATGTCGAGGGGAGGGGCAGTGTTCCTCGACGGAGCTACAAGTAGAGGGGAGGGGCAGTGTTCCTCGACGGAGCTACATGTCGAGGGGAGGGGCAGTGTTAATATGGATGAATGGATTCTAGTTCTATTGTTAGAAATACCAAGTATCGTATTACCAAGTATACCAAGTATCGTATTATTTTAGCTCAATTCTGTTCGATTTCCTGATGGTGGCATCAATATTCCTCATATTATTGCTATCATCAATTCTGGGGCACTTTAATGGCTGTATCTATATCATCTGAGCTGTATCATCTTTGCTATATCTGAGCTGTATCATCTGAGCTGTATCATCTTTGCTATATCTGAGCTGTATCATCTGAGCTGTATCATTTGAGCTATATCATTTGAGCTGTATTGTCTTTGCTATATCTGAGCTGTATCATCTGAGCTGTATCATCTTTGCTATATCATCTGAGCTTTATCATCTTTGCTATATCTGAGCTCTATCATCTGAGCTATATCTGACCTCTATCATCTGAGCTGTATCTGAGCTGTATCATCTGACCTCTATCATCTGAGCTGTATCATCTGAGCTATATCATCTGAGCTATATCTGACCTCTATCATCTGAGCTGTATCTGAGCTGTATCATCTGACCTCTATCATCTGAGCTGTATTATCTGGGGTATATAATGTGGCCTATATCTGATCAGTACATTATCACATTATCTGTGGCTATTTACTTGAGGACAACAGAGACTGACTGCTCAAAGTCCAGCTCCTCAGACAGGAAGGCCTGCCGGTGGAGCCTCTGGTGACACCTCTCTTCCTGCTGCTTCTCTCTAGGCCTGATCACGGAGCTCGCTGAGGATGCTCTGGTAGCTCCACTAGGGGAGCCTGCTGCTGTGGACCTTTAAACACAGTCATTATGTTGCTCTGCCTCAGTCGGCCTGCAGAGGGCAGCAGCACCTCAGTTTTTATGTGGTGAGTGTGTGTGTGAGAGTGTGAGTGTGTGTGTGTGTGTGTGTATGTGTCAGTGGAGGCTCCTCAGAGGTGGAAGGCGAGGACAATCCTCAGTGAATTTCATAAAAATCTAAATAGGGAAACATTAAAAAAGTTATATTTTTAAACGGGGATAAACAAACAAATTTGTCTATCAGAAACTCTAATTTGCAACTTTTGGACTAATGATTACACTCTAGATCAGCTAGATGCAGGCAAGAGTGTGCAAAGCGATATTGAATGTGTCACTGTCTGTCACCTTGATTACAAAAAATTATCTCGACCTGTGCACCTACGTTGTAAACTTTAATTCATAGGCTAGTTTTTTTTATTATTTATTTAACCTTTATTCAACTAGGCAAGTCAGTTAAGAACAAATTCTTATTTAAAATGACGGCCTACCAAAAGGCAAAATGCCTCCTACGGGGACGGGGGTTGGGATTAAAAATAAAAAATATAGGACAAAACACATATCACGACGAGACACAACGGACAACAGCACAAAGACAAGAAGGTAGAGACAACAATACATCACGCGACGCAGCCAAGTGTCAGTGTGTCCATGATTGAGTCTTTGAATGAAGAGATGGCGATAAAATGGTCCAGTTTGAGTGTTTTTTGCAGCTCATTCCAGGCGCTAGCTGCAGCGAACTGAAAAGAAGAACGACCCAGGGATGTGTGCGGTTCGGGGACCTTTAACAGAATGTGACTGACCGAATGGGTGTTGTATGTGGAGGACGAGGGCTGCAGTAGGTATCTCAGATAGGGGGAAGTGAGGCCTAAGAGGGTTTTATAAATAAACATCAACCAGTGGGTTTTGGGACGGGTTTACAGAGGAGTATAGAGTGCTCCTATCAGGAGCATTGGTGGCAAATCTGATGGCCGAATGGTAAAGAACATCTAGCCGCTCGAGAGTACCCTTACCTGCCGATCTATAAATTACGTCTCCGTAATCTAGCATGGGTAGGATGGGCATCTGAATCAGGGTTAGTTTGGCAGCTGGGGTGAAGAGGAGCGATTATGATAGAGGAATCTAAGTTTAGATGTAAACTTAGCCTGCAGCTTTGACATGTGCTGAGAGAAGGACAGTGTACCGTCTAGCCATACTCCCAAGTACTTGTATGAGGTGACATACAGAGAGAATACTATAGACATCAAGAAAGCCAGTCAGTTGATTATTGACAAGTTTTTCCAACACTTTTGATAAACGGGGCAAAATAGAAATAGGCCTATAACAGTTAGGATCAGCTTGATCGCCCCCTTTAAATAAAGGACCGGGGCTACCTTCCAAGCAATGGGAACCTCCCTAGAGAGGAGAGACAAGTTAAAAAGGTCAGAGATAGGCTCGGCGATGATAGGGGCTGCAGTCTTAAAGAAGAAAGGGTCTTAACCATCTGACCCAGATGTTTTTTTGGGGTCAAGTTTAAGGAGCTCCTTTAGCACCTCAGACAAAGTGACTGCCTGCAGGGAGAAACTTTGTAGCGGGGCAGGGGAAAAAGAGGGAGGAGCATCGGGATTAGTCACATTAGAAGGGGTGAGAGATGAGGAAATGTTGGATGGGCAATGAGGCATGGCTGAGTCAAATAGGAATCCTGAAGTGGTGATTAAAGAGCTCAGCCATGTGCTTCTTGTCAGTAACAACCACATCATCAACATTAAGGGACATGAGCAGCTGTGAGGAGGAGGGTTTATTCTCCAGGTCTTTAACCGTTTTCCAGTACTTCTTGGGGTTAGACCCACAGAGAGAGAACTGAGTGCACTTATTTCTCATTTGCCTGAACGAAAGCCAGTCAGCCTGAGTATGCGTGGGCCGAGCCTTTCGCCAAATGGAATTCTTGAGGTGGAGTAACTCTGCCAGATCACGATCGAACCAGGGACTGAACCTGTTTTTAATTAAAATTACATTTTTGTTTGTTAACAATACCACTGACAATATAAAAAAAGAAGGTCCAAGCGTCTTCGACAGAGGGGATCAAGCTGATTCTATACCAATTTACAGAGGCCAGGTCATGAAGGAAGGCTTGCTCATTAAAGTTTTTTTAGCAAGCGTCTTATGACAAATCAGGACTGTTTGTATCACTGAGCAGCCATTACGAACACAGGCTGTAAAACAGTGATCACTAAAGTCATTACAGAAAACACCAGACTGATACCTATCAGGATTATTTGTGAGGATAACATCGAGGAGAGTAGCCTTTTCTGGGTGTTTGGAGTCATATCTTGTGGGATTGGTAATAATCTGAGATTAGTCATATTTAGGGAGTCCCATTGCTTTATGACTTGGTCAGGTGGTTTAAGCATGTCCCAGTTTAGGTCACCTAGCAGGACAAATTCAGATTTAGTGTAAAGGGCCAGGAGAGAGTTTAGGGCATGTAGGGTACATGCCAGTGCTGATGGTGGACAATAACACCCAGGAACAGTCAACAAAGAGCTATTTGAACGTTTAATGCTTAAAACCAGCAAATCAAATTGTTTAGGGACAGATTTGATGAAGACAACCGAGTACTGAAGGTGATCCTTGGTAAACATTGCCACTCCACTACCTTTGGAAGATCTGTCTTGCTGAAAAAGATTATAACCAGAAAGGTTAACATCAGTGTTCAAAACACTCTTTGTTAATCACGTCTCAGTAATGACCAACACATCTGGATTGGAGCTGTGAACCCACACTTTCAATTGATCCATTTTAGGTAATACGCTTCTAGTTTTAACGTGCAGAAAACCCAGGCCTTTACGAGAGCAGAAATCAGTGAAGGAGATATCAGAGCACAGGTCAGAATTGGGGCTAGGTACTGTAGACGGGCCAGGGTGTAATTGCACATTTCCAGATATCATCAACAGTAGTAGCCACCTCATGATGGGTACAGGGGAAATTAGAGTATCATGTAGTAGCCCAAACCCATCAATGTTACACTGAGCAGGGTGAATGGAATATGAATGATAGTCATCCAATATGTTGTAATAGAAATAAGGCCATGCTCATTAAAAACAATAATAATAATCCTTCATCTTAAACGGCACCGACCGCCACGTGTGTGTGTGTGTGTGTGTGTGTGTGTGTGTGTGTGTGTGTGTGTGTGGAGAGGGTCAGCAGTATTATGTCTTGGGGGCAGAAGCTGTTCAGGGTCCTGTGTGTTCCAGACTTGGTGCACTGGAATCGCTTTACCATGGAGTCTTTGAAAAAATGTTGGGCTTTCCTCTGACACCGCCTGGTATAGAGGTCCAGGATAGCAGGGAGCTCGGCCCTAGTGATGTACTGGGCCGTACTCACCACCCTGTGTAGCGCCTTGTGGACGGGTGCCTTGCAGTTGCCGTACCAAGCGGTGACTGCCCCTTGTCTTCTTTTTCTAGGCCCCCCGTTCATTCAATCACAAAAAATCGTTCTGCCGTTTCGGACTGTAGTCTACAGTGTATTTTTTATATAAGCGGGTTCGGGTCGGTTGCGGACCTCAAATTAATAATTTTATAGTTGGCCGGTTGCGGATGGGTTATTAGCAATTGCAGGTGGGTGCAGGTGAAGAAACAGCTGACCCGCGCACTACTAATGTGGGCACCGAGGAACTTGAAGCTCAATGTGGATGGGGGTGTTTCTCGCCCCTCCGTTTCTTTGTGCATCTTTGATCAGCTCCATCTTAGTCAAGGACAAGTTTAACCTCTGTCCGGGAACCCGGCCCTAAGATTCATAGGAACCAATGAAATCCTGATAAACAACTTTACCTGAGAGAAGACGTCCATGTTGTGGTTTTGCTTGTAGACCGTTTTGAAATTGCCAGCCACAGCATGGCTTCTCACGACTTTAGGTAAACCCCCTGCACCTCAGAACCTGTCGCACAGGGACATACAATGAGTGTGTGTGTGTCAGTCATGCCCAAGCCTCTTGATCCAGCAGGTGTCCCCTTTGACCAAATGAAATCAAATCAAATGCAATCAAAACGCTTGAGTGCTGGGTCATGTTAAGGCACACCGAAACAAAACATGTCAATCCGTTGCGCAACAGGAAATGAAACTGAGCGTTTCTTACTCAACAAGGTCAGATAGTATCTCCCTGTTCTAGAAACGCTTTTCTTCTGTTACGTGCCCAGTGAACACTATCCTAGTCATGTACTATATGACTACTACTACTACCTGCTGTTTCATGAACCCTCCGAAAGACAGGCAGAGTTCAGAGAGGCTGGAGCAGAGGCTCACCATACTACGGCGTCAACAAACAGGTAGCCGAGCAGGAACAGAGGTTTTCTGGAAGTCATCGTTGGATATTGCCTCCCTGTCGCTGTCATCTGACTGGAACAGAGATTGGGAAGACATTGTCAAAGCCATATTAACTTTATTTTGACGGTCAGAAGAAACAGTGTTCAACAGTCATTGTGATGATTTGATGCTTAGCTTGTACTGAAGTTAGTAAAAGAGAATTTAGGTATTAAAGTTCACACATCCTATTCTGAGGTGAAGAGAACCACAAACATACCATGGGGATAGAGGTTACAGCAATTATCTAACAATGCATGCCACTGCATGCTTTGGCTTCTTGGTAACTTGTTACCGGGAGAATCAACATCACCGAGGAGCATTGACTGTGGGAGGAAATATAACTAACAATGAATCAACAGAATCATCAACGTCATTTGAATAGATGTTTATCTTCGGTAACACAGGGGATGATCTCTCAAACAAAGAAATCTTTTTCAGACACTTTTGCATTTGTATCATTGGTGTTCTACATAAGGCTAAATCTTTAGTTAGAAGACCACAAGACCATTCTGAACCCTTAAGCACTTTCCACACGTTTTCTTTATCTTGGGCAAGGCCATGTATGCAATTGTGTGATGTATAGTCTTGTTTGTCAAAAATCAAACGCAGCTGGTTCAGACAGGAAACCTGAGTGAAGCATCAGCTGATATTGCACCAGTTAGATCATCACTCAATGTTAATATGGTGGTCTATTTAGTCCGCCAGGTTCTGCACACACTTCTTGATGGCTGCCGCGAGCAACATATGCCCTGGTGTTCTTGATGACATGCTCTGGCTGTAATGTGTTGCTCACCATGTAACCTTTACAGTGGGGCAAAAAAGTATTTAGTCAGCCACCAATTGTGCAAGTTCTCCAACTTAAAAAGATGAGAGAGGCCTGTAATTTTCATCATAGGTACACTTCAACTATGACAGACGAAATGAGAAAAAGAAATCCAGAAAATCACATTGTAGGATTTTTAATTTATTTATTTGCAAATTATGGTGGAAAATAAGTATTTGGTTAATAACAAAAGTTTATCTCAATACTTTGTTATATACCCTTTGTTGGCATTGACAGAGGTCAAACGTTTTCTGTAAGTCTTCACAAGGTTTTCACACACTGTTGCTGGTATTTTGGCCCATTCCTCCATGCAGATCTCCTCTAGAGCAGTGATGTTTTGGGGCTGTCGCTGGGCAACACGGACTTTCAACTTCCTCCAAAGATTTTCTATGGGGTTGAGATCTGGAGACTGGCTAGGCCACTCCAGGACCTTGAAATGCTTCTTACAAAGCCACTCCTTCGTTGCCCGGGCGGTGTGTTTGGGATCATTGTCATGCTGAAAGACCCAGCCACGTTTCATCTTCAATGCCCTTGCTGATGGAAGGAGGTTTTCACTCAAAATCTCACAATACATGGCCCCATTCATTCTTTCCTTTACATGGATCAGTCGTCCTGGTCCCTTTGCAGAAAAACAGCCCCAAAGCATGATGTTTCCACCCCCATGCTTCACAGTAGGTATGGTGTTCTTTGGATGCAACTCAGCATTCTTTGTCCTCCAAACACGACGAGTTGAGTTTTTACCAAAAAGTTATATTTTGGTTTCATCTGACCATATGACATTCTCCCAATCCTCATCTGGATCATCCAAATGCTCTCTAGCAAACTTCAGACGGGCCTGAACATGTACTGGCTTAAGCAGGGGGACACGTCTGGCACTGCAGGATTTGAGTCCCTGGCGTAGTGTGTTACTGATGGTAGGCTTTGTTACTTTGGTCCCAGCTCTCTGCAGGTCATTCACTAGGTCCCCCCGTGTGGTTCTGGGATTTTTGCTCACCGTTCTTGTGATCATTTTGACCCCACGGGGTGAGATCTTGAGTGGAGCCCCAGATCGAGGAAGATTATCAGTGGTCTTGTATGTCTTCCATTTCCCAATAATTGCTCCCACAGTTGATTTCTTCAAACCAAGCTGCTTACCTATTGCAGATTCAGTCTTCCCAACCTGGTGCAGGTCTACAATTTTGTTTCTGGTGTCCTTTGACAGCTCTTTGGTCTTGGCCATAGTGGAGTTTGGAGTGTGACTGTTTGAGGTTGTGGACAGGTGTCTTTTATACTGATAACAAGTTCAAACAGATGCCATTAATACAGGTAACGAGTGGAGGACAGAGGAGCCTCTTAAAGAAGAAGTTACAGGTCTGTGAGAGCCAGAAATCTTGCTTGTTTGTATGTGACCAAATACTTATTTTCCACCATAATTTGCAAATAAATTCATTAAAAATCCTACAATGTGATTTTCTGGATTTTTTTCCTCATTTTGTCTGTCATAGTTGAAGTGTACCTATGATGAAAATTACAGGCCTCTCTCATCTTTTTAAGTGAGAGAACTTGCACAATTGGTGGCTGACTAAATACTTTTTTGCCCCACTGTATATAACTAGGCAAGTCAGTTAAGAACAAATTCTTATTTACAATGACGGCCTACCCAGGCCAAATGTGCGCTGCCCTATGGGACTCCCAATCACGGCCGGTTGTGATACAGCCTGGATTCGAACCAGGGCGTCTGTAGTGACGCCTCTAGCACTGAGATGCAGTGCCTTAGACCGCTGCAGCTCTCGGGAGCCAATCATGTCTGTGTTTTCTGCTTTCCCATCAGTCACCTGTTTGGATCTGTGGTTCCTACAGGGGGATTGGTATAGCAGACCTTGCTCTCTGCCTTTAATTATTATCTTAACATGATGCATGCTCTGGCAGTGAGCTACGCCGAAGGAGCAGAGCCTAACTCCAAGACTAACATATATTGCATGGATTGTAATCTTTTCTAACAAATGGTTCAACAAACACGTGGCTTTCCTGTCTGACCTGAGGTGTCTCAGAGAAAACAGGTGCTGTCCTAAAAGAGGCCAGTCTCAATGAAAATAAAATTGATATTATACAAGCAGTCTGCGAGCATGTTGCCATGCCGACAACAGGTAGCTAGGAGACAGACAATGGTTCTAGGCTTATATAGATTATATTACACCTCTCAATATTCTGACTCAGTATGGTATCATTAAGCAATAAGGTTGAACATTGCATTTCAAAACACTTTGATAATCTGCTGATTTCATGATGTCTAACACACATTCAAGGCCCCAAGTACAAGAGGCAGCAAAGCAACCCCACAGCATTATTGATCCTCCCCCATAATCGATTGTAGGGACGGTGTTCTTTTCTTTTAACGCTTAATTTGCCGATGGATTGGGGACGATGGTTTGGGGCGATGGTTAAGAAGAGATGCTAGACTGTTCTGGAGTGGCCAGCAAAGAGTCCAGATCTGAATGACATCCAAAAACCTATGGTGAGATCTGAAGACAACAGTTGTTGGAGGGCACCCCTGAAATATTGAAAAATTTGAGCAGTTGAAAAGTGGGCCAAATTGTCAGTACAAAGGTGCAGCAAGGCTACAAGAAGCGGTGTATGCAGTTATCTTGGCCAAAGGCTGTGCAACCAAGTACTAGCTCTGGGGTGACATTAATTGTGTCTTTATTTTCTAAATAAAAAATTGTAAACTTAAGTTTACAAAAATAAAATTGGTTCTGCAATGATGAAAACAAGGTGTTGTGACCAAAGTTTATCCAATTTCAACTTATTTTAGAAGTAATAGGAAATTATTTAAGAAAAGTGCCAATATATTTTCCCGCAACTGTATATGTACAGTACATCTACGTTTTAACTGATTGTGGTTTAGTTGTTTGTGAACGGGAAACTAGGGGGCACATTTAGTTGGAGTGAACCTGGATGAGGGGGGGTCCAAGATGGAGTCGTGACACAAACTGTGTCCCATTTGGATTGAACCATTTCCTAGGTTCCCTGCCGGAGCTTTGGGAGTCCGGGCCTTCTGTAAGGCCTCCTGGCGTTCCCTCTTTAAGACAGAGAACGAAGGGGACATGGTGGTGGAAGGACCAGGCAGGAGATTTTCCTCCTCTTTCCTTCCAGACCGGAGGCCAGGGGTGTGAACATGCTCTTCCTATGGAAACTAAAGGAGGGAGTGAACAAGCCAGAGATTTTCAGCCAAATCACCTGAGCAGGCTCCTGCAGCGCTACAGGTTTTACCTGGTCCGCCATATTTGTTTCTGTAAAACTTTCACTTGACACTATTGACTCATTCCTGTCCGGACACTTTCTGGGGCTAGGTGTCCGGATAGTGACGTTCTCTGGTGTAGGGATGTCTGGGATGGTCATCTGGAGGAAGGCCTTGTCATCTCCAAATAGGTCAATGCTCTCGTACCAGGCTGGTTTTAAAGTGTTGGGCTTTAAGTTGAGTGGATGTCATGGCGTCTCAAAGTCTGCTTTGTCGTCCATATCATCATCCCTCATGTCATTGTCGTCATCCTCAAAGACCTCATCTCAACTAGGGCTGCCAATGGCACTGCCACTACCCCATGCCGGCACATTAATGGGTGAAGAAGTGGAGTGTTGCTTCTGAGCAGGTTTGTGAGGTTCCCAATGGCTTTCACAGTATGGAGAACCAACGTCTGCATCAACATTGGGAGATTGAGAAGCAGGATAGGGAAAATCCTTATCCATTTCTAGGGAGAAATTCACCAGGAATGGCTGACCCTCATCCAGTGGATCATCCAGCGGTTCAACCGGTGGTTCAGGTGTAAGTGAACGGTCCTTTATGGTGGTGACGGTGGTGGGTCCAGGCCAGGGGTCATACAGAGAACTGCCCGGGTCAGGGTGCAAGGATGGAGGAGACCTGGACAAAAGCTCTGTCACGTTGGCTAAAATTACACTTAGGCTCTCGGGTCCTCTGTCTCAGGGTTGCAATTTGCGGTCAGCAACATCCCACTTGGGCAAGTAAAACATAGCCTCCAGTTCAGAGTCTTCCTCTGACTTCGGCTCCCATTCAGCAGTTGAGGCCATCTTGGTTGAGATAGATTTGTTCTGCAGCAGCAATTCAGCGTGCTGGTTCGGTAACCGAAACCTTCTCCTTGGTTGGGGATTGGACCTCTAAGCTGTCACTCTTATTGTTAAGCAATCCATGTTAACAATCCATGTTCATGATTGGCTGGTCACCGGTGGATGGGCATGGTGCTTTCACCCTGTCAGATAGATCGATTGATGCCATTTTTGTTTTATCAAGATTTGTTCTAATTTTCTTCCAAAAAATGTTTGGTCATTGTCCCGGACAACTTTTATAGAAGTTGCACAAGCTATTTTATCATAATTAAAGTAACGGGCCTATCACTTCCCTGGTATGAAACATGAAGATAACCCTACCGGTTAAGAGCATTGGCCCAATAACCGAAAGGTTGCTGGTTTAAATCCCCAAGCTGGCAAGGTGGAAAAATCTGCCATTCTGCCCTTGCGTGAGGCTGCTAACCCCAACAACAATCGGGTGCTGATGGCGTGGATGTTGATTAAGGAAACCCCCTGCACCTCTCTGATTCAGAGGCGTTGGGTTGAATGCATTTAGCTGTGCAGCTGACTGGGTACCCCCCTATCCCTTTATATTAACAAAAAGACATTTGACACATACAGTGCCTTGCAAAAGTATTCATCCCCCTTGGCGTTTTTCCTATTTTGTTGCATTACAACCTGTCATTTAAATGGATTTTTATTTGGATTTCATATAATGGACATACACAAAATAGTCCAAATTGGTGAAGTAAAATGAAAAAAATGCAACAAAAACAAAAAGTGAAAAGTGGTGAGTGCGTATGTATTCACCCCCTTTGCTATGACGCCCCTAAATAACATCTGGTGCAACCAATTACCTTCAGAAGTCACATAATTAGTTAAATAAAGTCCACCTGTGTGCAATCTATGTGTCACATGATCTGTCACATGCTCTTAATATATATACACCTGTTCTGAAAGGCCCCAGAGTCTGCAACACCACTAAGCAAGGGGCACCACCAAGCAAGCGGGCACCATGAAGACCAAGGAGCTCTCCAAACTGGTCAGGGACAAAGTTGTGGAGAAGTACAGATTAGGGTTGGGTTATAAAAAAATATTAGAAAATTTGAACATCCCACGGAACACCATTAAATCCATTAAATTGAAAGAATAACAAACCTGCCAAAAGAGGGCTGCCCACCAAAACTCATGGACCAGGCAAGGAGGGCATTAATCAGAGAGGAACAAAGAGACCAAAGATAACCCTGAAGGAGCTGCAAAGCTCCACAGCGGAGATTGGAGTATCTGTCCATAGGACCACTTTCAGACGTAAACTCCACAGAGCTGGGCTTTATGGAAGAGTGGCCAGAAAAAAGCCATTGCTTAAAGAAAAAAATAAGCAAACACATTTGGTGTTTGCCAAAAGGCATGTGGGAGACTCCCCAAATATATGAAGAAGGTACTCTGGTTAGATGAGACTAAAATTGAGCTTTTTGGTCATCAAGGAAAATGCTATGTCTGGCGCAAAACCAACACCTCTCATCACCCCGAGAACACCATCCTCACAGTGAAGCATGATGGTGGCAGCATCATGGTGTGGGGATGTTTTTCATTGGCAGGGACTGGGAAACTGGACAGAATTAAAGGAATGATGGATGGCGCTAAATACAGGGAAATTCTTGAGGGAAACCTGTTTCAGTCTTCCAGAGATTTGAGTGGGACGGAGGTTTCAGCAGGACAATGATCATAAGCATACTGCTAAAGCAACACTCAAGTGGTTTAAGGTGAAACATTTAAATGTCTTGGAATGGCCTAGTCAAAGCCCAGACCTCAATCCAATTGAGAATCTGTGGTATGACTTAAAGATTGCTGTACTCCAGCGGAACCCATCCAACTTGAAAGAGCTGGAACAGTTTTGCCTTGAAGAATGGGCAGAAATTCCAGTGGCTAGATGTGCCAAGCTAATAGAGACATACCGCAAGAGACTTGCAGCTGTAATTGCTGCAAAAGGTGTCTCTACAATGTATTGACTTTGGGGGGGTGAATAGTTATGCACGCTCAAGTTTTCAGTTTCTTTGTCTTATTTCTTGTTTGTTTCACAATAAAAAAATTTTTTGCATCTTCAAAGTTGTAGGCATGTTGTGTAAATCAAATGATACAACCCCCCCCCAAAAAATCTATTTTAATTCCAGGTTGTAAGGCAACAAAATAGGAAAAATGCCAAGGGGGTGAATACTTTCGCAAGGCACTGTAAGAGGCTTTGAAAGAGGCCACAGCGCCAGAGGCCAACCCTACTCAGCACCCACTTTTCAAATCAATGACACTTGTATTTGACCTGCAAGTGATGCAGACATAGTGGGCCCAGAGTGGAGCAGCAGGGCGCAAGAGACCTCGAAGCTGAGGTGTGAGAGAAGGATTAGATGGGGCATAAAGTTATGCTGGCATCTCCGAGCTAAGAGCGGGAGGAAAAAAGATCAGGGCCCTCAGTGGTCTTCTAAAAAGAAAGAACCTGAGTGTCCCTCTATGTATGTAGATAGATGGATAGGTGGATAGGTGGATAGATAGGTAGATAGATGGATATATCAAATCAAATTGTATTAGTCACATGCGCCGAATACAACAGGTGAATACAACCTTACAGTGAAATGCTTACTTACGAGCCCCTAACCAACAATGCAGTTTAAAAAAATATATATTAATAAGAATAAAAAATAAAAGTGACGAGTAATTAAAGAGCAGCAATAAAATAACAATACCAAGACTACTGTATATACAGGGGGGGTACAGGTACAGCAACCAGTCAGGATGGTCTCGATGGTGCAGCTTTAGAACCTTTCGAGGATCTGAGGACCCATGCCAAATCTTTTCAGTCTCCCAAGGGGGAATATGTTTTGTTGTGCCCTCTTCACGACAGTCTTGGTGTGCTTGGACCATGTTATGGGGCCAGGGTTAGAGTGTTGAACTAGTAACCGAAAGGTTGCAAGATCGAATCCCCAAGCTGACAAGGTAAAAAAAATATCTGTCGTTCTGCCCCTGAACAAGGCAGTTAACCCACTGTTCCTAGGCCGTCATTGAAAAGAAGAATTTGTTCTTAACTGACTTTCTGCTCCGTTAAAAGCCCTGTCGATGAGAACGGGGGCGTGCTCGGTCCTCTTTTTCCTATAGTCCATAATCATCTCCTTTGTCTTGATCACATTGAGGGAGAGGTTGTTGTCCTAGCCAGGTCTCTGACCTACTCCCTATAGGCTGTCTCGTCGTTGACGGTGATCAGGCCTACCACTGTTGTGTCATCTGCAAACTTAATGATGGTGTTGGAGTCGTGCCTGGGAGTGCAGTCATGAGTACAGGAGGGGACTGAGCACGCACCCTTGAGGGGCCCCTGTGTTGAGGATCAGCGTGGCGGATGTGTTGTTACCTACCCTTACCACCTGGGGGAGGTCCGTCAGGAAGTCCAGGAACCAGTTGCAGAGGGAGGTGTTTAGTCCCAGGGTCTGAGCTGTAGTCAATGAATAGCATTCTCACATAGGTGTTCCTTTTGTCCAGGTGGGAAAGGGCAGTTTGGAGTGCAATAGAGATTGCATCATCTGTGGATCTGTTAGGGCGGTATGCAAATTGGAATGGGTTTCTGGGATAATGGTGTTGATGTGAGCCATGACCAGGCTTTCAAAGCAATTCATGGCTACGGATGTGAGTGCTACGGTTCGGTAGTCATTTAGGCAGGTTACCTTAGTGTTCTTGGGCACAGGGACTATGGTGGTCTGCTTAAAATATGTTGGTATTACAGACTCGGAGAGGGAGAGGTTGAACATGTCAGTGAAGACACTTGGCAGTTGGTCAGCGCATGCTTGCAGTACACGTCCTGGTAATCCGTCTGGCCCTGCAGCCTTTTGCATGTTGACCTGTTTAAAGGTCTTACTCACATCAACTGCAGAGAGTGTGATCACACAGTCTTCCAGAACAGCTGGTGCTCTCGTGCATGTTTCAGTGTTATTTGCCTCAAAGCGAGCATAGAAGAATTTTAGCTGGTAGTCTGGTAGGCTTGCTTCACTGGGCAGCTCTCAGCTGTGCTTCCCTTTGTAGTCTGTAATGGTTTGCAAGTCCTGCCACATCCGACGAGCGTCAGAGCCGGTGTACGATTTGATCTTAGTTTTGTATTAACGCTTTGCCTGTATGATGGTTCGTGGGGGGCATAGCGGGATTTCTTATAAGCTTCCGGGTTAGAGTCCGTCTCCTTGAAAGCGGCAGCTCTAGCCTTTAGCTCAGTGCGGATGTTGCCTGTAATCCATGGCTTCTGGTTGGGGTATGTACGTACGGTCACTGTTGGGACAACGTCATCAATGCACTTATTGATGAAGCCAATGACTGATGTGGTGTATTTCTCAATGCTATCGGAGGAATCCCGGAACATATTCCAGTCTGTGCTAGCATAACAGTCCTGTAGCTTAGCATCTGCTTCATCTGACCACTTTTTTATTGATCAAGTCAATAGTACTTCCTGCTTTCATTTTTGCTTGTAAGCAGGAATCAGGAGGATAGAATTATGGTCAGATTTGCCAAATGGAGGGCGAGGGAGAGCTTTGTATGCGTCTCTGTGTGTGGTGTAAAGCTGGTCCAGAGTTTTTTCCCTCTGGTTGCACATTTAACCTGCTGATAGAAATTTGGTAAGACTGATTTAATCTTCCGCGTAGGTCATAGATTTTTTTTTCTCCAAAGATTGCATGTTTGCTAGCAGAATGGAAGGTTTGGGTTTATTCGATTGCCTACGAATTCTCAGAAGGCAGCACGCCCTCTGGCCCCTTTTTATCCGCCTTCTCTTCACGCAAATGACAGGGATATGGGCCTGTTCCTGGGAAAGCACTATATCATTCACGTCGGACTCGTTAAAGGAAAAACATTATTCTGCCAGTCCGTGGTGAGTAATCGCAGTTCTGATGTCCAGAAGTTCTTTACGGTCATAAGAGACGTTAGCAGCAACATTACGTACAAAATAATTAAGAAAATAAGTTATTAACAATACATAGAAACTAACAAAAATACACAATTGGGTACGAATACGTAAAACATCAGTCTTGTTCTCCGGCGCCATCTTGCTAGATAGATAGATGGATGGATGGATGCACTCTGTTCACAACGTTGACATCAGCAAACCGCTCTACCACACGATGCCATACATGTGGTCTGCGGTTGTGAGGCCGGTTGGACTTACTGCCAAATGATCTAAAACGACATTGAGGCGGCTTCTGGTAGAGAAATTAACATTAAATTCTCTGGCAACAGCTCTGGCGGACATTCCTGCAGTCAGCATGAAAATTTCACGCACCCTCAAAACTTGAAACATCTGTGGCATTGTGTTGTGTGACACAACTGCACATTTTAGAGTGCCCTTTTATTGTCCTCAGCAGAAGGTGCACCTGTCTAATGGTCATGCTGTTTAATCAGCTTCTTAATATGCCACACCTGTCAGGTGGATGGACTATCTTGGAAAAGGAGAGATGCTCACTAACAGGGATATAAACAAATTTGTGCACGACATTTTAGAGAAATAAGCTTTTTGTGCGTATGGAACATTTCTGGGATCTTTTATTTAAGCTCACATGGGACCAACACTTTACATGTTGCGTTTATATTTTTGTCCAGTGTAGAAGAGATAATGGACCTATATATTTTTTTATAATTTCTTTGAGAACTAACAATCACCTAAATAAAAGCTTGAAAATCAGGCAGATTTGAAAATTCCCAAAACAATGTAGTAGTTTAGTTGTAGTGATTTTGTTATTAGGTTTAAGCAAAAGAACATTGCATATGTCATGGCAAAATGCATATAATTGCAGGAAATTAAGTTTAAAACTGCAAAAATGTCTCTAGGGCTTAGCAGAGTTGCCAACAACCGGTTTAGGGATACAGCTATTTTCAACCTAGCTTCCTTTTCAGCTGATAACCGGATGTGGGAGCTCCGCTCAGGCGTTTCTCTTACACCTGCTACGTTAAGTTACTCAGCTCCATGGAGAAATGTGTAGAATTTCAGAAAATTGGCAAAAAAATAAACAACAAAAAAACACCAAGATGGGTGCCATTAAAATGTTCTCTAAAATTCAGCTGTGCCCCCACCCATTGCCACACCCACCACCTAAGTCCCTTTTTGATACAGAAAAAAACCTGTGATGTGATGTTTTTAATCATTCTTATACAGTTATGCCATTCTTGGATGGACAAGAAAGTTATATTGCATTCTATTCTTTGATGATAGCGAAAAATTTAGTAGCCAGCCAACACTGGTCCTTTAATCAACATGTCAACATTCATGTGATGGAGGATGGATAATACAGCCAGGACAGTATCCCACTGTGGTGCCTCAGGAGCATTCATGGATCAAGAGCATTCACCTGATACTTGGTAGAGCACAGCAGAACACAGCAGTAGTGTTACCCCCCCTTCCACTCTATAGTTAAAACAAGCCGTATCAGTACAGCGCACAGAGAGGGTCTAGAGCAGGGCTCCCCAATAGGCGGCCCACGGGTAATTTTATTTGGCTCCCCAAGTTTTTTTGTTCTTGGAAATAAAAGACTGTAAAATTACCAGGAAATTACCAGGAGCTCAAAGTCATTTTAATTTCGTAATAATGCTCAAGTATTCCCACTCATAAATAGATAGGCATACTGTATGTGATCGTATCCCAATATTATCAAGGTTTGAAATTATTCTGTTTTTGTCAAATACTAAATCTGTTTGGGATTCTTTGCAGTGTACAAATTATTATTGTTCCTGCCCCCGGACCATCTGGTCAAGGAAAAATCTGCCCACTGCTGAATGTAATTGGGGACCCCTGGTATAGAGTGAGCTCAATAGGGGAAGTGGCTTAGTTATGAGTCATCGTAGATCACCTCTTGGCAAACACATTTAATTATATTGACAGTCGTGAACTACGCTAAAGGAGACACAAAACGCGGCTGTGGTTAGAGAACACAATATACAGGACATTTTAGTGTTTGTCAACATGAGGCCCCAATAAACTAAACTTGTAAACCAGCCTGATTTGATATGCTCACCATTCTGTTTTAATTGAAGTATGAGGCAACAGGTAGTTCAAACAACAAAGCCGGCACCATGCCACTGTTTCGGAAAACAGCTGAAGGATGGGGCTTGAGAAATGTAACCATTATTAATTTTATAGGCAGAGCTATGGGTGCAAGGACTGACCATCAATGAGTTTAAAATTATAGTTTTAACCATGTTTTAAGGATATTTGGTGGTTCTTTACAATTACAGTGTTTACAAACAATGGAGTAAAACAAGCTTATATTTTTGGTTCTGATGGGGTAGGACAGCAGAACTAAGATCATACTATTATTCAATGAGTATACCAAACATCAGAAACACCTTCCTAATGTTGAGTTGGATTTAACAAGTGACATCAGTAAGGGATCATAGCTTTCACGTGGATTCACCTGGTCAGATTATGTAATGGAACAAGCAGGTGTTCCTAATGTTTTGTATACTCAGTGTATATGATTAATTAAAAAGACAAAAAATGGATGTACCAATCCCAGGTTGCCCCTTGAAGGACTGATTCAATCATAACAGGTAAATGCTTTACTAGAATAAGTCATAAACACCATTACTTCCTGTAAAATAATCATGAAATTCAGCTTAGTGTGTTTCTGTTTCACACTTCAAATCTTTGTTTTGCTAGGGAAATTAATCATATTGTGCTTTCATGCAGCACAATCAGACATTGTGTTTGAGTGATTTAATAATACCTAAGCAATTGCACTGCTTATTTACAGAAGGGGATAAAAGAGAAAAACAAAGCTAAACTAATCCACTAAACTGTTTGTTTACAATTGCCTGAAAGGGACATTATACACCAGAATTTCAATTTCTCAGACATTTTCAAATCTCCAAGGTAGTCTAATGTGAATATGAGTCTATATCCCACTCCATCAATGGTGGAAAAATTACCCAATTGTCATCCTTGATTAAAGGTAAAGATAACTCAATAGAAAATGACTCAAATAAAAGTGAGTCACCCAATAAAATACTACTTGAGTAAAAGTCTAAAAGTATTTGTTTTAAATATACTTCAGTATCAAAAGAACAAGTATAAATAATACAAAATTCCTGATATGAAACAAACCAGAAGGCACAATTCTTTATTTACGGATAGACAGGGGCGCACTCCAACACTCAGACATGTTTAGTGAGTCCTCCAGATCAGAAGCAGTAGCGTTGACCAGGGATGTTTTCTATATAAGCGTGTGAAATGGACCATTTTCCTGTCTTACTAAGTACTTTTGGGTGTAATGGAACAAGTATGAAGTAAAAAGTACATTATTTTATTTAGTAATGTAGTGGAATAAAAGTGAAAGTAGTCAGAAATATAAATAGTAAAATACAGATACCCCCCAAAAAACTACTTAAGTCAATGTCAATGAGTCCATATCCCACTCCAGTAGTCTAGTGTCAATATGAGGCAATATCCCACTCTGTCACGATCTTCATGCGGGACAGACCAAGACGCAGCGATGCTTCCAGTATACATTTTAATTACGGACGTAAACTGGGAAAATATACAACAAAACAAACGAAGATCGTAACGAAGAACATAACTGAAAAAACAAACAGCTATGAACTTACAATCACCCACAAAACCTAAATGAAAACCACAAACATATATATGGTTCCCAATTAGAGACAACGACACACAGCTGCTTCTAATTGGGAACCATTACCCCAACATAGATATATAACCCCTAGAACATAAAAACCCTACACCAAAACCAAAGCAAAAACACGCCAGCCTGTCTTTTCAGGCCTGGACGTGACAGTACCCAAAGGCGCGGACTCCGACCGCGCCACCCAAAAGTCCATGGGGGGGTCTTCGGGTGGGTTTCTTTGTCCCAGGTGGCGGCTCCGGTGCTGGCCGTGCTGGCCTGAAGTCACGCACCGGAGGCCCTGGGCCATTTGCAGGACTGGGGACCCTCTCTGGCGGCCCCGGGCTATTTGCAGGACTGGGGACCCTCTCTGGCGGCCCCGGGCTGGGGACCCTCTCTGGCGGCGCCGGGCTGGGGACCCTCTCTGGCGGCGCCGGGCTGGGGACCCTCTCTGGCGGCGCCGGACTGGGGACCCTCACTGGCGGCGCCGGACTGGGGACCCTCACTGGCACTCTGGTGCGGGGAGCAGGAACCGGCCGAACTGGGCTCGTGACGCGCACTCTGGTGCGGGGAGCGGGAACCGGCCGAACTGGGCTCGTGACGCGCACTCTGGTGCGGGGAGCGGGAACCGGCCGAACTGGGCTCGTGACGCGCACTCTGGTGCGGGAGCGGAACCGGCCGTACTGGGCTCGTGACGCGCACTCTGGTGCGGGGAGCGGGAACCGGCCGTACTGGGCTCGTGACGCGCACTCTGGTGCGGGGAGCGGGAACCGGCCGTACTGGGCTCGTAACGCGCACTCTGGTGCGGGGAGCGGGAACAGGACGTGCTGAGTCCACGCCGGGCACAGGAATCATGGAGCGTGGAACAGGGATCCTGGAGCGTGGAACAGGGGCAGGACGTGCCGAGTCCACGCCGGGCACAGGAATCCTGGAGCGTGGAACAGGGATCCTGGAGCGTGGAGCAGGGACAGGACGTACTGGGCTGTGGATGCGAACCGGAGATTCTGCCCGTAGGACCGGTGCAGGATATCTTGGTCCCAGGAGACGCACTGGAGACCTGGCGCGCAGAGCTGGCACCACTCTTCCAGGTAGCACACTAACCTTGGCCTGACAGACGAGTGGCGCTGGGATCTCTCGCACTGGGCTGTGGACACGTACCGGAGACACTGCACGCAGAACCGGTGCAGGATATCCTGGTCCAAGGAGGCGTACCGGAGACCAGGAGCGCTGAGCCGGCACCACTCTACCAGGCTGCACACTCAATGTAGCCTGACAGACGAGTGGCGCTGGAATCCTGAACCGGCCAAACTCCTCGTGTGCCCCCCAAAAAAATTGTTTTGGGGCTGTCTTTCGGGTTTCCGTGCCAGGCGAGTTCCAACGTATCTCTCCCTCTCCGGGTTCCACGCTCCATATATATCCTCGTAGCTCCCTCGCTCAGTCATCGCCGCTTCCATCCTCCTCTTAGGGTAACGATGCTCCTTTTTCAACGCTTTTTTCTCCCTGGGGTGACGATAATCCTCCGTCTTCCCCCAAGGTCCCTTCCCAGCTAATATTTCCTCCCAAGTCCAGGACTCCCGGGTCTCTCGCTGCTTGGTCTTCTTGTGGTGGGTGATTCTGTCACGATCTTCATGCGGGACAGACCAAGACGCAGCGATGCTTCCAGTATACATTTTAATTACGGATGTAAACTGGGAAAATATACAACAAAACAAACGAAGATCGTAACAAAGAACATAACTGAAAAAACAAACACAGCTATGAACTTACAATCACCCACAAAACCTAAATGAAAACCCCAAACATATGGTTCCCAATTAGAGACAACGACACACAGCTGCCTCTAATTGGGAACCATTACCCCAACATAGATATATAACCCCTAGAACATAAAAACCCTACACCAAAACCAAAGCAAAAACACGCCAGCCTGTCTTTTCAGGCCTGGACGTGACACACTCCTGTAGTCTAGTGTCAATATGAGTCCATATCCCACTCCAGTAGTCTAATGTCAATATGAGTACATATCCCACTCCAGTAGTCTAATGTCAATATGAGTCCATATCCCACTCCAGTAGTCTAATGAAATTGATTCATGGATCAAGAGCATTCACCTGATACTTGGTAGAGCACAGCAGAACACAGCAGTAGTGTTACCCCCCCTTCCACTCTATAGTTAAAACAAGCCGTATCAGTACAGCGCACAGAGAGGGTCTAGAGCAGGAGCTCCCCAACAGGCTGCCCACGGGTAATTTTATTTGGCTCCCAAGTTTTTTTGTTCTTGGAAATAAAAGACTGTAAAATTACCAGGAAATTACCAGGAGCTCAAAGTCATTTTAATTTCGTAATAATGCTCAAGTATTCCCACTCATAAATAGATAGGCATACTGTATGTGATCGTATCCCAATATTATCAAGGTTTGAAATTATTCTGTTTTTGTCAAATACTAAATCTGTTTGGGATTCTTTGCAGTGTACAAATTATTATTGTTCCTGCCCCCGGACCATCTGGTCAAGGAAAAATCTGCCCACTGCTGAATGTAATTGGGGACCCCTGGTATAGAGTGAGCTCAATAGGGGAAGTGGCTTAGTTATGAGTCATCGTAGATCACCTCTTGGCAAACACATTTAATTATATTGACAGTCGTGAACTACGCTAAAGGAGACACAAAACGCGGCTGTGGTTAGAGAACACAATATACAGGACATTTTAGTGTTTGTCAACATGAGGCCCCAATAAACTAAACTTGTAAACCAGCCTGATTTGATATGCTCACCATTCTGTTTTAATTGAAGTATGAGGCAACAGGTAGTTCAAACAACAAAGCCGGCACCATGCCACTGTTTGGAAAACAGCTGAAGGATGGGGCTTGAGAAATGTAACCATTATTAATTTTATAGGCAGAGCTATGGGTGCAAGGACTGACCATCAATGAGTTTAAAATTATAGTTTTAACCATGTTTTAAGGATATTTGGTGGTTCTTTACAATTACAGTGTTTACAAACAATGGAGTAAAACAAGCTTATATTTTTGGTTCTGATGGGGTAGGACAGCAGAACTAAGATCATACTATTATTCAATGAGTATACCAAACATCAGAAACACCTTCCTAATGTTGAGTTGGATTTAACAAGTGACATCAGTAAGGGATCATAGCTTTCACGTGGATTCACCTGGTCAGATTATGTAATGGAACAAGCAGGTGTTCCTAATGTTTTGTATACTCAGTGTATATGATTAATTAAAAAGACAAAAAATGGATGTACCAATCCCAGGTTGCCCCTTGAAGGACTGATTCAATCATAACAGGTAAATGCTTTACTAGAATAAGTCATAAACACCATTACTTCCTGTAAAATAATCATGAAATTCAGCTTAGTGTGTTTCTGTTTCACACTTCAAATCTTTGTTTTGCTAGGGAAATTAATCATATTGTGCTTTCATGCAGCACAATCAGACATTGTGTTTGAGTGATTTAATAATACCCTAAGCAATTGCACTGCTTATTTACAGAAGGGGATAAAAGAGAAAAACAAAGCTAAACTAATCCACTAAACTGTTTGTTTACAATTGCCTGAAAGGGACATTATACACCAGAATTTCAATTTCTCAGACATTTTCAAATCTCCAAGGTAGTCTAATGTGAATATGAGTCTATATCCCACTCCATCAATGGTGGAAAAATTACCCAATTGTCATCCTTGATTAAAGGTAAAGATAACTCAATAGAAAATGACTCAAATAAAAGTGAGTCACCCAATAAAATACTACTTGAGTAAAAGTCTAAAAGTATTTGTTTTAAATATACTTCAGTATCAAAAGAACAAGTATAAATAATACAAAATTCCTGATATGAAACAAACCAGAAGGCACAATTCTTTATTTACGGATAGACAGGGGCGCACTCCAACACTCAGACATGTTTAGTGAGTCCTCCAGATCAGAAGCAGTAGCGTTGACCAGGGATGTTTTCTATATAAGCGTGTGAAATGGACCATTTTCCTGTCTTACTAAGTACTTTTGGGTGTAATGGAACAAGTATGAAGTAAAAAGTACATTATTTTATTTAGTAATGTAGTGGAATAAAAGTGAAAGTAGTCAGAAATATAAATAGTAAAATACAGATACCCCCCAAAAAACTACTTAAGTCAATGTCAATGAGTCCATATCCCACTCCAGTAGTCTAGTGTCAATATGAGGCAATATCCCACTCTGTCACGATCTTCATGCGGGACAGACCAAGACGCAGCGATGCTTCCAGTATACATTTTAATTACGGACGTAAACTGGGAAAATATACAACAAAACAAGCGAAGATCAGTAACGAAGAACATAACTGAAAAACAAACAGCTATGAACTTACAATCACCCACAAAACCTAAATGAAAACCACAAACATATATATGGTTCCCAATTAGAGACAACGACACACAGCTGCTTCTAATTGGGAACCATTACCCCAACATAGATATATAACCCTAGAACATAAAAACCCTACACCAAAACCAAAGCAAAAACACGCCAGCCTGTCTTTTCAGGCCTGGACGTGACAGTACCCCCCCCCCCCAAAGGCGCGGACTCCGACCGCGCCACCCAAAAGTCCATGGGGGGGTCTTCGGGTGGGTTTCTTTGTCCCAGGTGGCGGCTCCGGTGCTGGCCGTGCTGGCCTGAAGTCACGCACCGGAGGCCCTGGGCCATTTGCAGGACTGGGGACCCTCTCTGGCGGCCCCGGGCTATTTGCAGGACTGGGGACCCTCTCTGGCGGCCCCGGGCTGGGGACCCTCTCTGGCGGCGCCGGGCTGGGGACCCTCTCTGGCGCGCCGGCTGGGGACCCTCGGCGGCGCCGGACTGGGGACCCTCACTGGCGGCGCCGACTGGGGACCCTCACTGGCACTCTGGTGCGGGAGCAGGAACCGGCCGAACTGGGCTCGTGACGCGCACTCTGGTGCGGAGAGCGGGAACCGGCCGAACTGGGCTCGTGACGCGCACTCTGGTGCGGGAGCGGAACCGCCGAACTGGGCTCGTGACGCGCACTCTGGTGCGGGAGCGGAACCGGCCGTACTGGGCTCGTGACGCGCACTCTGGTGCGGGAGCGGAACCGGCCGTACTGGGCTCGTGACGCGCACTCTGGTGCGGGGAGCGGAACCGGCCGTACTGGGCTCGTAACGCCGCACTCTGGTGCGGGAGCGGGAACAGGACGTGCTGAGTCCACGCCGGGCACAGGAATCATGGAGCGTGGAACAGGGATCCTGGAGCGTGGAACAGGGGCAGGGCGTGCGAGTCCACGCCGGGCACAGGAATCCTGGAGCGTGGAACAGGGATCCTGGAGCGTGGAGCAGGGACAGGGCGTACTGGGCTGTGGATGCGAACCGGAGATTCTGCCCGTGGGACCGGTGCAGGATATCTTGGTCCCAGGAGACGCACTGGAGACCTGGCGGCGCAGAGCTGGCACCACTCTTCCAGGTAGCACACTAACCTTGGCCTGACAGACGAGTGGCGCTGGGATCTCTCGCACTGGGCTGTGGACACGTACCGGAGACACTGCACGCAGAACCGGTGCAGGATATCCTGGTCCAAGGAGGCGTACCGGAGACCAGGAGCGCTGAGCCGGCACCACTCTACCAGGCTGCACACTCAATGTAGCCTGACAGACGAGTGGCGCTGGAATCCTGAACCGGCCAAACTCCTCGTGTGCCCCCCAAAAAAATTGTTTTGGGGCTGTCTTTCGGGTTTCCGTGCCAGGCGAGTTCCAACGTATCTCTCCCTCTCCGGGTTCCACGCTCCATATATATCCTCGTAGCTCCCTCGCTCAGTCATCGCCGCTTCCATCCTCCTCTTAGGTAACGATGCTCCTTTTTCAACGCTTTTTCTCCCTGGGGTGACGATAATCCTCCGTCTTCCCCAAGGTCCCTTCCCAGCTAATATTTCCTCCCAAGTCCAGGACTCCCGGTCTCTCGCTGCTTGGTCTTCTTGTGGTGGGTGATTCTGTCCACGATCTTCATGCGGGACAGACCAAGACGCAGCGATGCTTCCAGTATACATTTTAATTACGGATGTAAACTGGGAAAATATACAACAAAACAAACGAAGATCGTAACAAAGAACATAACTGAAAAAACAAACACAGCTATGAACTTACAATCACCCACAAAACCTAAATGAAAACCCCAAACATATGGTTCCCAATTAGAGACAACGACACACAGCTGCCTCTAATTGGGAACCATTACCCCAACATAGATATATAACCCCTAGAACATAAAAACCCTACACCAAAACCAAAGCAAAAACACGCCAGCCTGTCTTTTCAGGCCTGGACGTGACACACTCCTGTAGTCTAGTGTCAATATGAGTCCATATCCCACTCCAGTAGTCTAATGTCAATATGAGTACATATCCCACTCCAGTAGTCTAATGTCAATATGAGTCCATATCCCACTCCAGTAGTCTAATGTCAATATAAGTCCATATCCCACTCCAGTAGTCTAATATCAATATGCGTCCATATCCCACTCCAGTAGGATAGTGTCAATATGAGTCCATATCCCACGTCAGTAGTCTAATGTCAGTATGCGTCCATATCCCACGTCGGTAGTCTAGACGTGGGACATGGACGCAAAGATCTCTGGTTTTCATTGGTAAGAGGAAACAAAGATCTCTGGTGTTCATTGGTAAGAGGAAACAAGATCTCTGGTGTTCATTGGTAAGAGGAAACAAAATCTCTGGTGTTCATTGGTAAGAGGAAACAAAGGTATCTGGTGTTCATTGGTAAGAGGAAACAAAGATCTCTGGTGTTGTCACGGATTCCCCCGGTACTGCTGCTCATTCCGAGCACCAGTTCCGGAGGTCTACGTCACCGGCCTCTAGGCGTCACTGAACTGTCTCATTACGCACACCTGTTTCCAATTCCCCTGATTAGTAATTGTATATATGTGCCCTCTGTTAAGTTATTGTTCCCATGTCCATTGGTCTTGTGAGTACCTGTGCTTTGTTGTTTTGGCTTTCGTGCTGCGTTTATTGTGTACTCGCTATTAAGGGTCTTGTCCCGTGTAGTATTGTGCAATTGTTACTACGGGTCTCATCCCGTGCATTAATAAATACACGGGACGAGACCCGTAAAAACAATGCACAGGACGAGACCCGCAAACAAAATACAGATACCCCCCAAAAAACTACTTAAGTCAATGTCAATGAGTCCATATCCCACTCCAGTAGTCTAGTGTCAATATGAGTTCGTATCCCACTCCTGTAGTCTAGTGTCAATATGAGTCCATATCCCACTCCAGTAGTCTAGTGTCAATATGAGTCCATATCCCACTCCAGTAGTCTAATGTCAATATGAGTCCATATCCCACTCCTGTAGTCTAGTGTCAATATGAGTCCATATCCCACTCCAGTAGTCTAGTGTCAATATGAGTCCATATCCCACTCCAGTAGTCTAGTGTCAATATGAGTCCATATCCCACTCCAGTAGTCTAGTGTCAATATGAGTCCATATTCCACTCCAGTAGTCTAATGTCATTATGAGTCCATATCCCAATCCAGTAGTCTAATGTCAATTTGAGTCCATATCCCACTCCAGTAGGATAGTGTCAATATGAGTCCATATCCCACTCCAGTAGGATAGTGTCAATATGAGTCCATATCCCACTCCAGTAGTCTAGTGTCAATATGAGTCCATATCCCACGTCAGTAGTCTAGTGTCAATATGAGTTCGTATCCCACACCAGAAGTCTAATGTCAATATGAGTCCATATCCCACGTCAGTAGTCTAGTGTCAGTATGCGTCCATATCCCACGTCAGTAGTCTAGTGTCAATATGAGTATGTATCCCACTCCAGTAGTCTAATGTCAATATGAGTCCATATCCCACTCCAGTAGTCTAGTGTCAATATGAGTTTGTATCCCACACCAGAAGTCTAATGTCAATATGAGTCCATATCCCACTCCAGTAGTCTAATGTCAATATTTGTCCATATCCCACTCCAGTAGTCTAATGTCAATATGAGTCCATATCCCACTCCAGTAGTCTAGTGTCAATATGAGTCCATATCCCACTCCAGTAGTCTAATGTCATTATGAGTCCATATCCCAATCCAGTAGTCTAATGTCAATTTGAGTCCATATCCCACTCCAGTAGGATAGTGTCAATATGAGTCCATATCCCACTCTAGTAGTCTAGTGTCAATATGAGTCCATATCCCACGTCAGTAGTCTAGTGTCAATATGAGTTCGTATCCCACACCAGAAGTCTAATGTCAATATGAGTCCATATCCCACGTCAGTAGTTTAGTGTCAGTATGCGTCCATATCCCACGTCAGTAGTCTAGTGTCAATATGAGTATGTATCCCACTCCAGTAGTCTAATGTCAATATGAGTCCATATCCCACTCCAGTAGTCTAATGTCAATATGAGTTTGTATCCCACACCAGAAGTCTAATGTCAATATGAGTCCATATCCCACTCCAGTAGTCTAATGTCAATATGAGTCCATATCCCACTCCAGTAGTCTAGTGTCAATATGAGTCCATATCCCACTCCAGTAGTCTAATGTCATTATGAGTCCATATCCCAATCCAGTAGTCTAATGTCAATTTGAGTCCATATCCCACTCCAGTAGGATAGTGTCAATATGAGTCCATATCCCACTCCAGTAGTCTAGTGTCAATATGAGTCCATATCCCACGTCAGTAGTCTAGTGTCAATATGAGTTCGTATCCCACACCAGAAGTCTAATGTCAATATGAGTCCATATCCCACGTCAGTAGTTTAGTGTCAGTATGCGTCCATATCCCACGTCAGTAGTCTAGTGTCAATATGAGTATGTATCCCACTCCAGTAGTCTAATGTCAATATGAGTCCATATCCCACTCCAGTAGTCTAATGTCAATATGAGTTTGTATCCCACACCAGAAGTCTAATGTCAATATGAGTCCATATCCCACTCCAGTAGTCTAATGTCAATATGCGTCCATATCCCACTCCAGTAGTCTAATGTCAATATGAGTCCATATCCCACTCCAGTAGTCTAGTGTCAATATGAGTCCATATCCCACTCCAGTAGTCTAATGTCATTATGAGTCCATATCCCAATCCAGTAGTCTAATGTCAATTTGAGTCCATATCCCACTCCAGTAGGATAGTTGTCAATATGAGTCCATATCCCACTCCAGTAGTCTAGTGTCAATATAAGTTCGTATCCCACACCAGAAGTCTAATGTCAATATGAGTCCATATCCCACTCCAGTAGTCTAGTGTCAATATGAGTCCATATCCCACGTCAGTAGTCTAGTGTCAATATGAGTATGTATCCCACTCCAGTAGTCTAATGTCAATATGAGTCCATATCCCACTCCAGTAGTCTAATGTCAATATGAGTCCATATCTCACTCCAGTAGTCTAGTGTCAATATGAGTGCATTTCCCACTCCAGTAGTCTAATGTTTTACTTGTGCAAGGCTTAGTCAATCTGATTCTTCATTTCCCTTTAAATTCAAGTCCTACCTTGGATCTGCCTAACCTATTCAAATCTATAGGCCAATTAAAAGTTACAGAAAGAAGCAGATGACGTGATAAAACACGTAAGGGGAAACAAAGATCTCTGGTGTTCATTGGTAAGAGGAAACAAAGGTCTCTGGTTTTCATTGGTAAGAGGAAACAAAGATCTCTGGTGTTCATTGGTAAGAGGAAACAAGATCTCTGGTGTTCATTGGTAAGAGGAAACAAAATCTCTGGTGTTCATTGGTAAGAGGAAACAAAGGTATCTGGTGTTCATTGGTAAGAGGAAACAAAATCTCTGGTGTTCATTGGTAAGAGGAAACAAGATCTCTGGTGTTCATTGGTAAGAGGAAACAAAATCTCTGGTGTTCATTGGTAAGAGGAAACAAAGGTATCTGGTGTTCATTGGTAAGAGGAAACAAAGATCTCTGGTGTTGTCACGGATTCCCCCGGTACTGCTGCTCATTCCGAGCACCAGTTCCGGAGGTCTAAGTCACCGGCCTCTAGGCGTCACTGAACTGTCTCGTTACGCACACCTGTTTCCAATTCCCCTGATTAGTAATTGTATATATGTGCCCTCTGTTCAGTTATTGTTCCCATGTCCATTGGTCTTGTGAGTACCTGTGCTTTGTTGTTTTGGCTTTCGTGCTGCGTTTATTGTGTACTCACTATTAAGGGTCTTGTCCCGTGTAGTATTGTGCAATTGTTACTACGGGTCTCGTCCCGTGCATTAATAAATACACGGGACGAGACCCGTAAAAACAATGCACAGGACGAGACCCGTAAACAATGCACGGGACGAGACCCGTAGTAACAACTGCACAATACCACATGGGACGAGACCCGTAATAACAGAGGTTCAACCTCGCTCTTTTGTTTGGGTTACATCCCTTTTATACAACGTGACAGGTGTTCATTGGTAAGGGGAAACAACGGTCTCTGGCGTTCATTGCTAAGGGGAAACAAAGCAAACAGATCTTGTTTGGAGTAGAGAGGGCCCTCTATGCTCATCACAGATGCAACAGGGTGTCAAGCTCCCATCTCTTCCATTCTACTCTTCTCCTCTCCTCTCTAGCTCAGCCTGTTCGTGCATATCTAGGTCACCCAGGCCTAGCCTACTTAGCGTTTCCTAGACTTATGTAATAATTCGGAGAAACGTTACATAAGCGGGGGAGAGACAGCCTGCCTGCCCTGTGTGCGTGTCTCTCTCTTTCTCCATCATAAAAGAAAAGGGGGGGATGAAAAACGCAGTGTGTCTGTGTTTGTGCACCGAGCCACAGAGAGAGAGGGCTTCAAATCAAAAGGGTTACTTTACCTTTGACATCTTGTGTTTTTTTCCTCCTTTCCCTCGTCATTAATTTTAACAGTGGGGGCTGTCTTGCCCTCATCATTTGTTTTAACAGTGAGGGCCGTCTTGCCCTCATCATTGGTTTTAAAGGAGTGGTTCGCCTTGCCCTCGTCATTGGTTTTAAAGGAGAGGGCCGTCTTGCCCTCGTCATTGGTTTTAAAGGAGAGGTTCGTCTTGCCCTCGTCGTTGGTTTTAATGGTGAGGTTTGCCTTGCCCTCGTCATTGGTTTAATGGTGAGGTTCGCCTTGCCCTCGTCATTGGTTTTAATGGTGAGGTTCGCCTTGCCCTCATCATTGGTTTTAATGGAGAGGTTCGCCTTTCCCTCATCATTGGTTTTAATGGTGAGGTTCGCCTTGCCCTCATCATTGGTTTTAATGGAGAGGTTCGCCTTTCCCTCACCATTGGTTTTAATGATGAGGTTTGCCTTGCCCTCGTCATTGGTTTTAATGGTGAGGGCCGCCTTGCCCTCATCATTGGTTTTAATGGTGAGGGCCGTCTTGCCCTCATCATTTGTTTTAACAGTGAGGGCCGTATTGCCCTCATCATTGGTTTTAAAGGAGTGGTTTGCCTTGCCCTCGTCATTGGTTTTAAAGGAGAGGTTCGTCTTGCCCTCGTCGTTGGTTTTAATGGTGAGGTTTGCCTTGCCCTTGTCATTGGTTTAATGGTGAGGTTCGCCTTGCCCTCATCATTTGTTTTAACAGTGAGGGCCGTCTTGCCCTCATCATTGGTTTTAAAGGAGTGGTTCGCCTTGCCCTCGTCATTGGTTTTAATTATGTGGTTCGCCTTGCCCTCATTATTGGTTTTAAAGGAGAGGTTCGTCTTGCCCTCGTCATTGGTTTAATGGTGAGGTTCGCCTTGCCCTCATCATTGGTTTTAACGGAGAGGTTCGCCTTGCCCTCATCATTGGTTTTAATTATGTGGTTCGCCTTGCCCTCATTATTGGTTTTAAGGGAGAGGTTCGTCTTGCCCTCGTCATTGGTTTAATGGTGAGGTTCGCCTTGCCCTCGTCATTGGTTTTAATGGTGAGGTTCGCCTTGCCCTCATCATTGGTTTTAACGGAGAGGTTCGCCTTGCCCTCATCATTGGTTTTAAAGGAGAGGTTTGTCTTGCCCTCATCATTGGTTTTAATGGTGAGGTTCGCCTTGCCCTCGTCATTGGTTTTAATGGTGAGGTTCGCCTTGCCCTCATCACTGATTTTCACGGAGAAGTCCGCCTTGCCCTCGTCACTGGTTTTAAAGGAGAGGTTTGTCTTGCCCTCATCATTGGTTTAAAGGAGATGTTCGCCCTGCCCTCATCATTGGTTTTAAAGGTGAGGTTCACCTTGACCTCGTCATTGGTTTTAATGATGAGGTTCGCCTTGCCCTCGTCATTGGTTTTAATGGTGAGGTTCGCCTTGCCCTCGTCATTGGTTTTAATGGTGAGGTTCGCCTTGCCCCCGTCTTTGGTTTTAAAGGTGAGGTCTGCCTTGCCCTCGTCATTGGTTTTAATGATGAGGTTCGTCTTGCCCTCGTCGTTGGTTTTAATGGTGAGGTTTGCCTTGCCCTCGTCATTGGTTTAATGGTGAGGTTCGCCTTGCCCTTGTCATTGGTTTTAATGGTGAGGTTCGCCTTGCCCTCATCATTGGTTTTAATTATGTGGTTCGCCTTGCCCTCGTCTTTGGTTTTAAAGGTGAGGTTCGCCTTGCCTCGTCATTGGTTTTAAAGGAGAGGTTCGTCTTGCCCTCGTCACTGGTTTTAAAAGAGAGGTTTGTCTTGCCCTCATCATTGGTTTAAAGGAGATGTTCGCCCTGCCCTTGTCACTGGTTTTAAAGAAGAGGTTTGTCTTGCCCTCATCATTGGTTTTAGAAGAGAGGTTTGCCCTTGCCTCATCATTGGTTTTAAAGGAGAGGTTTGCCCTGCCCTCATCATTGGTTTTAAAGGTGACGTTCGCCTTGACCTCGTCATTGGCTTTAACAATTTTTATACCCCCATTTTCACCAATTTGTAGTTACAGTCTTGTCTCAATGCTGCATTCGGGAGAGGCGAAGGTCGAGAGCCAACTAAGCCGCACTGCTTCTTGACACAATGCCCACTTAACCCAGAAGCCAGCCGCACCAATGTGTCGGAGTAAACACAGTACACCTGGCGCCCGGCACCCCACAGGAGTCGCTAGTGCGAGATGGGACAAGGACATCCCTGCCGGCCAAACCCTTCCCTAACCCGGACGACGCTGGGCCAATTGTGCGCCGCCCCATGGGTCTCCCGGTCGCGGATTCTGGTACCCAGAATCTCTAGTGCCTTAGACCACTGCACCACTCGGGAGTCCCCTCATCATTGGTTTTAAAGGTGAGGTTCACCTTGACATCGTCATTGGTTTCAAAGGTGACGGCAGGAGGGGAGAGAAGAGTAGGGCAGGAGGAGAGAGAAGGAAGAGCAGGGCAGGCGAACGAATGAACGCAAAGGCCTTTACGATTTAGGCCATGTAACTAAGCCCTGGATAATGTCATCGGACCTCTGAATGAGCTGCGAGTCAATCTAGAGAGAGAGAGAGAGAGAAAATAGGGCAGTCGAGCTCATCCTATGAAAGCCCCCCATTGGAGTGCCCCTGTGACAACAATTTTGGACCCCCTTGTGGCCCCCCTAAATGTGGAGTATGAAATAAGTTTAGCAAAACAAATTTTTGCTATTGTTTTTTTTTTACATCCGTTATTAGACTGTGGCAACGCAGAACACTAATTAAACCGACACATTTACTAGAGGGTCATGGTCTTTTGCCTGCTAATGCCTGCAATGCAGTGAAGAAAACGATATGACGACAATAACGTCTAATGTAACTGGCCCCTCTAACAGTACAACTTGCCTCGGCTTGGCCCCCCCAGTTGAAATGGTCTAGAACCGCCACTGGTTCAGCCCTTTAGAACGCAAGGTTTGTTTCAGCAGGTGGTCTAGTTCTTTCTTTATACTAGTACAGTTATCAGATCATGGCACTGTAGCCTAAATTCACCCTTATGTGCCAAAAACTGACCCAGTAGCCTAAGCACAGGACTTTCCGTCTTTCCACCCTAATCTTCGACCCAATTCCCGGGATTTGGACAACGTCAGGGGTGTTGAGCATTTAGCAAATTGTACAAATATGTTACCTTTTACTGAAAATTTCCAACTCTATCTGGGAGCTAAATTTTCACTAAAATTAGTATTAGTATTATAACATACATTTCTGTACAGTACTTGCTGTACAGAATCAGATGTTTTGTGCTCTGTGTGAATTGGATCTTGTATTGGTAAACAAACTCGGCATCTCATGGGGGACCTTAGTCGTCTCAAAAGGACATGACAAATCAAAACATGCTGGTGCCATTGAGAGTTTAGCACTTGATAATAGAGGAAGCAAGTGACCTAGTACACAGTGGGGCTTTCTAGGTCACCAACCATCGCCACAGCTCTTTGCTCCTGCTCCATTCACAGTCTTATTCAATAGGGCACAGCGTTTCACAACATGTTGCAACGGAAAACGAAATGAGTGTTTCTTATTGAACAAGTTCAAGTAGTCCCACCCCGGTCTCAAGTCAGTTTTGCTCCATTTTGCTCCTAATGACTAGGCTACGACCCAGGTGTGTGACACACAAGGCTGACCCTCTGTGTACCTTTTGTACCTTCTGTCAATGAAGATCAGATCCCCTGGAAGAAGAGAAACCCGATACCCAATCCTTTTGAGCTGACAGAAAACATTTTTTTCATCACTGCACAGGTGAATAAAATTGAGCACACAGCCATGCAATCTGCATTACAGACATTGGTAGTAGAATGGTATGTGGACACGCCTACAAATGAGTGCATTCAGCTAATAAAGCCACACCCATTGCTGACAGGTGAATAAAATCGAGCACATCTCCATAGACAGACATTGGCAGTAGAATGGCCTTACTGAGAGCTCAGTGACCTTCAGCGTGGCACCGTCATAGGATGCCACCTTTCAAACAAGTCAGGTCGTCACCGGCCACGAACGATGTGTTTACATTACCACGTTGGTAATAAAGCATAATTTGTTCCACCGCAACTTCTGGGGTAGCTAGCTTTAGCTTGGTACCTAGCTAGCACCAATACAACCAGCCTGAAAACAATGACCAGTAGAAACTGCTGTTATTTTCATTATTCTTAGCAATGATTTAGGAATCCTTGTGAGTAAGTATTAGCAAGGTTGCCACATGTTGTTCGCCTATTGAACTTCCGTTCATGAAAATAAATAGCTAGCCAGCTACTGAAACCTGTTGCCCAAAGCTAACGTTATAAGCAGCCAGCTAGTTTCATCTGGCTAGTGAGGCTCGACTGGAGGGGGTTATGTGTTGTGAAGCTTGCCACAATAAGGATTAGGCACAAAAGTGGAATTTGCGGTTTGCTTTCAAAATAAAAGTATGTCATTGACAGTGATGCAAATGAATACAAATAGTAGAATTATGCCATACGTATTTTGAAGGCTAACCGCCAAGTCCACTATTGAGGCTAATCCTTATTGCGGCTAGATGGGTCCGACCATTAATCAAATAAGAACTGTCTTATAAATTAGGGTTATTTTAGATGATGACATATAGCTAAATAGTTAGCTAGCTAACTATAGCTACTGAAACAGATAAACTCAGCAAAAAAAGAAACATCCTTTCACTGTTAACTGCGTTAATTTTCTTAACATGTGTACATATTTGTATGAACATAACAAGATTCAACGACTGAGACAAACGGAACAAGTTCCACAGACGTGTGGCTAACTGAAATTGAATAATGTGTCCCTGAACAAAGTGGGGGTCAAAATCAAAAGTAACAGTCAGTATCTGGGGTGGCCACCAGCTGCATTAAGTACTGCAGTGCATCTCCTCCTCATGGACTGCACCAGATTTGCCTGTTCTTGCTGTGTTACCCCACTCTTCCACCAAGGCACCTGCAAGTTCCTGGACATTTCTGGGAGGAAGGGCACTAGCCCTCACCTTCCGATCCAACAGGTCCCAGACGTGCTCAATGGGATTGAGATCCGGGCTCTTCGTTGGCCATGGCAGGACACTGACATTCCTGTCTTGCAGGAAATCACGCACAGAACGAGCAGTATGGCTGGTGGCATTGTCATGCTGGAGGGTCATGTCAGGATGAGCTGCAGGAAGGGTACCACATGAGGGAGGAGGATGTCTTCCCTGTAACGCACAGCGTTGAGATTGCCTGCAATGACAACAAGCTCAGTCCGATGATGCTGTGACACACCGCCCCAGACCATGCCGGACCCTCCACCTCCAAATCGATCCCGCTCCAGAGTACAGGCCTCGGTGTAACGCTCATTCCTTCAACAATAAACGCGAATCCGACCATCACCGCTGGTGAGACAAAACCGAGACTCGTCAGTGAAGAGCACTTTTTGCCAGTCCCGTCTGGTCCTGCGACAGTGGGTTTGTGCCCATAGGTCGACGTTGTTGACAGTGATGTCTGATGAGGACCGGCCTTACAACAGGCCTACAAGCCCTCAGTCCAGCCTCTCTCAGCCTATTGCGGACAGTCTGAGCACTGATGGAGGGATTGTGCATTCCTGGTGTAACTCGGGCAGTTGTTGTTGCCAACCTGTACCTGTCCTGCAGGTATGATGTTCGGATGTACCAATCCTGTGCAGGTGTTGTTACAGGCAAGTCAGTTAAGAAAAAAATCTTATTTTCAATGACGGCCTAGGAACAGTGGGTTAACTGCCTTGTTCAGGGGCAGAACGACAGATGGGTGAACAGGGAGTACCGGAGAGAGCTGAGAACGCACCCCGCAGATCCCCAGTGTTGAGGATCAGCGGGGTGGAGATGTTGTTTCCTACCCTCACCACCTGGGGGCGGCCCATCAGGAAGTCCAGGACCCAGTTGCACAGGGCTGGGTCGAGACCTAGGGTCTCGAGCTTAATGACGAGTTTGGAGGGTACTATGGTGTTAAATGCTGTTGTCGATGAACAGCATTCTTACATAGGTATTCCTCTTGTCCAGATGGGTTAGGACAGTGTGCAGTGTGATTGCAATTGCGTAGTCTGTGGACCTATTGGGACAGTAAGCAAATTGGAGTGGGTCTAGGGTGTCAGGTAGGATGGAGGTGATATGATCCTTGATTAGTCTCTCAAAGCACTTCATGATGACGGAAGTGAGTGCTATGGGGTGATAGTCATTTAGCTCAGTTACCTTAGCTTTCTTGGGAACAGGAACAATGGTGGCCCTCTTGAAGCATGTGGGAACAGCAGACTGGGATAAGGATTGATTGAATATGTCCGTAAACACACCAGCCAGCTGGTCTGCGCATGCTCCGCCCCAAGGGATGCCATCTGGGCCGGCAGCCTTGCGAGGGTTAACACGTTTAAATGTTTTACTCGCGTTGGCTGCGCTGAAGGAGAGCCCGCAGGTTTTGGTAGTGGGCCGTGTCGGTGGCACTGTATTGTCCTCAAAGCGAGCAAAGAAGTTGTTTAGTTTTTCTGGGAGCAAGACATCGTTGTCCGCGACGGGGCTGTTTTTTTTTTGTAGTCCGTGATTGACTGTAGACCTTGTCACATACATCTCATGTCTGAGCCGTTGAATTGCGACTCTACTTTGTCTCTATACTGACGCTTAGCTTGTTTGATTGCCTTACGGAGTGAATAGCTACACTGTTTGTATTCGGTCATGTTACCGGTCACCTTGCCCCGATTAAAAGCAGTGGTTCGAGCTTTCAGTTTTGCCCGAATGCTGCCATCAATCCACGGTTTCTGGTTGGGGAAGGTTTTAATAGTCGCTGTGGGTACAACATCACCGATGCACCTGCCAATAAACTCGCTCAGCGAATCAGCGTATTCATCAATGCTCTTGTCCGACGCTATGCGGAACATATCCCAGTCCACGTGATTGAAGCAATCTTGAAGCGTGGAATCAGATTGGTTGGACCAGCGTTGAACAGACCTGAGCACGGGCGTTTCTTGTTTTAGTTTCTGTCTATAGGCTGGGAGCAACAAAATGGAGTCATGGTCAGATTTTCCGAAAGGGGGCCGGGGGATGGCTTTATATGCGTCGGAAGTTAGAATAACAATGATCCAGGATTTTGCCAGCCCGGGTCGTACATTCGATATGCTGATAAAATTTAGGGAGCCTTGTTTTCAGATTAGCCTTGTTAAATCCCCAGCTACAATAAATGCAGCCTCAGAACATGTGGTTTCCAGGTAACATAGAGTCCAATGAAGTTCTTTCAGGGTCGTTGATGTATCAGCTTGGGCGGGATATACGCGACTGTGATTATAATCGAAGAGAATTCTCTTGGTAGATAATCCGGTCGGCATTTGATTGTAAGGAATTCTAGGTCAGGTGAACAAAAGGACTTGAGTTCTTGTATGTTGTTATGATCACACCACATCTCGTTAATGATAATGCATACAACCCCCGGCCTTCTTCTTACCAGAGAGATGTTTGTTTCTGTCGGCGTGATGCGTGAAGAAACCAGGTGGCTGTACCGACTCTGATAACGTATCCCGAGTGAGCCATGTTTCCGTGAAGCAAAGAACGTTACAATCTCTGATGTCTCTCTGGAAGGCAACCCTTGCTCGGATTTCGTCTACCTTGTTGTCAAGAGACTGGACATTGGCGAGTAGTATACTCGGGAGCGGTGTGCGATGTGCCCGTCTACGGAGTTTGACCAGAAGACCGCCCCGTCTGCCCCTTCTCTTGCGGCACCGTTGTTTTGGGTCACCGGCTGGGATCTGATCCATTGTCCTGGGTGGTAGACCAAACCGAGGATCCGTTTTCGGGAAAGTCGTATTCCTGGTCGTAATGTTGGTAAGTTGATGTTGCTCTTATATCCAATAGTTCCTCCCGGCAGACCACCATATTCCCTCTGCCCAAGAACACTAAGGTAACCTGCCTAAATGACTACCGAACCGTAGCACTCACATCTGTAGCCATGAATTGCTTTGAAAGACTGGTCATGGCTCACATCATTATCCAAGAAACCCTAGACCCACTCCAATTTGCATACTGCCCTAACAGATCCACAGACGATGCAATCTCTATTGCACTCCACACTGCCCTTTCCCACCTGGACAAAAGGAACACCTATGTGAGAATGCTATTCATTGATTACAGCTCAGACCCTGGGACTAAACACCTCCCTCTGCAACTGGCTCCTGTACTTCCTGATGGACCGCCCCCAGGTGGTAAGGGTAGGTAACAACACACCCGCCACGCTGATCCTCAACACAGGGGCCCCTCAAGGGGTGCGTGCTCAGTCACCTCCTGTACTCCTTGTTCACTAATGACTGCATGGTTCAGGCACGACTCCAACACTATCATTAAGTTTGCCGATGACACAACAGTGGTAGGCCTGATCACCGACAATGACGAGACAGCCTATAGGGAGGAGGTCAGAGACCTGGCTGTGTGGTGCCAGGACAACAACGTCTCCCTCAACGTGATCAAGACAAAAAGGAGATGATTGTGGACTACAGGAAAAAGAGGACCGAGCACGCCCCCATTCTCATCGACAGGGCTGTAGTGGAGCAGGTTGAGAGCTTCAAGTTCCTTGGTGTCCACATCACCAACAAACTAACATGGTTCAAGCACACCAAGACAGTTGCGAAGAGGGCATGACAAAACCTATTCACCCTCAGGAGACTGAAAAGATTTGGCATGGGTCCTCAGATCCTCAAAAGGTTCTACTGTTGCACTATCGAGAGCATCCTGACTGGTTGCATCACTGCCTGGTATGGCAACTGCTCGGCCTCCGACCGCAAGGCACTACAGAGGGTAATGCATACGGCCCAGGGCCAAGCTTCCTGCCATCCAGGACCTCTATACCAGGCGGTGTCAGAGGAAGGCCCCCACACCTTTACACCGCTGCTACTCTCTGTTGTTATTATCTATGCATAGTCACTTTAATAACTCTACCAACATGTACATATTACCTCGAATAACCGGTGCCTCTGCACATTGACTCTGTACCAGTACCCCCCTGTATTTAATCTCGCTATTGTTATTTTATTTTACTTTAAATGCTTGTTACTTTTATTTCTTATTCTTAAATTTATTTTTTTTAACTGCATTGTCGGTTTGGGGCTCGTAAGTAAGCATTTCACTGTAAGGTCTACACTTGTTGTATTCGGCGCATGTGGGTTATCTTAACGCTATATCATACAATGACATTCCAGACAATTCTGTGCTTCCAAGTTTGTGGCAATAGTTTGGGGAAGGCCCTTTTCTGCATGCCAGTGCCCTGTGCACCAAGCAAGGTCCATACAGAAATGGTTTGTCGAGATCGGTTTGGAAGAACTTGACTGGCCTGAACAGAGCCCTTACCTCAATCCCATCGAACACCTTTGGGATGAATTGGAACGCCGACTGCAAGCCAGACCTAATTGCCCAACATCAGTGCCCGACCTCACTAATGCTTTTGTGGCTGAATGGAAGCAAGTCCCGCAGCAATGATCCAACATCTAGTGGAAAGCCTTCCAGAAGAGTGGAGACTGATAGCAGCAAAGGGGGGGACCAACTCCATATTAATGCCCATGATTTTGGAATGAGATGTTCGACGAGCAGTTGTCCAGATACTGTTGGTCATGTGTTGTATGCAGTGATGTCACACCCTGATCTGTTTCACCTGTCCTCGTTATTGTCTCCACCCCCTCCAGGTGTTGCTTGTTTTCCCCAGTGTATTTATCCCTGTGTTTCCTGTCTCTCTGTGCCAGTTCGTCTTGTATATCCAAGCCTACCAGCATTTTTTCCCATTTTCCTGCTCTGCCTTTTCTCTTTTTTCTAGTCCTCCCGGTTTTGACCTTTGCCTGTTCTGGACTCTGTATCCGCCTGCCTGACCATTCTACCTGCCCTGACCTCGAGCCTGCCTGCCACTCTGTACCTCCTGGACTCTGATCTGGTTATGACCTTTTGCCTGTCCACAACCATTCTCTTGCCTATTCCCTTTGTTAAACATCTTAAACCCCGACCATCTGCCTCCTGTGTCTGCATTTGGGTCTCGCCGAGTGTCATGATAAGTGCCTTCGGAAAGTATTCAGACCCCTTGACTTTTTCCACATTTTGTTACGTTACAGAACTATTCTAAAATGGATTTTAAAAAAATCCTCAGCAATCTACACACAATAACCAATATTGTGAAAGCGAAAACAGGATTTAAGAAATGTTTGCTAATTAATAAAACATTTAAAACAGAAATACCTTATTTACACAAGTATTCAGACCCTTTGCTCTGAGACTCGAAATTGAGCTCAGATGCATCCTGTTTCCATTGATCATCATTGAGATGTTTCTACAACTTGATTGGAGTCCACCTGTGGTAAATTCAATTGATTGGACATGATTTGAAAAGGCACACACCTGTCTATATAAGGTCCCACAGTTGACAGTGCATGTCAGAGCAAAAACCAAGCCACGAGGTCGAAGGGATTGTCCGTAGAGCTCCGAGACAGTATTGTGTCGAGGCACAGATCTGGGTAGGAGTACCAAAACATTTCTGCAGCATTGAAGGTCCCCAAGAACACAGTGGCTTCAATCATTCTTAAATGGAAGAAGTTTGGAACCACCAAGACCCTTCCTAGAGCTGGCCGCCCGGCCAAACTGAGCAATCGGGGGAGAAGGGCCTTGGTCAGTGAGGTGACCAAGAAATTGATGGTCACTCTGACAGAGCTCTAGAGCTCCTCTGTGGAGATGGGAGAACCTTCCAGAAGGACAACCATCTCTGCAGCACTCCACCAATCAGGCCATCATGGTAGAGTGGCCAGATGGAAGCCACTCCTCAGTAAAAGGCACATGACAGCCCACTTGGAGTTTGCCAAAAGGCACCTAAAGACCCTCAGACCATGAGAAACAAGATTCTATGGTCTGATGAAACCAATCGTTGGCCTGAATGCCAAGCGTCACGTCTGGAGTAAACCTGACACCATCCCTACTGTGAAGCATGGTGGTGGCAGCATCATGCTGTCAGGTTGTTTTTCAGCGGCGGGACTGAGAGACCACTCAGGATTGAGGCAACGGAGTAAAGTACAGAGAGATCCGCTGCTCCACAGCGCTCAGGACCTCAGACCGGGGAAACGGTTTACCTTCCAACAGGACAACAACCCTAAACACACAGCCAAGACAACACAGGAGTGGCTTTGGGACAAGTCTCTGAATGTCCTTGAGTGGCCCATCCAGAGTCCAGAGCTTGAGAGGATCTGCAGAGAAGAATGGGAGAAACTACCCAAATACAGGTGTGCCAAGCTTATAGCGTAATACCCAAGAAGACTTGAGGCTGTAATTGCTGCTAAAGATGCTTCAACAAAATACTGAGTAAAGGGTCTGAGTATTTACATGATATTTCTGTTTTTCTCTGCCTGTTTTTGCTTTTTTAATCAAATGTAATCAATTTTAGAATAAGGCTGTAACCTAACAAAATGTGAAAAAAATCAAGGGGTCTTAATACTTTCTGAAGGCACTGTATATTAAAACCCCAGAGTACTGTATAAGTTCTCCAGTCAATCATTAGGACATCAGTAGAACATCAGCTCAATTGACTACTGTTTCTTTGTAAACACTACTAGGTTTGCTGGAGCACACTTACATATGCGTATTATTTGAGGAAAACAGTGAAAGTTAACTTTTGAAACTGATGCAGAACTGTCAACTAAAGTTAAATGTAATTGGATTGCATATTGTTAGATAAACTGTTCATATTTTCAAAGAAAACGGTGACATGAGCTGGCTACCGACTACTACATGGATGGTTGGATGAATGAACAGATGAGTAGATGGATGGATGGGTAGATGGCTGAATGGATGAATTATTGAATCAATCAATTAACCAATGAATAGATTAGTAAATGGATGGGTAGAAGAATAAATGGATGAGCCCCTCCTGCTGCCCCCTGGAACACAAGAGGGAAGCCACAGTTATACTTTGAACCTGAGAGAGGCACGTCATCTGTCTTTCAACTGCTACAAAAACGTACAACACAGATACATGGAGAGCCAATACATGTCAAAAGAAAACTATCTAGGTCAAACCTAACATCGCTCTGCTCTAGACAAGGTGCCCAAATACTTGGAGCGCGGTGATAACAACACCAAGACTGTCAGGTTATCTATGCTGCCCTACCAAGCAAAAAGGCAGTAACTGCTCATTCGGTAGAAAATTTGTTATGTCATTTTTGCTACATTAAATACATGCTTAATCATGTGGACAAGTATCCTGCCTCTATTGTACTGTGTTTTGGAGAAAATGGGGGTCATATTAGCAGTAACTGCACAAGGTTACTGTGAAACCACGGTAACTAAAAGCCATTTTTCTCAATTCCCCGCTATGAGCAGTTACTGCCTTTTTGCTTGATAGGGCAGTATGAGTCTTTGTTGTCGTACAGTACATCTTCCAGAGCCCAGTCTCTCTTACCTAGGCCATGAGGGTGGGACCTGCTTCCCCTCATGCCCCCGGAGCGCCGCCCGTCGTTTTCCCGGTGGTCAAACTGGCCGCAGGTTACGTGGATTTTGTGCAGGGCGGGGTGCACCCGCACAGGCAACATGCAGTGGCTGTGAGGGAACATGTGGAAGCTGTGGCTATTCCCCATGATGGACTTGTACACGCTGTAATTGTTGCTCTGGCTCCGATTGTAGGTCTGAGGAGAAAACAAAGATGGCCGACAAAAAGAGTTGGTGGTTGCAGAGGCAACAAGTGTTGAGAAAATGTTTCAGCTGTTCAGCCCTCATCAAGTGTGACAAAACCTGGATTGGAGACTTAAAGCAGTGCTAGGTAACACAAAGTGCACTTGTCAATGTTTGGCCTATCTTAGCATAACAAAAGAAACAAATATAAACAGTGAGATGCATTAGTGCCTGGGAAAGAGCCAGACAGTGAACCCAGAGCATAAAGCCATCAGACACAACCAGTATGGATTGGGTCTGGGGGGTTGTGGAGTCAAGTGGCAACAAAATTGCCAACTCTGGAATGCAGTGTACCTCATCAGTCTCCCAATCTTCTCCCATCTGTCTAAATAAATATTCTCAAAATACTGTATATACGGAAGGATAGTGGGATTCCATTGGCATGGTCCCAGATCTGTTTGTGCCGTCTTGCTAACCCTTGCGCTATGTTAATTGTCATAGGAATGGCCATAGTAGTTGGCTATACAGCACAGAAGGGACCATTCCTATGATTCCAGGCAGGAGTTGTTGCTCACCCTCTAGTCTCGTCGCTCTCGACTGTGTCTGTATGTGAAGTCAATCACAAACATGGCTGTCCTTTGCTGTGCATGTCATGTGGTTATAATAGGTTTAGTGGGTTAGAGGATGGTGCTAACCACATCAGGGTTGTTTCATTTGATTCCAGCAACAGGTCCACATCTACTGAATGTGAGTCACTGAATGAACACAATTGTAAAAAAATATATATAAAAAAAGATCCTACACACAGTAATATACACAGTGAATACGTACCGAACTTTGTTTGCGTCAATAAATGCCTCTACCGGTAAGTGAATCCAGCGCAGTTCAGGATGGATTTGTCAAAGGGAAGTGTTCCTCTTATACAGCACCAGCAGCTTCATGAACTTCGCCCGACGCTGCAGTGCTACTGTACTCTGTGACATCACTGACATCAAGGCAGTGCTACTGTACTCTGTGAATCACTGACATCATGGCAGCGCTACTGTACTCTGTGACATCACTGACATCAAGGCAGTGCTACTGTACTCTGTGACATCACTGACATCAAGGCAGTGCTACTGTACTCTGTGACATCACTGACATCAAGGCAGTGCTACTGTACTCTGTGACATCACTGACATCATGGCAGCGCTACTGTACTCTGTGAATCACTGACATCATGGCAGCGCTACTGTACTCTGTGACATCACTGACATCATGGCAGCGCTACTGTACTCTGTGACATCACTGACATCAAGGCAGTGCTACTGTACTCTGTGACATCACTGACATCATGGCAGCGCTACTGTACTCTGTGAATCACTGACATCATGGCAGCGCTACTGTACTCTGTGACATCACTGACATCATGGCAGCGCTACTGTACTCTGTGACATCACTGACATCATGGCAGTGCTACTGTACTCTGTGACATCACTGACATCATGGCAGCGCTACTGTACTCTGTGACATCACTGACATCATGGCAGCGCTACTGTACTCTGTGACATCACTGACATTAAGGCAGCGCTACTGTACTCTGTGACATCACTGACATCATGGCAGCGCTACTGTACTCTGTGACATCACTGACATCATGGCAGCGCTACTGTACTCTGTGACATAAATGACATCATGGCAGTGCATCCCAAGTGGCACCCTATTCACTGTTTAGTTCACTACTACCATAGGGCTTTGGTCAAATGTAGTGCGCTATATAGGGAATAGGGCTCTGGTCAAAAGTAGTGCGTTATATAGGGAATAGGGCTCTGGTCAAATGTAGTGCACTATATAGGGAATAGGGCTCTGGTCAAATGTAGTGCACTATATAGGAAATAGGGTGCCATTTAGGACGCAACCCATGTCCTCAGTGCCTCGAAAGAGTTGAAGAGAACCAGAACACCCCTCTGCATTAACTGCAGGACTCTGGACAAGCAGAAACCCCTAAATTATTCATGACAAATGCATTTTATTGACGGTCTGTAGATGACTGATCCTCATGAGCAGCAAACCAACAAAAAAAACAGGGTGCCAAGTTACAATGGGAAAACCGACCAGCTGATTCTTCAAAGGCTACTGTAAGAGTTAAAGGTAGGTGCTACATTTAGCCTAGGGCTTAGGCTAACAATTGACCCATTACATTTATTTGCTGGGGTTTTTGAAGAACATGGCTCATAAAATCGCTAATTTATAATTGAATTGGCTCAGTACTGCCTTCTTACTTAATTATAATTACCTTATATTTTCCATTTCATACAAGCCTACCTACAGTATGGAATATGGAATACCTAATGTTATCCATACCATACAGGCCTAGCTGGGTGTGTGTGGTGAGTATCTAATTCCACCAGCATGCCAACCTTGAGCCTGTCTATCTCCCTTAGCAACAACCTACAGTAACTATGGGTAGCTCACAGCAACACGCAGCAACACAAGACAGTGCAGGCATATGGGGAAGCAGTCTGTTAGACCTAACATGGTCGATGTTGTAGCCATCTCCAGGACACAAAACAACACCTTAGCTTCGGTAATAGCTACTAAGCAGCCAAATCTTCGGATAACATTGAATGTTTGTGCCGCTTAGCTTTGCTCAATACAGGTATTTGGGAGGCGCTTTCCAGTATGTTCTATTTGAGTGTAAATCAAAGCAGTGCCAATCAAATACTACCCTTTTTAATGACGTTATCCTGACGTTACCTTGAGCTTGTGTTAGCCGTGTTGTCTCCTGGTGTAACAGTCGTCCATGCATTTTCTTTGGTATTTATCAGACATTTTATTGAAGAGAGGAGGGAAGTGAGGAGAGGATCCGTGACAAAGTATCTGTGGGTCTGGGATTCAAGCCCACGTGGTCACAAGCATAGGCCCCATTAAAAAATTATTTGTGGCGTTAAACGTCCCGCAAGTTTGCGTCAAATTTGCTCAAACTAAATAGTGTGCCACAAAATGTTGCCAGAAGTGTGCAAATGTTTGCCACTAGTGGTGAATCTGCGGCAAATCTTTGGGAACAATAATATTTATTGCCACTAGTTGCAAAAAGTTCACCATAGGATTTTTCTGGCAAACAATTCTCTCAAGATTCTATTTGAATCTGTGGAAGACCTGTGGCAACAATATTTATTGCCACTAGTGGCAAACAGTTTACGAGAAGCCTGACAGGTGAACACATGAGTTCCAAGACCAGTAACTATTGTGACTGATCAAGGGGATTTAAACAAGATGTTGGAAAATGGAAACCAAACTATCTAGCTAGCTACCTACCAAAGTTTTCCGGTGTGTGTCTAACTTATTATTTACACTTCCTAATAAAACAAAATGTTGTTAGTTAATTATAGAGTGAAATATTTTGTTGATACCCGTTTCAATCTGTCAGCGCTACTGACTGCCTAGCACTTGGATAGCTAACATTAGCTATCATTTTTTTTTCACAATTGATGTAATAGCTAGCTAACTAACGATTTGCCTGAACAATTATATTTTTAGATGAATACGTTGCTGTCTTTTAATACCAATATGCTAATATCACTGTTCAGTAGCATGTTAGCTAGCACAACAGCTAAGGTAGTAGAAACAATATGAGATGACTTGACATCAAAGTTCACTGAACAAAAATATAAATGCAACATGTAAAGTGTTGGTCCCATGTTTCATGAGCTGAAATAAAATATCCCAGAAATGTCCCATAAGCACAAAAAGCTTATTTCGCTCAAATGTTGTGCGCATACTTGTTTACATCCCTGTTAGTGAGCATTTCTCCTTTGTCAAGATAATCCATCCACCTGACAGGTGTTGCATATCAAGAAGCTGATTAAACAGCATGATCATTACACAGGTGCACCTTGTGCGGGGGGACAATAGAAGGACACCCTAAAATGTGGAGTTTTGTCACACAACATAATGCCACAGATGTCTCAAGTTTTCAGTGAGCTTGCAATTGGCATGCTGACTGCAGGAATATTCACCAGAGCTGTTGCCAGAGAATGTAATGTAAATTTCTCTACCATTAGTGGCCTCCAACATCATTTTAGAAAATTTGGCAGTATGTCCAGCCGGCCTCACAACCGCAGATCACGTGTAAACACGCCAGCCCAGGACCTCCACATCCGGCTTCTTCACCTGTGGGATCGTCTGAGACCAGCCACCCGGACAGCTGATGAAACTGCGGGTTTGCACAACCTAAGGATTTCTGCACAAACTGTTTCAGGGAAGCTCCTCTGCGTGATCATCGTCCTCACCAGGGCCTTGACCTGACTGCAGTTCGGCGTCGTAACCGACTTCAGAGGGCAAATGCTCACCTTCAATGGTTCAAGGATGAATTCCCAGGTTTCAACAGATGGCAGACAGCCATGGTGTCATGTGGGCGAGCGGGTTTGCTGATGTCAACGTTGTGAACAGAGTGCCACATGTGGGGTTATGGTATGGGCAGGCATAAGCTACGGACAATGAACACATTTGCATTTTATTGATGGCAATTTGAATGCACGGAGATACTGTGACGTGTCATTCTTCCGCCGCTATCACTTCATGTTTCAGCATGATAATACACGGCCCCATGTTGCAATGATCTGCACACAAATTTACCACGTGTTTTATCTGCTCTACCACGCACCTGTCTGGTAAGGTTGAATGCCTCTTCTCCTACTCAGCCTCCCCAAAAAATCTTCTCCCAAGCGGATGTGACACCTACTCCAGTTGTCTGCTGGTTGGATCCCACCTGGCGATCTGTTCCCCATCTGCCCTGGCCTGTCTCTCCCCTGTCTGGTACAGGTAACCCCACCACACTCCCCCCTCTCTCCCAAGCTTTCCCTCGCCTCCAGCACACACACACTTACAGTTGAAGTCGGAAGTTTACATACACTTAGGTTGGAGTCATTAAAACTCATTTTTCAACCACTCCACACATTTTTTGTTAACAAACCATAGTTTTGGCAAGTCGGTTAGGACATCTACTTTGTGCATGACACAAGTAATTTTTACAACAATTGTTTACAGACAGATGATTTCACTTATAATTTGCTGTATCACAATTCCAGTGGGTCAGAAGTTTACATACACTAAGTTGACTGTGCCTTTGAACAGCTTGGAAAATTCCAGAAAATTATGTGATGGCTTTAGAAGCTTCTGATAGACTAATTGACATAATTTGAGTCAATTGGAGGTGTACCTGTGGATGTATTTCAAGCCCTACCTTCAAACTCAGTGCCTCTTTGCTTGACATCATGGGGAAATCAAAATAAATCAAAAGACCTCAGAAAAGAATTGTAGACCTCTACAAGTCTGGTTCATCCTTGGGAGAAAATTCCAAACACCTGAAGGTACCACGTTCATCTGCACAAACAATAGTACGCAAGTATGAACACCATGGGACCACGCAGCCGTCATACTGCTCAGGAAGGAGACGCATTCTGTCTCCTAGAGATGAACGTACTTTGGTGCAAAAAGTGCAAATCAATCCCAGAACAACAGCAAAGGACCTTGTGAAGATGCTGGAGGAAACAGGTACAAAAGTATCTATATCCACAGTAAAATGAGTCCTATATCGACATAACCTGAAAGGCCGCTCAGCAAGGAAGAAGCCACTGCTCCAAAACCGCCATAAAAAAGCCAGACTACGGTTTGCAACTGCACATGGGGACAAATATCGTACTTTTTGGAGAAATGTCCTCTGGTCTGATGAAACAAAAATAGAACTGTTTGGCCATAATGACCATGGTTATGTTTGGAGGAAAAAGGCGGAGGCTTGCAAGCCAAAGAACACCATCCCAACCATGAAGCACGTGGGTGACAGCATCATGTTGTGGGGGTGCTTTGCTGCAGGTGGGACTGGTGCACTTCACAAAATAGATGGCATCATGAAGCAACATCTCAAGACATCAGTCAGGAAGTTAAAGCTTCGTTGCAAATGGGTCTTCCAAATGGACAATGACCCCAAGCATACTTCCAAAGTGGTGGCAAAATGGCTTAAGGACAACAAAGTCAAGATATTGGAGTGGCCATCACACAGCCCTGACCTCAATCCTATTGAACATTTGTGGGCAGAACTGAAAAAGTGTGTGCGAGCAAGGAGGCCTACAAACCTGACTCAGTTACACCAGCTCTGTCTGGAGGAATGGGCCAGAATTCACCAAGCTTATTGTGGGAGCTTGTGGAAGGCTACCTGAAACGTTTGATCCAAGTTAAACAATTTAAAGGCAATGCTACCAAATACTAATTGAGTGTATGTAAACTTCTGACCCACTGGGAATGTGATGAAAATAAAAAAGCTGAAATAAATCATTCTGTCTACTATTATTCTGACATTTCACATTCTTTCAATAAAGTGGTGATCCTAACTGACCTAGAAAATGGAATTTTACTAGGATTAAATGTCAGGAATTTTGAAAAACTGAGTTTTAATGTATTTGGCTAAGGTGGATGTAAACTTCCGACTTCAACTGTACACTCTGGCCCGTCTACTGTTCCTAGCCCCAATCATGACTTGTGCTCTGATATCTGCTTCACTGATTTATGCTCTAGTAAAGGCCTGAGTTTTCTGCACATTAAAACTAGAAGCTTATAACCTAAAATTGATCAATTGAAAGCTCCAATCCAGATGTGCTGGTCATTACTGAGACGTGTTTTTTTTAACTTTTCTGGTTATTACCTTTTTCAGCAAGGCAGATCTTCCAAAGGTGGTGGAGTGGCAATGTTTACCAAGGAACACCTTCAGTGCTCTGTTGTCTCTATCAAGTCTGTCCCCATAAATCTGATTTGCTGGTTTTCTGCATTAAGCTTTCAAACAGCTCTTTGTTGATTGCTCTGGGTATTATCATCCACCATCAGCACCAGCCTGTACCCTACCTGCCCTAAGCTCTCTCCTGGCCCCTTACACTACGTCTGAATTTGTCCTGCTAGGTGACCTAAACTGGGACATGCTTAAACCACCTGGCCAAGTCCTAAAGCAATGGGACTCCCTAAATCTTTCTCAGATTATTACCAATCCCACAAGGTATGACTCCAAACACCCAGAAAAGGCTACTCTCCTTGATGTTATCCTCACAAATAATCCTGATAGCAGTCTGGTGTTTCTGTAATGACCTTAGTGATCACTGTTTTACAGCCTGTGTTCGTAATGGCAGCTCAGTTAAATGACCTGTCCTGATTTCTCAAAGAGGCTTGCTAAAAAACTTTAATGAGCAAGCCTTCCTTCATGACCTGGCCTCTGTAAATTGGTATAGAATCAGCATGATCCCCTCTGTCAAAGACGCCTGGACCTTCTTTTTTGATATTTTCTGTGATATTGTTAACAAACATGCCCCCATAAAGAAAACAGGTTCAGCCCCTGGTTCGACCGTGAACTGGCCTCAAGAATTCCATTTGGCAAAAGGCTCAGAACACGCATACTCAGGCTGACTGATTTTTGTTCAGGCAAATGAAAAATTAGTGCACTCACGCTAAGGGGCTCCTTAAACTTGACCCCAAACTTGGTTTAGATCCTTTCTTCTCTAAGGTTGCAGTCCCTATCATCGGCAAGCCTATCTCCAACCTTTTTAACATGTCTATCCTCCCTGGGGAGGTTCCCATTGCTTGGAAGGCAGCCACGTGTGTGGAGAGATCAAGCTGATCCTAACTGTTATAGGCCAATTTCTATTTTACCCTGTTTATCAAAAGTATTGGAAAAACTTGTCAATAATCAACTGAATGGCTTTCTTGATGTCTATAGTATTCTCTCTGGTATGCAATATGGTTTCCACTCAGATTATAGATGTGTCACTGCAACTTCTTCGGGATCGGTGTCCCATCCATGGGACGGTTGAGCTAACGTAGGCTAATGCGATTAGCATGAGGTTGTAGTAACAAGAACATTTCCCAGGACATAAACATATCTGATATTGTCAGAAAGCTTAAATTCTTGTTAATCTAACTGCATAGTCCAATTTACAGTAGCAATTACAGTGAAAGAATACCATGCTATTGTTTGAGGAGAGTGCACAATTTTGAACATGAAAGGTTATTAATAAATAAATTAGGCACATTTGGGCAGTCATTATAAAACATTTTGAACAGAAATGCAATGGTTCATTGGATCAGCCTAAAACTTTGCACATACACTGCTGCTATCTAGTGGCAAAAATCTAAAATGCACCTGGGCTGGAATAATACATTATGGCCTTTCTCTTGCATTTCAAAGATGATGGATTTCTTTTTTTTTAAAGAACGTTTTTTTTTTCTTTGTATTATCTTTTACCAGATCTATTGTGTTATATTCTCATACAAGTGTTTCCTTTCAAATGATACCAAGAATATTCATATCCTTGCTTCAGGGCCTGAGCTACTGGCAGTTAGATTTGGGTATGTCATTTTAGGCGGATCCTTAAGAGTTCCTAAATGATGTCACCATTGCCCTTGATTCTAAGCAATGTTGTGCTGCTATTTTTATTGACTTGCTCAAAGCTTTTGATACGGTAGACCATTCCATTCTTGTGGGCCGGCTAAGGAGTATTGGTGTCTCTGAGGGGTCTTTGGCCTGGTTTGCTAACTACCTCTCTCAAAGAGTGCAGTGTATAAAGTCAGAACATCTACTGTCTCAACCACTGTCTGTCACCAAGGGAGTACCCCAAGGCTCGATCCTAGGCCCCACACTCTTAATTTACATCAACAACATAGCTCAGGCAGTAGGAAGCTCTTTCATCCATTTATATGCAGATGATACAGTCTTATTCTCAGCTGTCACCTCCCCGGATTTTGTGTTAAACGATCTACAACAACGCTTTCTTAGTGTCCAACATGCTTTCAAGCTTTCTCTGCCCTTAACCTTGTTCTGAACACCTCCAAAACAAAGGTCATGTGGTTCGGTAAGAAGAATTACCCTCTCCCCACTGGTGTGATTACTACCTCTGAGGGTTTAGAGCTTGACTACTTCGGGGGTATGGCTAGACGGTACACTGTCCTTCTCTCAGCACATATCCAAGCTACAGTCTAAGGTCAAATCTATACTTGGTTTTCTCTATTGTAATAACTCCTCTTCCACCCCAGCTACCAAACTAACCCTGATTCAGATTACCATCCTACCCATGCTAGATTACGGAGATGTAATTTATTGATTGGCCGGGCAAGGGTGCTCTCAAGTGGCTAGGTGTTCTTTACCATTTGGCCATCAGATTTGCCACCAATGCTCCTTATAGGACACATCACTGCACTCTATACTCCTCTGTAAACTGGTCATCTCTGTATACCCGTCGCAAGATCCACTGGTTGATGCTTATTGATTAAACCCTCTTAGGCCTCACTCCCCCCTATTTGAGATACCTACTGCAGCCCTCATCCTCCACATACAACACCCGTTCTGCCAGTCACATTCTGTTAAAGGTCCCCAAAGCACACACATCCCAGGGTCCCTCCTCTTTTCAGTTTGCTGCAGCTAGCGACTGTAACGAGCTGCAAAGAAACACTCAAACTGGACAGTTTTATCTGAATCTCTTCATTCAAAGACTCAATCATGCACATTCCTACTGACACTTGTGGCTGCTTCAGGTGATGTATTGTTGTCTCTACCTTCTTGCCCTTTGTTCAGTTGTCTGTGCCCAATAATGTTTGTACCATGTTTTGTGCTGCTGCCATGATGTATTGCTACCATGTTGTGTTGTCATGTGTTGCTGCCATGCTGTGTTTTTGTCTTAGGTCTCTCTTTATGTAGTGTTGTGGTGTCTCTCTTGTAGTGATGTGTGATTTGTCCTATATATTTTTTTTTAATCCCAGCCCCGGTCCCCGCCTTTTGGTAGGCCGTCATTGTAAATAAGAATTTCTTCTTAACTGACTTGCCTGGTTAAATAAAGGTTAAATTACAATAAAATAACACCTGTCACCCATTGATGTCACGATCTTCATTAGTGACGGACCAAGGCGCAGCGAGGTATCCAGTATACATACTTTATTTACGCACGTAACTGTGAAAAAACAATAAACGAACGTAGATCGTGACAACGGAACATAACATAGACTAAACACTTAAGCCATGAACCAAACAATAACCCACAAAACCCTAGTGCAAAACCACAAACATATATATGGTTCCCAATTAGAAATAGCACACCTAGAACCAAAAACCCTACACCAAAAACGAAACTAAACACGCCAGCCTGTAAACTCAGGCCTGGACGTGACAATTGAGAATGTTTGGGATGCTCTGGATCGACATGCATGACAGCATGTTCCAGTTTCCAGTGTTAGGTTCTTGTTTTTTGGGGGAGTAAATAACTCACGGACACTAGAGAAGCTTTAACCAAGTTGAATTCTTCCAAAGGTTCTGTGCAGCTGTAATCAGACAACCCAAAATGTGTCCCAGGTATTTATAACCCCCTTAAGACCCTCCCTCTCTCCAATCCTTACATTTTATGGTCCTACAGGAAATGAGTAAAAAGGGTAATACCAAACCTTTATTACTCCCTTAAGGGGAACTGACCTCACCTCCTGACCTCAACCCCTCCTTCCTCTAGTCCACAGATGTCCATCTGTCTCTCCTGTATCAACACGGTGTTCTGCTCCCGCCCCCCCAACACATTCCAACACATTCCACAGCTATCTGTCTTTCTACAGAGAACCCTTAACTTTCTCTTTTTTTATTCTATGCTTATCATTTATTTAATATCTCAATGTTCAAAATGTCGAACCCAACACCAGCCAATATCCAGCAACTTCACACAGCCATTGAAGAGGAGTGACAACATTCCACAGCCCACAATCAACAGCCTGATCAACTATATGTGAAGGAGATGTGTCGCGTTGCATGAGACAAATGGTCATCACACCCGACACTGACTGTCTTTCTGATCCACGCCCCTACATTGTTTTTAAGGTATCTGTGACCAACAGAAGCATATTTGTATTCCCAGTCATGTGAAATCCATGAATTAGGGCTTAATTTATTTATTTTACTTGACTGATTTCCTTATATGAACTGTAACATATGAACTGGAACAAAAATCTTTGAAATTGTTGCATGTTGCGTTTATGTTTTTGTTCAGTGTAAAACTTTTACAGATGAATACCCTTTCCTTACCAGTGGTGTTGGAAGAGACTGTATTGGGAGGAGGATGCATCAACACCCTGGAAAGATGTTTGCGGTGACCTCACTCATAACACTTTTTTGGAGGGAATCGTCTTGACAAGCTTGATGAGGTAACCAAATCTATGTATTATTCTCCCATTCTTTGTAACAAGTAGATATTTCATTAATTTAGCTAGGTCATCCTGATCATGTGTTGTTCCTCCTATCTTTCTAGAAGCAATCAGTTACAAGGCAAAAAGACAGAATGAGGCCTTCGATTGAGGCCTTCAATCAAACTGAGGACAGAGAAATATGTGTACACCAGGGCAAGGCTTCTGCATGCAGGAATTTGAGATGTAATGAGCAATAATTCATTTTGGAAAAAGAATGTGAATTGTCATATTAGGCATTACTCCATTTAATGTAGGTTTTATTCTACCCAAGACATATACACCTGGGTCAGGAAGAAGAGACAACATGTAGACAACTGTCACCAGTCTAGATTGAATATCGTAATTAGTTGATTAGTTTGAATCCATTGTGTTGAGACTTGTGGCCCTCTAGAAAAAGTCCCAGTTTAAACTAGATATATAGTTTGTTTATGTAGCATTTATATAGCACAAAGGCCTTCAGAAAGTATTCAGACCCATTGACTTTTCCCACATTTTGTTACATTACAGTCTTATTCTAAAATGGATTAAATAAAAACATTTCCTCAGCAATCTACTCACAATACCCCATCATGACAAAGCGAAAACAGATTCTTTGAAATTTCAGCAAGTAAAAAAAAACAAAAAAACAGAAGTATACAGACCCTTTACTATGAGACTCGAAATTGAGCTCAGGTGCATACTGTTTCCATTGATCATCCTTTAGTTGTTTCTACAACATGATTGGAGTCCAACTGTGGTAGTTCAATTGATTGGACATGATTTGGAAAGGCACACACCTGTCTATATAAGATCCCACAGTTGACAGCGCATTTGAGAGCAAAAACCAAGCCATGAGGTCGAAGGAATTGTCCGTAGAGCTCTGGGGCAGGATTGTGTCGAGACACCAATCTTGGTGAAGTGTACCAAAACATTTCTGCAGCATTGAAGGTCCCCAAGAACACAGTGGTCTCCATCATTCTTAAATGGAAAAAGTTTAGAACCATCAAGATTCTTCCTAGAGCTGGCCGCCCGGCCAAACTGAGCAATCGGGGGAGAAGGGCCTTGGTCAGGGAGGTGACCAAGAACCCGATGGTCACTCTGACAGAGCTCCAGAGCTCCTCTGTAGAGATGGGAGAACCTTCCAGAAGGATCTGGAAGCACACCACCAATCAGGCCTTTATGGTAGAGTGGCCAGACAGAAGCCGCTCCTCAGTAAAAGGCACATGACAGCCCGCTTGGAGTTTGCCAAAAGGCACCTAAAGACTCTCAGACCATGAGAAACAAGATTCTATGGTCTGATGAAACCAAGATTGAACTCTTTGGCCTGAATGCCATGCGTCACGTCTAGAGGAAACCTGACACCATCCCTACGGTGAAGCATGGTGGTGGCAGCATCATGCTGTGGGGATGTTTTTCAGCGGCAGGGACTGGGATACTAGTTAGGATCGAGGGAAAGATGAATGGAGCAAAGTTCAGAGAGATCCTTGATGAAAACCTGCTCCAGAGCACTTAGGACCTCAGACTGGGGTGAAGGTTCACCTTCCAATAGGACAACGACCCTAAGCACACAGCCAAGACTACGCAGAAGTGGCTTCGGGACAAGTCTCTGAATGTCCTTGAGTGGCCCAGCCAAATCCAATCAAATTTTATTGGTCACATACACATGGTTAGCAGATGTTAACGCGAGTGTAGCGAAATGCTTGTGCTTCTAGTTCCAACAGTGCAGTAATATCTAACAAGTAATCTAACAATTCCAAACAACTACCTAATACACACAAATCTAACAAGTAATCTAAAAATTCCCCAACAACTACCTAATACACCCAAATCTAAAGGGGTGAATGAGAATATGTACATATAAGTATATGGATGAGCGATGGCTGAGCGGCATAGGCAAGGTGCAGTAGATGGTATAAATATGTGATATGAGTAATATATGTAAACATTACTTAAAGTGGCATTGTTTAAAGTGACTAGTGATCCATTCATTAAAGTGTCCATTGATTGGATCTAAATACAGTATATGCATGTGATATGAGTAATGTAAGATATGTAGACAATATTAAAGTGGAATTATTTAAAGTGGCATTGTTTAAAGAGCCCGGATTGGAACCCAATCGAACATCGCTGACTAGACTTGAAAATAGCTGTGCAGCAACGCTCCCCATCTAACCTGACAGAGCTTGAGGGGATCTTCAGAGAAGAATGGGAGAAACTCCCCAAATACAGGTGTGCCAAGCTTGTAGCGTCATACCCAAGAAGACTCAGGGCTGTAATCTCTGCCAAAGGTGCTTCAACAAAGTACTGAGTAAAGGGTAGGAATAATTATGTGAATGTGATATTTCAGTTTTGTATTTTTTATAAATTAGCAAAAATTTCTTAAAACATGTTTTTACTTTGTCATTATGGGGTTTTGTGTGTAGATTGATGAGGAAAAAAACGATTTAATAAATTTTAGAATAAGGCTGTAACCTAACAAAATGTGGAAAAAGTCAAGTGGTCTGAATTCTTTCCGAAGGCACTGTATAGTGAGAAGCATAGCAACATCCAAGGCAACTTTGTAACAGCTGACCCCTTTTCCCCAAAGCTAAACCCGCCCATTAAACCCTGAGTCTACCTTTTAAGATGCCAAAATCAAAAAATATTTTCAGGACTTGTTTTTTAGTATCCCAATTTAGTTTTTGTTGTCTGATTGTTTCAGTGCAACAAGCTTCAGACAAAGGACTTCCTCGGGGCTGCCATCTCCAACGTTCACTCGAAAAGACTATATGTAAAGGATCCTAGCTGGTGTAGCGGAGTCAGGCGCAGGACAGCAGATATGAGTAATCAACGTATTTACTCAACAATATAACAATTACAACTCAATAATTCCGAGCCCACAATAACGGACCGTGTTACCAAACAAACAATCACTCACAAACAAACATGGGGGAACAGAGGGTTAAATAATGAACAAGTAATTGTGGGATTGAAACCAGGTGTGTAAAACAAGACAAAAATTGATCGGCGATGGCTAGAAAACTGGTGACGTCGACCGCGCAGAAAGCCGCCCGTCGTGACACAATAGTTCTGAACTGGGTTTGATTTAGTTTTTGTTGTTTTAATTATTAAAATGTTGTTAATTATCTTTTAAACTTCCATTGGTCGAAAACTCATTGCTCAGTTATCACTTATCACTTGGTTCATGTAAATTCTGTAGTTGCCCCTTTAAACATCCTAAGGTCAACATCTCCATAGTGTTCACATTTCTCTCATGTAAATGTTATAGGAAAATAAAAATATATAATAAACTATTTATTTGGGAAAAATTCTGTCTTTGCTCTTTTCTTCATTAGCATGCTGATGATTTTAAGGTTAATATTGTGGCACTCTGCATAATGTTTTCATTGTGAGGTGGATCAGAACATTGTATTGGATTTATTATTTATTTAAGACATTGAATATATGTTGTTTAGTATATTTAATACATTTAGTATGATTAGTTCTGTGTGAGAAGCAAGTTATTTAAAGTTCTATGTGATTTTATTTCTGTATATACAACATTTCAATGTTAACACAGTAACCAAAAACCTTATCCAATTTGCATATTCATACTGAGTTTGCAGCAAACAGTAGAATGTTTGCCACAAGTTTGCAAGAATTGTTTGCCAGAAGTAAATTTAATTTGCATGTGAAAATATTACTGGCAAATTGGCCAAAGGTTTGCCACAACTGTGGCAGTAGACCACCCCAGGACCATAGATGTTGTATTTTTATCTCCAGCTGCTCCTTCTGGATGTATCCTGCCGAGGCCCATAAAGGTCATGAGCTTGACCAGGGGCAGATGGTGGTTCAACATGGCGGCGATCTCGTGCATGCTCTCGTGGAATTACGAAAATATCATCACATGCATGCTCACTTCCAGAGACCCAGAGCCTGGAACAATCAAATAAGAGAGAGAGAAGGTACTTACAACTAATGAAAAAAGGCGACAAGCAGCACTCACTTTATGTAGTTGCAAATTAAGTCTGTTTTCACTTTAGGCAACATGTCCTACTATAAGAGACACTGCATACGTTTCGGTTTGCGCCTTCCTTGGTACGTGTGTACTTACCATCAATCAACTGCTTATTAAATGCATCCACCACTACTCAAACAAATATGGAAAAACAAGATCTGGAGCACGCTGTGGCTTCAACTGTGCCATTCACTGTTGCTGTTGTCCTCGGCTCTAGTTAAATATCTTAAAAGGCTAAAGGGCCGAGTCCAGTGCCAGAGCTCTCAGCCCACATTTTAACATGTCTTAGCACCTCCTCCTCCAGCTTCTGTCGTTTGGAGTGGCTGTAGATGAAGGGCTCCCCTGGGCCTGGAAGCAAAGGGCAATCAGGTCAATACAGGCCAATCAAGCAAATCAGGGCCCACGACACCCTTCATAATAAGCAGCATTCACAATTAGGAGAATTGTCGGAAGATTTATTTTACAGTCCGCAGTTGAACTGGTAGTTTGAAAACGACTTGTTACGGTAATTGCCGTCGGTAACTTTGAAAGTCATTGACACAAGCATCACTATGCACTATTTGGTACCAGGTAGTTGCCAATCGTGGGAAATTCTTTGAGGTACCCTCTTCGGTACACTCTTCAGTTTCCTGGAGCGTTTGTGAGAACCCTACAGAATACGTTTTGCTTTCTCAAGACCTGAAAATAACAGTTTCAGGGTGCGATTATGTTATAGAAATTTCGTTCTCAATGTTCATAAACTGAACTTCAATTAAACAAACTGTCTGTTACCCAGTATTTGTAGGATACTGGTTGAAATGAGACAAACAGAGGCCCAATCTATAATGATCAAATGTGGATTATTTATTCATGGGAGAGCTCTGAGCTCTAAAAGGTGTACACAGTCTTTTATATGGTACAATGTTGAAATACAAAGATACAAAATTCCCACCTCTTCCCCCGCCCTCTCCAAGAACATAGTGTCTCCCCACAGTACCCATTCATTCCTTATCACAATCTTTGCAAATAAGTCAAACTTGGGAGGTGTTGGGAGGTTCTTCTCAGATCGGGCCTCTCGCATGTGTCTGGTAGAATCAAATAATTCTTTGTTCTCCCAGACACCCCCTAAATGAAGTCATACTTCTGCACACCAAGTTAATATCTAGGCACACACACATTAATTGGACTGCCATTTGTCTTGTAACCCTATACAAAATTGCATACATTTTCAGAATGGAATGTTCTTAGTATTAAGTACAAACATTTAGTCATTAAACATAAAATCTATAACAGATTAGCAAGACACACATTCTACATGACGTTAGCGAGCTAGCTTGTTTACAAAGAAGTTCCACTCGACTCGCGCTGCCGCAGCACAATACCTGGTTCTCTGGTCCTGGATCTTCAACCCACCAATCACATAGGTCCAGGAATTGTTTCAGCCAGGGTTCGTTTGCATTTCACACATGCTTTATAGCGCGGATCAGGGTACCAAATGCTCCTGGATCCGGATAATAAGGAGATATGTGAAAGTGCCCTTATTACACAATAACATGTAAATACCAGGAAGGTACCAGCTTTAACCGGTCTGTAAAATAAAGTGTTATCATGTGGCTTCAAAGACATGGGGTTGTAGTATTAGAACTGTATCCTACCTGTGGGTTTTATAAACATGGCCTCCATCTTCAGCTCGTCCCAGACATCTGAGTTAATAGAGAATGGACACAATTACCTGAGCAGCATGCTAGCTAGCACTTTCAGAGCGTGTGCGTGGGTGCGTGTGTGTAAGAAGGTGCCTCCTGCCTTTGGTGTCCTGGAGGAAGAGGAAGAGGAAGTGAAGGCCCATCTGAAGCAGCAGCTTGTAGTCATGGTACAGGCTGGTACACAGGGAAATGTCCCATGCTGAGACCCCTGTCAACACCAAGGATCATCAAGATGGGCTCCTTGACATCATTTGACAGCATGACACTATTTGACATTATATTTCCATGCAACGTGGTAATGTGTTGATTGATCACAGAAAAAAATGAATAGGGGTTATCCTGAGAACATTCCTGCTCCAACTATAAAATACAAAATGGTCATATAGATATGAAATATATAGTGTAACCAGGCATACTTTTCCATCTGTGTGTGGTGGCAGTGTGTGTGTGTGTGTAAGTGCATGCGTGGTGGCAGTGTGTGTCTCTGTGTGTGTGTGTGTGTGTGTGTCGTGGTGGCAGTGTGTGTGTGTGTGTGTCTATGTGTGTGTATGTGTGTGTGTGTACGTGCATTCGTGGTGGCAATGCGTGTGTGTATGTGCATGCGTGGTGCCAGTGCATGTGTGTGCGTGCGTGTGTGTGTACATGCATGCATGCATGGTGGCAGTGTGTGTGTGTGTACGTGAATGCATGGTGGCAGTGTGTGTCTGTGTGTGTGTGTATTTGTGTGTCTGTGTGTATACCGCACCACGACTTGGGGGCGGAGGGTTGTTACTGAACTGTTCTCGGGCCAGGATGACCTGGTGCTTGATGAGGGAGCACAGGTCACGTTGAGACATGGCCCTGTTCTGGATCAGATGGCACGTGAACCGCTCCAGCACCTGGAACAACAATGGCCGACAAACAATAGGCCAACCCAGACAGGATAAGTGGAGCACTCTTCTATTTTCAGTTCCCCATTTCAGAGCGAGGCGGAAGACTAAATTCGAGTGGCCACAATATTCATATAGTGAGCTCCAAAAGTATTGGGACAGCGACACATTTTTGGTTGTTTTGGCTCTATACTCCGGCACTTTGGATTTGAAATGCAGGTTAAAGTGGTTAAAGTGCAGACTAGGGGGAAATCACTGGATTCTGATTTTGTTTTGAGAGGCATCTTAAGTGTCAGAAACCTGAAGAAACCCATGGGTTGTACAGAGCTGTCTACTGCTATAGACAATAGGAGAGGGTTCAATGAGAGCTAATCTCAGTGAACTTTGACTCAGCAAAAACATATTAGCTGGAATAATATAGATGTCCTGGCACAATTATGTGTCAGGATGTTATTAGTGTCAGCCAATCACATCCTACCACACATAAGGCACTACGGCTGAAGGGGTGGAGAAGACATGGATGCCTCATGGTAGGGGTATGCAAAATGGGTCAACTTGGAGTACATCTAGACCTATCTCCTGAATGTTTTGGTATTCAGGTCGAAAAAGTCATTTTCTGACCACTTCTACCACGGGCAAACATGGATGGAAGGTTTTGTTTAAATCAAAAAGGGGTGCAATCAGAAAGTCATTTAATTCATATAGAACGACCCAAAAGAGACTAGGCCCACTTGTTCTTCCCAAATCCCAAAAGCAAAAAACTATTCTAAAGTGGACTGGTTGGATTTAGCCAAGCTGAATTCACTGTAATGTAACCTTAAATCAAACAATCATTTGGATGCTTATGAATTATTTATGTAAGAAATATCCCAGGTGTCAGAATCCACATTCAAAAGGCTCAATAATTAGACTAGAATTACTATTTAATGAGATCTAGCAGGGGTTGTTGGGGTCCATTCAAATTGAAGGCATTCAATTCAGGAAATGATTTCAATTTAAAATAGAAAAATATTTGAACAAATTTTGAAATAAATATCGTCTACTTTTCAGTTTATGGAGAAGTCATTGAAAAAAGATGCCCTTTTTTCAACTGCTGAATTGGAATGACAATTTACTTCCTGAATTTACCCCAACCCTGACAGGAACTAATGGCACACTAATGTACAGATGAGGTCTTATTTCTGAGGGTGTCTAATTTAGCATTGGGCACTGTGGAGACGTGTGCCAGCTGCGACTGAAGCCTATTTGAATGCATAAAATAGGCTTTTCCACAAATAATTACATAAAAGGATTAGGGGTCGAATCAACCCTCCTGTAACAAACAACCTTTCCAACAGGGCCAGGGTTAGATTTAGGGGGTGGATAAAATTGTCTACTAGGCCTAACCCCCCATGGCTCTCATCCCTGACTCACATGCTAGCAGTTAGCACACTACGCTACTCTGTTGATGTCTGACTAATGGGTGACTAATAATGAAGGCTAGCCTGTTTCATCCTTTTGTAGTCTGTCTTATCCTGTTTATAGGCTGTTTAATCCTGTTTGAATACGGTTTTATCCTGTTTGTAGCCTGATTTATCTGCATGGTTGGGAAGGGCCCATAATTAAGCATTTCACTGTTAGTCTACACCTGTTGTTTACAGAGCATGTGACAAATACGTTTGTATTTTGATCCATACCATCTGCCTTACAGATAACATGCTAACATCAACATGTTAACAATGGTGAAAAGCTGACCTGGGGAAGGTGAATCAAATGATGGGCTAAGAAGATCCTTTATTGACAAAGATAGAGAGCCTAGTCACGTTAAAATAAAACAACACTAACTTGAAGCAAAATGCTGTTCACAATACAAGATAGGGCCTATTGTTATGCAGGTCAAAACATTTCATTAGTTCTTTGACATCGACTCTGGAAACGGTCACATTTTCCCGCTAGCCAATAGCTAGATGAAGTGCAAGAGCCTTTTGCCTGTGCTCCTCCTTGAGATGCTATAAATAACTTGTGTCAAGACTCCTCCAAGCAACCAAGTGAAAAATAACATCCGCATGCTGCTGTTTTTCCCTCCATTTGATGGGTCCTATTTTAAATCCTGCAGTGAGCAGAAGTGGAACAGCTAAAATCACAAAGACCCCTGCCAATAGTATAACAATATGTGGCCTAATCCACGAACGGCTATGGAGTTCTATGGAAAAGATCCCCAATACAGGGATGTGTTCAGCCAAGACCAGGTATACATGCTGTATAGGCTGGAGGAAATGTATTGTGTATACAATATACAGTGGGGCAAAAAAGTATTTAGTCAGCCACCAATTGTGGAAGTTCTCTCACTTAAAAAGATGAGAGAGGCCTGTAATTTTCATCATAGGTACACTTCAACCATGACAGACGAAATGAGGAAAGAAAATCCAGAAAATCACATTGTAGGATTTTTAATGAATTTATTTGCAAATTATGGTGGAAAATAAGTATTTGGTCACATACAAACAAGCAAGATTTCTGGCTCTCACAGACCTGTAACTTCTTCTTTAAGAGGCTCCTCTGTCCTCCACTCGTTACCTGTATTAATGGCACCTGTTTGAACTTGTTATCAGTATAAAAGACACCTGTCCACAACCTCAAACAGTCACACTCCAAACTCCACTATGGCCAAGACCAAAGAGCTGTCAAAGGACACCAGAAACAAAATTGTAGACCTGCACCAGGTTGGGAAGACTGAATCTGCAATAGGTAAGCAGCTTGGTTTGAAGAAATCAACTGTGGGAGCAATTATTAGGAAATGGAAGACATACAAGACCACTGATAATCTTCCTCGATCTGGGGCTCCACGCAAGATCTCACCCCGTGGGGTCAAAATGATCACAAGAATGGTGAGCAAAAATCCCAGAACCACACGGGGACCTAGTGAATGACCTGCAGAGAGCTGGGACCAAAGTAACAAAGCCTACCATCAGTAACACACTACGCCGCCAGGGACTCAAATCCTGCAGTGCCAGACGTGTCCCCCTGCTTAGGCCAGTACATGTTCAGGCCCGTCTGAAGTTTGCTAGAGAGCATTTGGATGATCCAGATGAGGATTGGGAGAATGTCATATGGTCAGATGAAACCAAAATAGAACTTTTTGGTAAAAACTCAACTCGTCGTGTTTGGAGGACAAAGAATGCTGAGTTGCATCCAAAGAACACCATACCTACTGTGAAGCATGGGGGTGGAAACATCATGCTTTGGGGCTGTTTTTCTGCAAAGGGACCAGGACGACTGATCCGTGTAAAGGAAAGAATGAATGGGGCCATGTATCGTGGGATTTTGAGTGAAAACCTCCTTCCATCAGCAAGGGCATTGAAGATGAAACGTGGCTGGGTCTTTCAGCATGACAATGATCCCAAACACACCGCCGGCAACGAAGGAGTGGCTTCGTAAGAAGCATTTCAAGGTCCTGGAGTGGCCTAGCCAGTCTCCAGATCTCAACCCCATAGAAAATCTTTGGAGGAGTTGAAAGTCCGTGTTGCCCAGCGACAGCCCCAAAACATCACTGCTCTAGAGGAGATCTGCATGGAGGAATGGGCCAAAATACCAGCAACAGTGTGTGAAAACCTTGTGAAGACTTACAGAAAACGTTTGACCTCTGTCATTGCCAACAAAGGGTATATAACAAAGTATTGAGATAAACTTTTGTTATTGACCAAATACTTATTTTCCACCATAATTTGCAAATAAATAAATTAAAAATCCTACAATGTGATTTTTCTGGATTTCTTTTTCTCATTTCGTCTGTCATAGTTGAAGTGTACCTATGATGAAAATTACAGGCCTCTCTCATCTTTTTAAGTTGGAGAACTTGCACAATTGGTGGCTGACTAAATACTTTTTTGCCCCACTGTACATACAATGTCTGTAGACAATAAAGTTTATAATATTGAGTTGCATTGCACCCCCCCACCCAATAGCTTTCACCTGGTCAGTCTATGTCATGGAAGGAGCAGATAATCTTAATGTTTTGTCCACTCAATGTAGTGTTACAATGATACACAGTGGGGAAGGTCAAGAGACACATATCTCTTTATGTGAATCCGCTGGCGAAGGTGTTTTTATAGGGCTGCGGCCACGTTGTCAACGGCAACAGAACAATAAAGATTATCTGAATCTAACCCCGCTTCGTATTTAATCTGAGTGTTTACTCCTATCGCGACGATGTCACAACCAAACAGCCTGTGTTTTTGTTTACATTTGTATTTTCTTCCAAACAGTCCGTGTTTCTTTCCCGCCAGCTTTGTCTCACCTGCTTCTCCACCAAAGTTTTGCACACAGCAGATGTCAGGACGGTTGGAGCAGAGTAACGGACACAACAAACACGACAGACAGACATTGCATGTTTACATTCCAAAGTCCATACACTCTTACTACTGCAATCTAAGAAACACGCTAGTGACATAAGGAATGCAGTAAGGTCAGGACACTGTGGCCTGCTGCTCGGTCAAACTAGATTACGTGTATGAGGCTTCTAACGTCCGAAAGACAGATACATCATGTGCCGAAAGACAGGTACATAATCTAATGCGCATTGATTAAGTACCTAGTGCTGCTCTTTTGACCCTATGATCACTCGGCTAGACAGCTGATGGCCCCTGGACTGTTTCAATAACACGGTACCTCATTTTGTTTACCTGTTGGCCCCAGCCTCGAACTCAGGTCCTGTATGTACCTAACTGACCCGCTCTGCCCATTCATCGCCATTTACCCATTGTTGTCTTAGCTCTCCTGATCGACACCTGTGATTACTTTATGCCTCTCTCTAATGTCAATATGCCTTGTCTACTGCTGTCTTGGCTAATTCTTATTGTTTTATTTCACTGTAGAGCCCTCAGTTCTGCTCAAAATGCCTTTGTCCCACCCCACACACATGCGGAGACCTCACCTGGCTTAATTGGTGCCTCCAGAGATGCAACCTCTCTCATCGTCACTCATCGCCTAGGTTTACCTCCACTATACTCACATCCTATCATTGTCTGTACATTATGCCCTGAATCTATTCTACCACGCCCAGAAATCTGCTCCTTTTATTCTCTGTCCCCAACGCACTAGACGACCAGTCCTTATAGCCTTTAGCCGTACCCTTATCCTACTCCTCCTCTGTTCCTCTGGTGATGTAGAGGTTAACCCAGGCCCTGTAGCCCCCAGTTCCACTCCCATTCCCCAGGCGCTATCATTTGTTGACTTCTGTAAATGTAAAAGCCTTGGTTTCATGCATGTTAACATCAGAAGCCTCCTCCCTAAGTTTGATTTATTCACTGCTTTAGCACACTCCGCCAACCCTGATGTCCTATCCATGTCTGAATCCTGGCTTAGGAAGGCCACAAAAATTCTGCCAAAGGGGGTGGAGTTGCCATCTACTGCAGAGATAGCCTGCAGAGTTATGTGATGCTATCCAGGTCTGTGCCCAAACAGTTCGAGCTTCTACTTTTAAAAATCCACCTTTCCAAAAATAAGCCTCTCACTGTTGCCGGTTGTTATAGACCCCCCTCAGCCCCCAGCTGTGCCCTGGACACCACATGTGAATTAATTGCCCCCCTAAACTGGGATATGCTTAACACCTCGGCCGTCCCACAATCTTAGCAAGATGGCCTCAATCTCACACAAATTATCAAGGAACCTACCAGGTACAACCTTAAATCCATAAACACGGACACCCTCATAGATATCATCCTGACCAGCCTGCCCTCTAAATACACCTCTGCTGTCTTCAACCAGGATCTCAGCGATCACTGAGTTGTTGCCTGCGTCCGTAATGGGTCCACGGTCAAACAACCACCCCTCATCACTGTCAAACGCTCCCTAAAACACTTCAGCGAGCAGGCCTTTCTAAATGACCTGGCCTGGTTATCCTGGAAGGGTATTGACCTCATTCCATCAGTAGAGGATGCCTGTTTTTTCTTTTAAAGTACTTTCCTCACCATCTTAAAAAAATGTAGAACTAAGAACAGCCCTTGGTTCACTCCAGACTTGACTGCCCTTGACCAGCACAAAAATATCCCGTGGCGTACTGCATTAGCATCAAATAGCCCACTGCACTGAGGCTAGGAAAAAGTGTCACCCCTGATAAATCTACAATAATCAAGAATTTCAATAAGCATTATTTTCCACCTGGCTACCCCTACCCCGGTCAACAGCTCTGCACCCCCCACAGCAACTTGTCCAAGCCTCCCCCATTTCTCCTTCACCCAAATCCAGATAGCTGATGTTCTGAAAGAGCTGCAAAATCTGAATCCCTACAAATCAGCTGGGCTAGACAATCTGGATCCTCTTTCTAAAATTATCCGCTGCAATTGTGTCAACACCTATTACTAGCCTGTTCAACTTCTCTTTCGTATCGTCTGAGATCCCTAAAGATTGTAAAGCTGCCCCGGTCATCCCCCTCTTCAAAGGGGGAGACACTCTAGACCCAAACTGTTACAGACCTATATCTATCCTAACCTGCCTTTCTAAAGTCTTCAAAAGCCAAGTTAGAATCCCACCGTACCTTCTCCGCTATGCAATCTGGTTTCCGAGCTGGTCATGGGTGCACCTCAGCCATGCTCAAGGTCCTAAACGATATCATAACCGCCATCGATAAAAGACAATACTGTGCAGCCGTCTTCATCGACCTGGCCAAGGCTTTCGACTCTGTCAATCCCAGCATTCTTATCGGCAGACTCAACAACCTTGGTTTCCCAAATGACTGCCCCGCCTGGTTCACCAACTACTTCTTAGATAGAGTTCAGTGTGTCAAATCGGACGGCCTGTTGTCCGGACCTCTGGCAGTCAATATGGGGGTGCCACAGGGTTCAATTCTTGGGCCAACTCTTTTCTCTGTATACATCAATGATGTCGCTCTTGCTGCTGGTGATTCTCTGATCCACCTCTACGTAGACGACACCATGCTGTATACTTCTGGCCCTTCTTTGGACACTGTGTTAACCTCTTAGGGATCCAATCCCGTGAACGGGTTCGATTTTGCCAACATCCGGTGATTTGTAGAGCGCCAAATTCAAATTACAAAAATACTATTTTCAAACATTCATGAAAATACAAGTGCTATATGCATATCCTAGCTTCTGGGCCTGAGTAACAGGCAGTTTACTTTGGGCACGTTTTTCATCTGAACTTCAAAATACTGCCCCCTAGCCCGTAGAGGTTAATAAACCTCCAGCTTCAATGCCATACAACACTCCTTCCGTCGCCTCCAACTGCTCTTAAATGCAAATACAACTAAATGCATGCTCTTCAACCGATTGCTGCCCGCACCCGCCCGCCCGTTCTGACTTAGAATATGTGGACAACTACAAATCCCTAGGTGTCTGGTTAGACTGTGAATTCTCCTTCCAGACTCACATTAAGCATCTCCAATCCAAAATTAAATCTAGAATCGGCTTCCTACTTCACAACAAAGCATCCTTCACTCATGCTGCCAAACATACCCTCGTAAAACTGACTATCCTACCGATCCTTGACTTCGGCGATGTCATTTACAAAATAGCCTACAACACTCTATTCAGCAAATTGGATGTAGTCTATCACAGTGCCATCCGTTTTGTCACCAAAGCCCCATATACTACCCACCACTGCGACCTGTATGCTCTCATTGTCTGGCCCTCGCTTCATATTCGTCGCCAAACCCACTGGCTCCAGGTCATCTTTAAGTCTTTGCTAGGTAAAGCCCCGCCTTATCTCAGCTCACTGGTCACCATAGCAGCACCCACCCGTAGCACTCGCTCCAGCAGGTATATTTCACTGGTCATCCCTAAAGCAAACTCCTGCTTTGTCGCCTTTCCTTCCAGTTCTCTGCTGCCAATGACTGGAACGAATTGTAAAAATCACTGAAGTTGGAGTCTTATATCTCCCTCACTAGCTTTAAGCATCATCTGTCAGAGCAGCTTACCGATCATTGCACCTGTACACAGCCCATCTGTAAATAGCCCACCCAACTACCTCTTCCCCATATTGTTACTTATTTTTTGCTCATTTGCACCCCAGTATCTCTACTTGCACATTCATCTTCTGCACATCTATCACTCCAGTGTTTAATTGCTAAATTGTAATTATTTCGCCACTATGGCCTATTTATTGCCTTACCTCCCCAATCTTACTACATTTGCACACACTGTATTTAGATTTTTTCTATTGTGTTATTGACTGTATGTCACGTGAAATAACAGAGGATTCAATCGCGAGTGAAGTTTAACATTTATTGAAGCAAACAAGGAGAGTAGTGTAGCAGGGTCAGGTGAGGAGGTAATATAATGAACAGTCTGAGTCTTAGCAGCGTAGGGACTGAATGGGGTAAACCAGATCCTCCGTGAAGGTGAGTGTAGCGAGAGGAAATCCCAAGTCCGTAAACCCAGGAAGTACCCGGCGTCGAATCCTCCACAGGAGAGACAGCAGAGCGATCGTAGAGTCCAAACAGAGACCGAAACCATTGGAGACACAGGACTCAGCCAGGGGAACGAGCTAGCACACGGGAAACAACCCAACGAACTGACAAACACAAGACAATGGCAAACAGTATAAATAGACACAGAAGATGAGTGGCAGCTGGCGCTGATAATGAGCTGAGTGGTGATCAGCGGCCACACCCACACTCACACACATACACACAGAGCGAACCGGTGAATTCATGAACCGTGACACTGTATGTTTGTTTATCCCATGTGTAACTCTGTGTTGTTTGTGTCACACTGCTTTGCTTTATCAGGTCGCAGTTGTAAATGAGAACTTGTTCTCAACTGGCCTACCTGGTTAAATAAAGGTGAAATAAAAAAATATCTAAATAAAAAAAGTAGGACATGCTTTGAAAGGAAGGAGCTCATTGTTCGCTATGACAACGTACTTAACAACAAGACCCAGCAGAATCTAATGGTGAAATAAATTGAGGAACTGATCATTTTTAAACTGAAATTCAAAAAATAAGATTTCTCTTTCGTAGCTAATAAAAATGCTAATAAAAATGACATAGGCCAGCCTATGTGTTGGGAGAAAATAGCCAAAATGTAAAACTAGTCGCAATAGCACACGACTCAACAGCATCCCCTTAATGAGGCATAGTGCTGGACAGACTGAGAGCCACCAAGCCAAATGTGCCAGTCTAATGACAAGTGAATAAAGGGCTAAGCAACAGGGTACGGTGAAATCAGATTACCACTGGGGTTACAGGGGAAATGATTGGATGGGTTGGGGGCGTCTGGATGGACAGAGCCTATATTAGAGCTGATGGGGGGGGCTTGTTGTGTCTGTCAGTGTCCAGTGTTTAACTAAACAGCTGTAATACGATAATTAATGAAAAATGGTTTAACGGATCTGGGGGGATAGAAAATGGGAGGTGGGGTTACGAAAAGCATACCTTAGGTGAGTGGGTAAGGGTGGAAAATAAATAAAAACTTAAGTCACAAAAAAAGACAGGAATAAAGAAAATACGTGCTTTCATGTGCCGTAAGACAACAATAGTGAAAGCTTTCTCATTGGTCCAGTACTGGACTTTTGGATGTGCATAGCCTAGCCTATCTATCTCACTCAGTGATAAGTGACATTCTATGTACCGTGAAGAACACAAGGAACATATTCCTAGGTGGTTAATGATTGGAAATCTAAAATAAGATTAATACCCTAAAACGTAAGAAGGTGAATGACTCACCCTGTCAAAGGCATATTATTTTATGAGTGCAAACTGCAAGTGTGAAAACAAAGACAAGCAGTGGAGATTAGTAAATCATTAATTGATCTAGGGAAGTGTTGTGATACAAAAACAGCCATATAGAAGGAGAAAAAATTAAGTAATTTATATTTGTCTGTCAGCTAGTATCATATGGGCCTTGGATAAAGAGACACCTCATAAAGGGGGATGCGCAGAGAAACAAATCACAATTAGGTCTCCTTATTTCCTGCATTGATCACCTTCACTTTTACTGAAACACATTGCAAATGTATATAAATTATCCTAATTATTGCCTATGTTATCTTTATAGCCTAACAAGCAGCTTTCCCATGAGTTCTGTTTCAGACGACCACCGGTTAGCAGACGGAAGTCATGAGGTGCAGGAACGGGAGGACGGCGAGCACTGCAACCCACAGCACCGAGGCTTACAGAGCAGGCTCAGTGAAGGAGCTCTCTCCTCATTGGCTGAACAAGCGTGGAGTTAGGTGACGTGGGAGCCAATCGAGTGGCCCGTGGCTTCTTCTTCATAGCTATTAATATACAGGGGAGTCAGAGAGCCTACACACTCTGCTGGATGTCTACAATGGAGGCTGATGCACAGGATCAATGCCATGGCCCGGGGTAAAGGAGATGATCCCCGATGGTGACATCATCGCAGATTCTGCGAAAAGAAGAAACGAGGTCAATGGGCTTCACTTGACAATAATAAATCAACTGTTTCAGGATTGCAGCCCTACTTGGGGCAAATTTACCCCAGATGACCACTGTGACAGACCAGCTGGTTGACATACTGTAATTATTGTCTTTACGGAGAATCCCAAACAAAAGACAATTCAATGCCAATGTGTCTTTATATCTATGATAAACAAACCGTTGCTTCATAAACAAAGATGGCATTTGAGAATTTTGGTCACTGGCCTGCCAGGCTAGCAGACCGATTTCGAAACTACCATCAATCAAAACAGGCAAATTGCTAGTGCTGAAACTAATGAGACAAACGTCACGTCTTGGTTATGTTTCTCCCTTTGTGTTGAAGCATTGGCCCAGTTCTCTCTCATGCTCTGTGCACTGCGCTGAAGGGTGGACTCCAGCAAGGTGGCAGGCATGGGCCCTATTGAGTGTTCTCTATGTGTCACACTACAGAGCAGAGGATTATATAATATCCTCCTCCGTACGTTCTCTTACGTGCCTAATGGGGTCTGCAGTGTGGTGGCAGACAAACACGCGACGGGTGCAAACCCGGTATTTTTGCTGTACTCTCTCGCTCATGACAGTGGCACGAATGAGCGATTACACACAACACCCAAACACTGTATACTTCTGGCCCTTCTTTGGACACTGTGTTAACCTCTTAGGGATCCAATCCTGTGAACGGGTTCGATTTTGCCAACATCCGGTGATTTGTAGAGCGCCAAATTCAAATTACAAAAAATACTATTTTCAAACATTCATGAAAATACAAGTGCTATATGCATATCCTAGCTTCTGGGCCTGAGTAACAGGCAGTTTACTTTGGGCACGTTTTTCATCCGAACTTCAAAATACTGCCCCCAAGCCCATAGAGGTTAATAAACCTCCAGCTTCAATGCCATACAACACTCCTTCCGTCGCCTCCAACTGCTCTTAAATGCAAATACAACTAAATGCATGCTCTTCAACCGATCGCTGCCCGCACCCGCCCGCCCGTTCTGACTTAGAATATGTGGACAACTACAAATTCCTAGGTGTCTGGTTAGACTGTAAATTCTCCTTCCAGACTCACATTAAGCATCTCCAATCCAAAATTAAATCTAGAATCGGCTTCCTACTTCGCAACAAAGCATCCTTCACTCATGCTGCCAAACATACCCTCGTAAAACTGACTATCCTACCGATCCTTGACTTCGGCGATGTCATTTACAAAATAGCCTACAACACTCTATTCAGCAAATTGGATGTAGTCTATCACAGTGCCATCCGTTTTGTCACCAAAGCCCCATATACTACCCACCACTGCGACCTGTATGCTCTCATTGTCTGGCCCTCGCTTCATATTCGTCGCCAAACCCACTGGCTCCAGGTCATCTTTAAGTCTTTGCAAGGTAAAGCCCCGCCTTATCTCAGCTCACTGGTCACCATAGCAGCACCCACCCGTAGCACTCGCTCCAGCAGGTATATTTCACTGGTCATCCCTAAAGCAAACTCCTGCTTTGTCGCCTTTCCTTCCAGTTCTCTGCTGGCAATGACTGGAACGAATTGTAAAAATCACTGAAGTTGGAGTCTTATATCTCCCTCACTAGCTTTAAGCATCATCTGTCAGAGCAGCTTACCGATCATTGCACCTGTACACAGCCCATCTGTAAATAGCCCACCCAACTACCTCTTCCCCATATTGTTACTTATTTTTTGCTCATTTGCACCCCAGTATCTCTACTTGCACATTCATCTTCTGCACATCTATCACTCCAGTGTTTAATTGCTAAATTGTAATTATTTCGCCACTATGGCCTATTTATTGCCTTACCTCCCCAATCTTACTACATTTGCACACACTGTATTTAGATTTTTTCTATTGTGTTATTGACTGTATGTCACGTGAAATAACAGAGGATTCAATCGCGAGTGAAGTTTAACATTTATTGAAGCAAACAAGGAGAGTAGTGTAGCAGGGTCAAGTGAGGAGGTAATATAATGAACAGTCTGAGTCTTAGCAGCGCAGGGACTGAATGGGGTAAACCAGTATGTCAACACCCAAACACTGTCCTCCATTACAGTGACGTTCTATGTCATGTCAGCATATTCTCCATCACTCTATAATAACCCTGTCCCTTCCCACCTCCCCTACTCAATGGATTTCTTGATAAGCATATCTGTCCGAAGATCTGCAAGATAATTTGGAGTGAATTTCTGCCTCTATGCTGAAAGCATATAATTTGGGAGTTCATTTTGAAACAGAAGTTATCCTTATATTACCATGAGAACATGGAGAATTTCATGATATTATCCACTATTAACAGTAACAATTACCTGCAACAAAACAAGTAGGCCTACTCTTTTACGAGTCAGGCCCTACTAGGTTGGAAAATCTGATATAAACTAGGGGCCGCGCAGTTACTGAAAACGAACACCATCCGGCTCTGATTTATGTGCAAAACATTTACTGTCTACCTGATTTAAAACAATAGAAATTGTTATTGACAAGGGGAAAGCAGAACGTTTGAATTCAGGCAAAGATGTTCAGGTGAATTAACTTCAGCATTTATCCCATCTGCGAAATTTCCTTTCGTGGGATAGCCAGAGGCAAAGTAATTCATATTCACGAGTTACGTCAGTGATTGGTTCAGCCTTCTTGGGTGTGTGATGTCACACAAATGCGCTTTTACCAGTCCACAAACTTTCTGTTGCTTGAAATGAGCAAATTGACCAAAATGTATCAAATATATAAGAGTAAATCCACGATTAGCTAGCTAGATACATTTCCGTAATTGAGCTATTCTCCTAAATGTAGTTGTCAGTGAATAAATTAAACATTTGTGTCTGAAAACGAACTAGTTTCCAGATTGTTGCCCATGGTGTTATCATGTCTAACCAGTTGGCTATTGTAGCTCATTAGCTCCCGAGTTTAGCCAGCAGCGTGATTAGCTAACTGTTAGCTAGCTAGTTGGCTACTGCCTGGCCAGTGGCAGTGTGAGCCAACATGATACATTTCAGTCAGTAGCTATCCTTCTAAATGCGTTGATCACTGGATAAACTAGCTATGAGTTGACCATATTTAGGTGAAAACACACTAGTAGCCAGTGGATTCATATCTAACCAGCTGGCGGAATCATGGTGGAATCATATCTAACCAGCTGGCTCCTGAAGCCTATGTGACATGTCTAGTTAGTTTTATAAGAAAACGGTTGAGGTGACAAAACCATGTGTAGTTATTGGGGTGCTGGAATATTAGATAGCTATGTATTTCAATTTTTAGATAACTGTCATTGATGTTGGTGGTTATACTGATTTTAAGGTTGTCACTAGTTACCACAGCCACAAAGTCAAGTTTTACATCCGAGGGCAGTGTTGCCAGGTCCAGCTCAAATTTCTAGCCCTATGACCCTTCAAAACTAGCCCAAAAGGCCTGAAAACTAGCCCAAATGTTGTTTTTCACAACATTTTTCACAACATTTCCATAACGTTATCGAGACAATTAAGGAATATCGACTCAACTTGTAACAGAAGCTAAATTCGGTTTTCATCAAAATAATTATTGCAATGTATGACATGATGTAATAAACTTATTTGTAGTGAGATAAAATAAAATGTGCCTTTATTAAACTTCCCAGATAGTTTTCCAATTAATGGAATGTCGATTTAACTCATTTGACTGCTATGATTAAGCAATAAGGCACAAGATGGTATGGTATATGGCCAATATACCACGGCTAAGGGCTGTTCCTAAGCATGACGCAATGCAGTGTGCCTGGATACAGCAGTTAGCTGTGGTATATTGGCCATATACCACAAACCCCTGGGGTGCCTTATTTCTATTAGAAACTGGGCACCAATGTAATTATAACAGTAAAACATGTTTTCTGTCATACCATTGGTAGCCTAGTGGTTAGAGCATTGGACTAGTAATTGAAAGGTTGCAAGATCAAATCCCTGAGCTGACAAGGTAAAAATCTGTCATTCTGCCCCTGAACAAGGCAGTTAACCCACTGTTCCTAGGCTGTCATTAAATATAAGAATATGTTCTTAACTGACTTGCCTAGTTAAATAAACAAAATTCAGGTGGCTATACCACACCTTTCAGCCAATCAGCATTCAGGGCTTGAACCTGGTTTATAATCTAAAATAAATCCCATTTGCTCATGTGAATAACTATAGATAAATCCAATAGGAGAGTTTGAGTGATGACAGAGAATCTCTGATCAAATCATATTGCTCACATACACATAGTTAGCAGATGTTAATGTGAGTGTAGTGAAATGCTTGTGCTTCTAGTTCTGACAGTGCAGTAATATCTAACAATTCCCCAACAACTACCTAATACACACAAATCTAAAGGGGTGAATGAGAGTATATGGATGAGCGATGGCCGAGCGACATAAGCAAGGTGCAGTAGATGGTATAAAATACAGTATATACATATGATATGAGTAATGTAAGATATGTAAACATTAAAGTGGCATTGTTTAAAGTGACTAGTGATCCATTTATTAACGTGGCCAGTGATTGGGTCGCAATGTAGGCAGCAGCCTCTCTGAGTTAATGATTGCTGTTTAGCTGTCTGATGGCCTTGAGATAGAAGCTGTTTCTCAATCTCTCGGGCCCAGCTTTGACGCACCTGTACTGACCTCGCCTTCTGGATGATAGCAGTGTGAACAGTCATTGGCTCGGGTGGTTGTTATCCTTGATGATCTTTTTGGCCTTCCTGTGACATCGGGTGCTGTAGTTGTCATGGAGGGCAGGTAGTTTGCCCTCGGTGATGAGTTGTGCAGACCGCACCACCCTCTGGAGAGCCTTGCGGTTGAGAGCGGTGCAGTTACCGTACCAGGCTGTGATACAGCCTGACAGGATGCTCTCGATTGTGCATCTGTAAAAGTTTGTCAGGGTTTTGGGTGACAAGCCAAATCTCTTCAGCCTCCTGAGGTCGGAGAGGCGCTGTTGCGCCTTCTTCACCACACTGTCTGTGTGGGTGGACCATTTCAGTTTGTCTGTGATTTAGTACGCCCAGGAACTTAAAATAAACACTTGGACGAACTTAAAAAAACTAATGTTAGGATATTTTCTGGCAATTGTCCCGTTATTACGTGCCAGATGTTAAGACTACAAACAGATATAAATGTCCCATTTGCGAGATTGACTTTCAATAGGCATAGGCTACAGACTAAAATCTGGGTGTATGATTGTAATTCAACTTTGCCATTGTTTGCTTAGATATATTTATTTAAATTTTTTATTTAAACTTTATTTAACTAGGCAAGTCAGTTAAGAACAAACTCTTATTTACAATGACGGCCTACCTCAGCCTAACCCAGACGACGCTGGGCCAATTGTGCGCCGTCCTATGGGACTCCCAATGACGGCCGGATGTGATACAGCCTGGATTCAAACCAGGAACTGCAGTGACGCCTTTTGCACTGAGATGCAGTGCCTTAGACCGCTGTGCCACTCGGGAGCCCAAATAGATGCAGGTAGCCTATAGCCCCTGATAGGCCTATATCTTATTTCCGATGTAGGCCCAGCAATCTACAGTAGCCTGGGCAAAATGTAAACGCAACGATTTAGCAGTTTGCTTAGTTCAAATTAACAGACTAATTTTTTCAACATTTTGGCGATGTCGAGGTAAAACATGTTTGTGTTTCCCAATAGCCTGCTGGAATAGGCTACTGAGGATAGGGTTGTAATTTCAATCACTGAATCATATATCAATAATATGTATATTAACTATGATTGTCAACATCAGCCAGTGTTTTTTTTTTTACCTGTAGCCTAATCTGATTGACTGTTAACGTCAATCTGATGCATTCGAACAATTGATCGGTAATTGCGATAGCTTAAAATTTGATAACTTACAATTTAATTAACTAAACATGGCCATTCATAATTGCATAACACAAGGCTACAACAAGGCTATTTATTCAATCTGTTTGCCAGCTCCAGGTAGGCTACACAAGTGGCACAAAATCTTTATTTAACTAGGCAAGTCAGTTAAGAACAAATTCTTATTTACAATGACTGCCTAGGAACAGTGGGTTAAATGCCTTGTTCAGGGGCAGAACGACAGATTTTTACCTTGTCAGCTTGGGGATTCGATCTAGCAACCTTTTGGTTACTGGCCCAACACTCTAACCACTAGGCTGCCTGCTGTCATTTGCAACGACTCCAGTGATACAGTCATTTCAACATATTTATTGTCTAAAATGGTAACCTACAATGGCATAGAAATTGTCTAAAATGGTAACCTACAATGGCATAGAAATAAATAGGCTACTTGATGGCCAACAGAGGAAAATGCACAATTCTCTACATTTAATGTCAGTTTCATTGAGGACTTTCCCCCATAACAGAAGCATGCAGGGGAGTTCCACAACTTCCATTTCAAATGTCCACTCGCGCATAATGAGAAGACAATTAGCCTACCTACAACGCGTGCGCTGCTCTGTCTCCACTAACTCACGTGACTCAGCCAATAGTGGACTAACCTGCATGCTGCAGCCCTTCTCAGCACACACACACGCACCCACCCACCCACCCACCCACACCCTCCCCACCACTTACTCAGCAACAGCCTGCCTCACTGCCTGATAGTCAGCAGCAGAAGGTCACAGTGAAATCATTTTTTAAAAGAGAAATGTTATGGGGGCCGCGGTAAGACTTAGAAGTAGCCCATAAACCTGCATCCCGTGACCAATAAATACATTTCACCCGCGATATAGTTGTCAAAACTCTATGTAAGAAAACACGAACATGGCAACCCTGTCCCAGGAAGACAAATTGTACGCCATTGTTTTGTTTTGGTAAATGCTCGTAGTGATGTCACGCCCCCAATAAGGCTCGACCAATCACCCGACGGATAATGTTGACTTTTCCTCCGCTATCCTACGAAAGGAAAGTTCGCATCCCGTATTGCGGTGGGAGGAGTGGCCCGGTGTCCGTCATGTCTTATAAACATCAAGTTCACTACAGTCCATGGATTGAGTCGCGTATGGACACGCTAGGTATTTGTTTTGCCGCCTTCGACGAGTTAACAGTTATATAACAGGTTTGAAATGGTTTCTGTAAATATAATATAGGTTGCACAGTTGTATAAAGAAAATAACATGGTTTAATGCGTCGGAATAAACGTCAAGATTAGAGCAAAAATGGCCCTGAAGTTTTCCTAATGCGAATTTTACCTGAGTCAGAATTTACCGCAAAGCTCTCTGAACTACCACCAACAGCGGGCTTTCTTTAGACACAACAGTAGTACTACTGTACACATTTGCTTTTGAGTACTTTTGTATCTAGATAGCTGTTCCAAGAGTGGAGAATGGAGCCAGGTAATTGTCGTATGAATGGCGGTGGTGGACTCGACGGTATCGGTGGAGGCGATTCCTCATATGGTATGATCACGCTAGAGGACCTGGATTCTTTTTCGGAAGACCAGCTGTCAGATTCGGGCACTGGGAGTCTGGAAGAGGAGGGTGAGACGATCGAGGACGAGGAGCAACAAGACAGATTGCTGCGCTACTGGCAGGACGCCGCACGGGGACACCAAGTGGAAGTGCCTCGAGGTAAAGCATGTGGATTAAGCGCAAACAAAACAATGATAGCAAAAATTAGTTATGCAAAAATTATTTCATACTCCATTTAGGGGGGCCACAAGGGGGTCCAAAACTGTTGTCACAGGGGCACTGCCCCCCACCCCCCAGAACCGCCAGTGTGTATGGACAGTATAAAAACGGTTCACGCTGGTTGTGACAATCTTGGCTACTTTTGCTCATTTTTTTTTGCGAGGGAGATCAGATCAGCGAACCATTTCGAAATGGAACTATTGAGGTAGTCGGGGTCTTCAGGGTGCCAGACATTGTCATTCGCTCACACAAATAATAATAGGCATCCAGTGACAATATTAAATCATTGTCCACACCACTGTCGTTCAATGTTGACGACTGTCAAAACAAACGCTTAGCCTACCTACGACGCGTGCGCTGCTCAGTCTCCTCTAACTCACGTGTAGGGGATTTTAATTTTTTACATTTTTATTTCACCTTTATTTAACCAGGTAGGCTAGTTGAGAACAAGTTCACATTTACAACTGCGACCTGGCCAAGATAAAGCAAAGCAGTGCGACACAAACAACAACACAGAGTTACACATGGAATAAACAAACGTACAGTCAATAACACTATAGAAAAAAATAAGTCTATATACAGTGTCTATATACAGTGATTGCTGTACACCAGCCAAGAAACTGGATACGTCGTATCACACAGAGCGCAAATATTATACATTTTCACACCAAGAGCGCAAATATTAGACACTTTCACATCAAGAGTGCAAACATGCATGTATACAGTGACTCAGATACAATAGTACCATAACTTGGTTAGTCACAATGTGTACTCCAATTGATTTAACAGAATGTACTTAATTTAATGGAAATCCTAGGCTGTGAATAATGGTCTTAGTGACTGACGTGAGAATTAGGGGCTGCATGTATTCGTAGCCTCCTAAGATACAAGTGCTGCTTGCAGCAGTAACATGACCGTGATGTCACTTTTTGGGTGACCCGACCAAAGTGAGTTAGATCTGTCATTCTCATTGATAGCCAGTCCAAGAAGCAGTAGATCTGTTCTATGTGCACTATTCTATTCGATGCTTCCCGTTAAATTGAGTTTTTATTTCTTTTACTTTTGGTTTTGTACACCAGCTGAAAATACAATGTTTTTGGTTATTGAAAAGATTGGAGTGGTTTAGATGGTACAATGATTGCTTGTTTTGTCACATGAAATTAGGTGAACTATTACAATTTTAGTAACTGGGAAATTATTTCTTCATATTACACCTTTTAAAGCCCCGTTTATACCTCTTGTTTATTTGTCTCCCTGTGGCTAGTAAAGGTAGCCTAGGTACCAGTCTGTTTAGCTAACATTCCACTCTGTCAAAAAAAAAGAGGACAAAGACTGGATGCTAACACCTGGGAAATCGTGACTTGTGCTGATTTTTCCTCATTGATCATTTTGACATCGGAATCAAAGTTGTCATTCGCATCCCAGTCTATTGACCGATGCCAGTTATGTTACGTAGGGGCTCCCGGGTGGCACAGCGATCTAAGGCGCTGCATCTCAGCGCTAGAGGCGTCACTACAGACCCTTGTTTGTATCACAACAATTGGCACAGCGTCTTCCGGGTTAGGGCAGGGTTTTGCCGGGGTAGGGAATCATTGGAAAATGAGAATTTGTTCTTAACTGACTTGCCTAGTTAAATGAATAAAAATTCCACGAGAGATTAGAGGAAAACAAATTAAACTAGAATGCAAGGGTAGTTTTGGACCCGTTTCCCATTGCATGAGGAGTCTTGGTTACTATAAATGAACAGTGGTTATTTTAGAATGTAAATCTTGGTGGGGCAAAAAATATAAAAAGTGGGATGCATGCCAGAAAAGTCACTACACAACACTAAACAATACATGAATTGCTCTATAACGGTGACAAACGGTGCCCACAAACGGTTAGGGCCTACATGAAGCTGTCCCAACAGCAGTCCCAACATCTTACCACTACTACACCTGGCTATCAGTGGAGATTTGTCTTGCGGCGAAACAGTTTAATCTGCCTCATTTACTACCCATAAAAAAAAAAAAAAAAAACATGGCTGACTTGCTTAAACAAATGTGGTTTCTACTGACATTTGAGATGTACAAACTATGGCATAAGGGGCCGACAAGTGGATAAAAGGAAATCCGTAATTTTGATTAAGGCATTAATGAGCGAGCCAGGATGGATGTAGTCAATATAACTATTTGTTCAGCATTTTTTTAAATGAACAGCGACAGAATTCAGAACATGGGCCATTCTTAGTGTTTTTTTTTTTTTTTTTACCTGTACATCAAGTCAGAACTGTAGGATAAATAAAGGGGGCATGTAAGCAGACAATGAAAGCTCTTACAATATTCAATGATTACATTTCTCAAAAAGAGATTAAAGGCTACATGTGCACCACAGAGTCGAAACAGTAACGTGATGTGAAAATAGACCAAATGATTAGGGTGAGGCACATGCGCTACTAACAGCTTACTACACAACATACACTTAGTATTACTTTCTTACCTACAGTATACATATCTCCCTGGCATCATTTATGCAGCAGCATATAAGACATTTATGGACTCTCTTTGTTGTGATGTGCTCAGTTGAACAAGAAGGTGGCACCTCGGTCCTTCTTGGGCAAATGTTGTCATCAAAGAAAGAGAAAGGGGACGGATTTATAATTACGATTTGGATGACCGTTGTGTTTTCCCAGTCTGAGCTCGTTTATTCCCGACTTCCCAGTTGCAATGCTTGCAGTTAGCCACTGTCACCGATTCCTTTCCAACTTGTTGTGTAATGTTTATGTCCAATGGCCGATGAGCACCGATACGTTTTATCTATAATTTCTCTTCATTATTTCTCTTTATATGACAAGGATTAAAAAGGATTTGCCAGTAGATTGGCGAATCGATTCATGATGATGACTGCTAGCTAAGATTTTGAATGTAAAATGTTGATGTGATCAGTCCAATCAAAACTACTGTACATATAATGTGATTTGATGTCATTTTATCTGTGGCAAATGACCTTGAGCCTTCTTGGAAGGGCACTACTAATGTAATTCTGTGGCAGGAGCCAAAGGGCTTGAATTTTCGATGTCTACACTTACTACTTGGCCGTGACGTAGTGTCCCTATGAGTGACAGAACACTGAGCAAATCACGGAGCAACGCTCCTATTTTCTGCTGGCTTGCCCCACAAACACTGAGGTAGGCTGAAACATCTGCATTTTAGAGCTGCCTTACAAACCTGGTTTCTTTTTTGTTTTATTGTGTATGTGGCTTTATTAACTCAATTATATATATATATATTTTTACTTTGTTTGCAAACTGATATGCGACTTGTATTAATGCCAAAAAAAACATGCAAAACAGGCAAGCCCCACATGCCCTGAATAACTAGTCGCCACTGTAAATTAATGAATGGATTATGGTACTTAAATGATACTCGTTAGTATTGTGGCAAAAGAACCAAAAGCGCATATTTCACTTCTTTAGGAAAACAGCCATAATGTTGGGAAAAAAAACTACTATGTTGTCATCCAGAGTCACATGTATTTATTTTCCAAGCTATAGCACACAATATTTTACATGCTGCAGGTTTTTAAAGGACAAAAGGGTTCGGTCTGCTTCAAGTTAAAAATTTTGCCATGGATTTTTTTTTGCAATACTGGTATTGCCACAGCCCTACTTAGAACACTAACTGAAAGTATAAACAATTGAAATGTTGAACTTACTCCCTCATTAAAGAAAAAAATATTGAAAGCAATGTTTCAGACTCTGTAAATAGCATAACTGTTTCCTAATCTACCTCTGGGGAAAAATGATAACCTATAAATTCCAGAATACAGTCATGGCTGAAAAGTGACACATTCAAAACCCCCAGGTTAAAATAAGACACTTATGTTTACAATTTTACAATGGAGAATGTGAATATTTTGGCCTGAATTTAAAGCCCTTGCTCGAGGTTAACATGAGGCGACACTGAGTGACCCAATTAACCCTAAGGCTAGAATGCAGATTGCAGCGGACTGAATGCACATACAGGCAAGGGCTAGAGCTCCTGTTGCACACAGTCAGGCTGGCTGGCTGGTTGAACTGCGACCAGATTTGCACCCAGAATGCCTCTGCCCGGTGCAGAGTTGAAACGGAGGCATGTTGTACCTGACCTACTTCTAGGGCCTCTGGAATGCAGACTGGGTGTGCATCAGGCGGCCAGCTGCAGCAGAGGACTGAGAAGGTACACGCAGACTGTGTTGTCTATGCAGCTGTCCCCAGAGTAAAGTCTCAATCTCTGAGCCTGACTAGTACTAATGATGTTCAAGCTTAACTGAACAAAAATATAAACGCAACATGTAAAGTGTTGGTCCCATGTTTCATGAGCTGAAATAAAAGATCCCCGAAATTTTTCAAATGCACAAAAAGCTTATTTCTCTCAAATGTTGTGCACAAATTTGTTTACATCCCTGATAGTGAGCATTTTTCCTTTGCCAAAATAATCCATCCACCTGACAGGTGTAGCATATCAAGAAACGGATTAAACAGCATGATCATTACACAGATGCACCTTGTGCTGGGGACAATAGAAGGACTCTCTAAAATGTGCAGTTTTGTCACACATCACAATGCCACAGATGTCTGAAGTTTTGAGGCAGCGTGCAATTGGCATGCTGACTGCAGGAATGTTCACCAGAGCTGTTGCCAGAGAATTTAATTTCTCTACCATAAGCCGCCTCCGTTGTTTTAGACAATTTCTCACAACCGCAGACCACTTGTAACTGCACCAGCCTAGTACATTGACATCCAGCATCTTCACCTTTGGGATTGTCTGAGACCAGCCACCCAGACAGCTGATGAAACTGCAGGTTTGCACAACTTAAGAATGTCTGCACAAACTGTCAGAAACCGTCACCTCGAAGATCATCTGCGTGCTCGCCGTCCTCACCAGGGTCTTGACCTGACTGCAGTTCTGTGTCGTAACGGACTTCAGCGGGCAAATGCTCACCTTCGATGGCCGCTGGAGATGTGTGCTCTTCACGTATTAATCCTGGATTCAACTGCTGGTTTCAACTGTACCTGGCAGACGGCGTATCTGGCGTTGTGGGTGAAGGGTTTGCTGTTCACAACTTTGACATCCGTGCCCCATTGTGGTGGTGGGGTTTTGCTATGGGTAGGCATAAGCAACTAACGACTAACACAATTAGCATTTTATCTATGGACATTTGAATGCACAGAGGTACTGTGACAATCCTGAGGCCAATTGTCGTACCAATCATCCACTTTCATCACCTCATGTTTCAGCATGATAATGCACAGACCTTTGTCGCAAGGATCTGTACACAATTCCTGGAAGCTGAAAATGTCCCAACGAGTATCGCGATACTGGTATCATCCCGGCCCTAGTTCTAAGCGCCATAATTAATTAATTTACAGTAACCCATGTAATGGGAAATTAATGTCACCCATTGAGCATGTTTGGAATGCTCTGGATTGAGTTCCCACCAATATTCAGCAACTTCACACAGCCATTTGAAGAGGAGTGGGAGAACATTTCACAGGCCACAATGAACAGTCAGATCAACTCTATGCGACTGAGATGTGAGAGGCAAATGGTCACAACAGATACTGACCGGTTTCTAAACCACACCCCCTACCTGTTATAATTTTTTTTAAGTATGTGACCAACGATGCATGTCTGTATTCCCAGTCATGTAAAATTCATAGATTAGGGTCTAATTTATTTAAATGGACTGATTTCTTTATGAACTGTAACTCAGTGAAATATTTGAAATTGTTGCGTTTATATTTTTGTTCAGTGTAGATACTAGGTTTTCACTAGAGTCCAGTATGTTCAGCAGGACACACTAGTAAAACAACATATGGTTGTTATTGGACAAATCCACAGCCCCTCCCTAGTTGAGGTAGGCTAGTGTCAGAGCTAGTGTAGGCTGCTGAACATTTTATTAATTTTTTTCCTTTTTATTTAACAAGGCAAGTGAGAAGAACATATTCTTATTTTCAATGACTGCCTAGGAACAGTGAGTTAACTGCCTTGTTCAGAACAACAGATTTTTACCATGTCAGCTCAGGGATTCGATCTTGCAACCTTTCGATTACTAGGCCAATGCTCTAACCACTAGGCTACCTACCATCCTCAAGTGACGAGGACTGATGAATGATGTTCTAGGGTATGCTGCTTAATCAGAGTTCTGGTTAGACTGTTCCCTCTTCTCAGACTAACTAATTAGAGACTTAGCATGGAGCCATCGTTGGGGCCTTCTGACTCAACGGATTAGCTATAGCTTAGCCTGCTCTGTTTGAGGGAAAGCTTTGGCTAATAAATCCTGTCCTAAAATACTGTGTGGGTTAACCTCTTTGCTCATCCTCCCTCTCGTGGGCTGTGAAGCACGTTCAAGGTTTAGTTCATTTAGTACCATCGCCTTATGTGTCCATTGTCACTACCGCCCTAGTGAAGCACTGTCCGTTGTCACTACCGCCCTAGTGAAACACTGTCCGTTGTCACTACCGCCCTAGTGAAACACTGACTGTGTTTTGATTTGCTCAACTTTATACCAACAATGTGAAATATTATGCTTATTGACCTTTCTGATTACAAAGGTTAGGCTATATACTGTTATAGGCTATAGCCTAACACTAGTATGTGATCAATCCCTCTTCATACATTTCCATGGTAACAGAGTGACAATGACTCCGATTTTTTCGCTTTAAAATGTACACTACCGGCCAAAGGTTTTAACACCTACTCATTCAAGGGTTTTTCTTTATTTTAATTGTATACTTTATTTACTTGATTTAACACTTTTTTGGTTACTACATGATTCCATATGTGTTATTTCATAGTTATGTCTTCACTATTTTTCTACAATGTACAAAAAAATAGTAAAAATAAATACAACTCTTGAATGAGTCGGTGTTCTAAAACCTTTGGTCAATAGTGTGTGTCAAACAAACCATACAAATCTATGCACAAGGACTACTTGTAACAATTTCCACTGAAAAGTTTACAAGAAAACAACATTTACTTGAACCGTAACGGCAAAAACTGTCATTCTCTTACCGCAACTTTGTATCTGAGTCTGTCACTCTGTTATCGTGGAATTGCCTTAATCTGATAGGGATTTAGAGGGATCATTCGCACTATTGTGCTGCTGTCAATTAGGCTGGTTACAATTCTTACAGTAAATAAGAAGCATTTTAAAATAGCCCTGATAGTAGCATATTCAGGTGTCGATGGCACCGTCAGCTCCGAGAGCCAGTACAAGGGTGCATGTAGCATGCCTCAACTTCAGGCTCCATAAACAAACAAACGTCAGCCATAATAAAAATGGGCCCTCTAGAGTTGGAAGTCGGAAGATTACATACACCTTAGCCAAATGCATTTAAACTCAGTTTTTCACAATTCCTGACATTTAATCCTAGTAAAAATTCCCTGTTTTAGGTCAGTTAGATCAACACTTTATTTTAAGAATGTGAAATGTCAGAATAATAGTAGAGAGAATTATTTATTTCAGCTTTTATTTCTTTCATCACATTCCCAGTGGGTCAGAAGTTTACATACACTCAATTAGTATTTGGTAGCGTTGCCTTTAAATTGTTTAACTTGGGTCAAATGTTTCGGGTAGCCTTCCACAAGCTTCCATAATTAAGTTGGGTGAATTTTGGCCCATTCCTCCTGACAGAGCTGGTGTAACTGAGTCAGGTTTGTAGGCCTCCTTGCTCGCACACACTTTTTCAGTGCTGCCACACATTTTCTATAAGATTGAGGTCAGGGGTTTGTGATGGCCACTCCAATACCTTGACTTTGTTGTCCTTAAGCCATTTTGCCACAACTTTGGAAGTATGCTTGAGGTCATTGTCCATTTGGAAGACCAATTTGCGACCAAGCTTTAACTTCCTGACTGATGTCTTGAGATGTTGCTTCAATATATCTACATAATATTCAGTATATCTACACCAGTCCCTCCTGCAGCAAAGCCCCCCCCCACAACATGCTGCCACCCCTGTGCGTCACGGTTGGGATGGTGTTCTTCGGCTTGTAAGCCTCCCCCCTTTTTCCTCCAAACATAACCATGGTCATTATGGCCAAACAACTCTATTTTTGTTTCATCAGACCAGAGGACATTTCTCCAAAAAGTACAATCTTTGTCCCCATGTGCAGTTGCAAACCATAGTCTGTCTTTTTATGGTGGTTTTGGAGCAGTGTCTTCTTCCTTGCTGAGCGGCCTTTCAGGTTATGTTGATATAGGACCAGTTTTACTGTGGATATAGATACTTATGTACCTGTTTCCTCCAGCATCTTCACAAGGTCCTTTGCTGTTGTTCTGGGATTGATTTCCACTTTTCGCCCCAAAGTACGTTCATCTCTAGGAGACAGAACGCGTCTCCTTCTTGAGCGGTATGACGGCTGCGTGGTTCCATGATGTTTATACTTGCGTACAATTGTTTGTACAGATGAACGTGGTACCTTCAGGCGTTTGGAAATTGCTCCCAAGGATGAACCAGACTTGTGGAGGTCTACAATTTTTTTTTTTCTGAGGTCTTGGCTGATTTCTTTTGATTTTCCCATGATGTCAAGCAAAGAGGCACTGAGTTTGAAGGTAGGCCTTGAAATACATCCACAGGTACACCTCCAATTGACTCAAATTATGTCAGTTAGCCTATCAGAAGCTTCTAAAGCCATGACATCATTTTCTGGAATTTTCCAAGCTGTTTAAAGGCACAGTCAACTTAGTGTATGTAAACTTCTGACCCACTGGAATTGTGATACAGTGAATTTTAAATGAAATAATCTGTCTGTAAACAATTTTTGGAAAAATGACTTGTCATGCACAAAGTAGATGTCCTAACCGACTTGCCAACACTATAGTTTGTAACAAGAAATGTGTGGTGTGGTTGAAAAACTGTTTTTAATGACTCCAACCTAACTGTATGTAAACTTCCGAGAGCCATTGTTCCCGTTGCAATGTTGACATTCCGATCTGATCGGAATGAGCTTGTACGACTCCGCAACTGAACAAACAATACATCAACAAGTACACAAAACAGCACTTGAATCATTTGTCCTGACATTTAGCAATGGCTCTAATCCCTAGATATATCTGGTATGCTATTCTTCCGTTTTGTAAGAATGTTCTGACTGCCTTAAGACATGTAAAAATAGATCTCAGATTTTTTGTTGTTTTTTAAAAAGAATATTGAGTTAGTCTCTTACCCCCTCATGGGCTGGAGGTTTGACACCCTTGCCCTAGATCCAGGCTAGTGAGACTGAGTCAGAGACGGATGGTTGTATAGTGCAGGAGTACTCCAGTACCATTTGAGAAGGTCCGGTCGCACAAATTTCCTAGGGGGCAAAGGTCCAGATGGATGATGTAACTTATCGGCCTAGTAACAAACCCCCACCTCGCAACCCATGTTGCTGTTTTAAAGCTAATTCTATGCATTATTCTATGTCTTGTGTGTTTTTATGATACCAGGGGTTGAAACTCGACCAAGTGTAAATAAGATTTAAAAAATAAATGGTACTATGGTTTCCCATCCTTGGATTCCAGGGTATTTTAATAACTATTATTCATACAATCATGATGGCTCTGTTTGGTATCAGCGTGGGTAATGCCTGCTGCAGCCAGAAACAGACTTGCTGTGACCGACTAAATAGCAGGGCCAGAGAGAACCGATACTTGTCCAGCCACAGTTGGTATTCAATGCCAAGGAAGGATAGCCTACATTCATTAGTAGGCCTGCTGAATGGGAGAGGTGGGCAGCTAGAGAAAACTCAGGCCCTTGACGACAGATATAATGGGGAGGAAAGTCGATGGAATTTGTCATTATTAACATTGAAGAGGAGAAGTTGTTTGCTTGCTGTGTTTACAGAGAAATAGTGCAGTAGAGTAATTTCATGGCATACTGTTGGCTGTGTGCGTTTACCTTGGGAAGTTTGGCATCCCTCCCTCCCCTCTACCAGAGTGACATTTATGAGCACTGACAAACTGGCACTGTGCCCTGGCTGACACGACAAAGCCTTTCTCACGCCATCGCCAGGAGAAGCTGGCTAGTCATGAGTTATTGGAGGAGCTGTAACACTATGTATAGTTTTTAGACCGAACACTATCGTCTTTAGACTGCAAGAGGAAACCAAGACTTCTTGTACTTCAGTCATGCCACAGGGGTCTACATTTGCCTTGACTAGTTTGACCTCTATTAGGCAGGTTGGCAGATAATACCAGTTTTTCTGAATCTATAGAGCCCAAGTCAGGAAATGTAAGAACATATTGTTTCTTATTGTTAGTAGGACTATAGCATTGTCAACAAGCATACAACCCCTGACATTTGTTGTACTTGAAGGTAGGGTTGCAAAATTACCAAAACGTGTGAAGTTTCCAGACTATGGCGACCCTACTTGAACCTCTTGATTTTACTCAGTAGAAATTAACCAAGTCTTTTTGTTTTTCTCACCAAAACAGACATGGCCGAGCCCATCCAGCAGATTACCAGCAACAACAACGGCCAACACGACCGGGAGCGTGTGCCCTTCACCCTCATCACGCGTAAGGAGAAGGCAAGTCTATGATTGACTCATTCACCAACAAACCAATGTCTACTCTGCCGGCCAAGTAACAAGACTACGTTTGGGCGGAATACCGTATACCGGGGTATTTTTAAATACCAACGTAATGATTTTTAATATCTAGGATGTGCCAAGTAAATGCTCATGCTCTGCTTTTGGTTTACTAGCTTGCTAGCTTGAAAGATAAAGCTTTTTTGGTTTCAGCAGAGACGGATCAATCCTCTCCTGTATCAAGATCCCTACTGTCTAATATTTGTTTTGTGCGTGTAGCAAACTGTGAGTAACCTTTTGAGAAAGTTGTCAAACTTTATGAGCTGGGTTGTCTGTCCTTGCAATTTGTTTGTTTGCTTGTTAGCATTTAGCTAGTGTCTGCTATGGGAATTCCTTAGTACTTTGCTAGCATATTTGTTCATTTTTTAGATTGGAACAAAATGGCACCCATTGTGTTATACTGTATAAAAAAGAAAGGAATCTGGATACCACCCAACCCTTACTAAGACTCGTTTTAAAATGTTTGGTCCTATTCGCTTAATTCATACACCACAACACGTCACTTCCGGCTGCACGAAAATGAGGCTAGGGTGGGAAACCGAGACAAGAAACCTAGGCAACGCAGTCAAACATGTCATACTGCTGCGATGTAACTCCTACAAAGGAGGGAGTCATGTCGAATGAACTTTTCACTGTTTAACCCAAAGACCCTGCACAACGGCGCCAATGGGTGGTGAAAAATAAAATTGATGTCGGGACACATTTGAAGGTAAGATTGTTGACGTTAACATTGCTGCTTAGCTAGCTAGCCAGCTAGGCTAACACTGCCACCAGTTAGCTGAGAATGGCTAACGTTGTCCAACTTAGTAGATAGCTTTGCATCTTACCAATATAGCTAGTTCTGAAGCTTGACAAATACACTGGATGAATATTTCCATACACAGATATCCGATAACACTAAAGTGTGTTCAAAACACTTTGTGGACTCATTTTAAAATACAATATGTGGGAAACTGATTCCAAGAGAGCAGGTTGTGCAGAAATTGTTAACCTGGACGTCCACTCCAAAGCCTGGTAGGAGGACCATCATCAGAAAAGCTGCAGGGTAGGCCTATCTAGCGTATGTTTACCCCGAAACTAGGTAGACTCCTTAATCAACTGTAATGTATTTTTCTGTGTTACAGTGAGGCTGCCTGTCATGGAGAGGAAGCACCTGCTGAGGAGGCAGATGAGCTAAGGTAGTTGTCTGTTATGACATGCATCTTCTCTGTCATTTTCAATAGTTCATTGCCGATTTTTATGTAACCTAACCTTTTCTATATGAATTGACTCACTGGACGAGGGCCCTCAAGCTGAGGACATGGCTTGCCAAATCATGCTCAGGTATAGACTTGCCATCTGAACTTCATTAGTGTTTTTTTAGGTATTTGGTTTAACCTGTCATTAGTTCCCAATTATAATCTTTCACAATGAATACTCAGTTTCTTCCCGTCTACTCTATTAACTTGCATGGCCTGTATTTAGAGTTTCTGTCAGCGTTTCACTAACAGAAAAGGAACTACCAAGTATTAATTAGCATGGCCTGTATTTGGAGTAGAAGCTGTAGAGCTGGTAGTATTCATTTTAAAAGCATTTTTGCCTTTTCACCTTGCAGTTCTGGCGATGAGGTGGAGGCAAGCGTACCCTGACCATCTGTTACGATCAGAATCCTCTGCCTGTGGCGGAGCCGCTTGAAGAGGCACGCAACGAGGCAAACTAGTTCCTCCTTCAACGCTTCTAGTGTGACAACAAGAAAGTCATGTTTTCCACTGAATTTAGGGTCTACCGTAGTCTAAAAGCAGAAACAGATTAACACACACTTAGACTTGGCTTTAGAGCTTAACCTTAATGGATCAGTGCTGTGTTAAACTGGGCTTCCTTAAAATGGATTTAGCTGTTTGTTTCAATGCATCGCAGTCCACGGTCAGCAGGATATGTGTCACCTGGGTGAACAATTTTTTTTTTATGTCATTCTAGGATCCCTTTCAGTTTGGCCCTCCAAGGGGAACTGTTCATGAGCTGATGCCCCTTTGTTTCAGGAACACATTCCCATGTACCAGAGTAATACTGGACTGTACTGAAATGCATGTGCAAAGGCCTAGCTCAAAAGTGCTTAAACTCAAACACTAACTATACTTAACAAAAATATAAAACGCAACATGCAACAATTTCATTGATTTTACTGAGTTACAGTTCATATAAGGAAATCGGTCAATTTAAATAAAATTATTAGGCCCGAATCTATGAATTTCCCAAGACATCTATGCATCTGTTGGTCACAGATACCAAACAAAAATGGGCCTCAGGATCTCGTCACGGTATTGTTGTGCATTCAAATTACCATCAATAAAATGTAATTGTGTTCGTTGTCCGTAGCTTATGGCTTCCCATACCATAACCCTCGCCCACACGACGCCATACACGTGGTCTGCGGTTGTGAGGCCGGTTGGACATACTGGCAAATTCTCTAAAACGACGTTGGAGGCGGCTTATGGTAGAGACATTTTGATTTCAATTCTCTGGGAACAGCTCTGGTGGAAATTCCTGCAATCAGCATGCCAATTGCACGCTCCGTCAACTTGACATCTGTGGCATTGTGTTGTGACAAAACTGCACATTTTAGAGTGGCCTTTTATTATCTACAGCACAAGATGCACCTGTGTAAAGATCATGCTGTTTAGCTTGTTAGCAACCTGTATACAGGTTCAAAATCAAACAAGGACATCACTAGACAGTCAGGGATCCTTCCTCTTCTGGACGAGGGAGATGAGGTGACGGCCAATAAACGCTTCCTTATTAAGGACCTTCTGTCAAAGTATTAAGGCGTCTCTGTTAATCCCACCATTTAGGCCCAAACTGGGCATTTTAGCCAAGGTGATAATCTAGCCTTGGGTCATGACTCATTACATTACACATACGTCATTGGACAAAGGCGTCTTCTGTACAGGGGAGTTTTGTTAAGAGCCCCGACGCTCGGTCTCAACATTAACATGCATCAGAGGAACCACCTGTGCAAATTAACTATCTAGCATGCGCCCGAACACTTGTGTAACTGAAGAAGGCCGGCAGAAAGGTGTTACTATCGGCTGAAACTGATAACGCCAGTTAAAACAGTAAGTGTAATATTTAGCATTTCTGAAAGTAGAGGGCATTGTTTCTAGAACCGTATCGCAATTTGGAATCAATTCGGCTGTTTTGGCTCCCAGAGCCAGTCTACCTCTGAAGATCCTTTTGGGCCTTAATAAATCTTCTTAAGGGTCGGCGTTCCGTCAACGGGACAGTTGTAAATCATGCAGTGCGTTATGTTAAGATCGCAGATTTTAGGGAAACAACAAATGTCGGTACATATAAGTGTCTTATATCAGCTGAAAGCTTACATTTTTGCCATGCTATTGTTTGAGGAGAGCTCCTAACAAGAAACTTTTTTTCAACGCTATAGGTTTGATAAATTCACCTCTGAAGGTGAAATGTGTACTTACATTCTGAAATCTGGCTCTGATTTATCATCCAAAGGGTCCCAGAGATGACATGAAGTGTCGTTTTTGTTAGATAAAATCCTTTTTCATATCCTAAAAAGGTCCATATAGCATGCACGATCGATTTTGTATTTCCACTTGTTCAATTTGCAAAGAAAGGAATCTGTGAAAATCTCACCCTAAACGTTGTTTCAACGAGTCAAATCACGTTTGTTTGTATTCCTCAGAGATCCATGAAGGTAACAAGACTTCACTATTTCATTAGGGGTGTAGTATATCCTATAGGACACCATATTTGGTCAGAGAGCGACGCCTTCATGGCACGCCGATGACATGGGCGGCAATCACTTGTATCTTTGTCAAACGACTATATCTTTGTCAAATGAGCACCAATCGGGGTCAATCAAATCTAGCTAGATAGCCAATGAGCTGGGCTTTACGGGAGTATTCATGTTAATGTGGCTACTAACCATGTATGACAGCATGCCTTTTCATTTTGGCCAAAAATTATAAGGATATTCAGTTATGAAGTTAAGAAAACTAGTTGTTTTGCAAATGTTGAACTTATAATATGGCTACTAATACTTGAAAAGCTAATCAAAGTATACAGATTTGACGATATTCTTGCAGAAAAAATGGAATATGAACTCGAATGTCTCCTTCACGATTTGGCCGAATGTACCTGGGGGCTTCACACAAAGTCTTGTTCACACATGTCAAGTTAACCATCTTAAACTTTGCACGTACACTGCTCCCATCTTGTGGACACTATCGGAATTACAACCAGAGTGATGGCTAGAATTATGACCTTTCTCTTGCATTTCAAAGCTGGTGGGAGGAAAAAGACCGGTTGGTTTTTTTTCTTTGTATTTTCTTCTACCAGATCTTTTGTGTTGTATTATCCTACATTCAATTCACATTTCCACAAACTTCAAAGTGTTTCCTTTCAAATTGTACCAAGAATATGCATATCCTTGCTTCAGGGCCTGAGCTACAGGCAGCTAGATTTGGGTATGTAATTTAGGCGAAAATTGAAAAAAAAAAGGGGGCTATCCCTAAGGAGTATTGTAACGGTAGGCTTCTTGAGAGTACATCTTGGGCTACATTTTATAAATGTTTATGTAAAATAATGTACTTTGTTTAGTTGTATAACTTATTCATTAACCCATACAAAAAATTCTAATGTTTGTACTCTAACAATAAACTGTGATAAATTCATCCTGCGTAGCTGTCCTTTTTACTTGCATAGGGATAGCGTGAAATGCGGGAAAAAGAAATCGCCCAACTTGCGCTTCATCTTTCCCCACTTGTCTGCATTAAAGTTTCTCTCCAGCTGATAGTTGTTGTTGCACATCACAAAGAAGTTACACCATTTGGTTCCTGTGATACCCATTTGATAGTGGTAATTGTGATTCTGTTTCAAGGAGAAAGCACCATCTGCATTTGAAGTGAGGTATGGACAACCCTCGTAGCTGTTCTGATCTGGGCATTTAAAAAAAAAAAAAGAGGACATGAGAAGGAGTCTTAGATGGAGTCTGATAAGTCAACACAGAGTCCAAGGACAAGAATGATGCCTTCCCCCACCGCCTACACATAAAGGGTGATGAAGGGATGAATAAATTAATGGCAACTTAATTTTGTCGTCTGAGAACTGATTACGCTCCGTATGTTTCCCAAGGACAGGATACCACTTTTGTGGTTTAAAATCCTGGTCGCAGCGCCAACTCATTTCTACTATTACTGTCAATGACAGCCACATGTTTCTGTTGAGATGTGACATCAAGGCTGACTAGGTGTGTTTACAATATGATCAAAGCACATATGTGACTGGGATTGCCATTTTATTTTGGACGGGGAAGAGGCAATCCCCCTCAGCCAATTCAATAAGCCTCCTAGTCACTTGGGGGAAAAGTATAAATAAAATGGTCTGATTGGCTTTCCTCAAGTTAGTTAGGGTTTGGCTGGAGTGTAGGGTTAAACAAAGGAGAGATGTGTTATCTTTTAATGTCTGTGTCAATCAACACTGTGTAGTCTTTTTGTGTCAATCAACACATCCCATACTAAGAGCATGATCTCCATGCTGGCTCCTCACGGTACATCTGTTGGTATACACAGTTACCAAATCTTGTCAGTGGCCACCTTTCTATCCACAGTTTTCATGCGAGTAAAGTCATACTGTAAAAAAATTTAAATCACGACCGCTGTGATGGAAACAGGAAGTTTCGATACAATTGCATATATGCCGACATATAATTTGTTAATTTGACATGGTGGGATATTTTTGTCTGTAAAATGTATTATGGGAGAAATGGTGGCGGAAACACCTTTTATGTGTAAATACTGATAAATTAACATCATGTCGAAAGTAAACTGAGTCACGCGATGATATGGTGTGTGGTCCTCCCACTATGACTCGGGGAAGCATGCAGTTTATTAGGCTCCAGATTAAATAAATGAACTTCACAGGGTGGTGAAAGTGCACGGTGATGAGCTTGATGCTCCTTTCCAATAGATATCGAGGGTGTTATTCTGGAGACATGATGGTCGATGCTTGTCTGCTGTTTTGACAAATATAAAATCAATCAATCAAATGTATTTATAAAGCCCTTTTTACATCAGCAGTCACAAAGTGCTATACAGAAACCCAGCCTAAAACCCCAAACAGCAAGCAGAAGCACGGTGGCTAGGAAAAACTCCCTAGAAAGGCTGGAAACTAGGAAGAGACCTAGAGAGGAACCAGGCTCTGCAGGGTGGCCAGTCCTCTTCTGGCTGTGCCGGGTTGTTAGAAGAATATTATAATAATAATAATAATAATCACAGTGGCTGTAGAGCGTACAACAGGTCAGCACCTCAGGAGTAAGTTGTCAGTTGGCTTTTCATAGCCGAGCATTCAGAGTTCGACAGCAGGTGTGGTAGAGAGAGAGAGAGAGAGAGAGAGTCAAACTGCAGGTCCGGGATAAGAGTGGGCACATTTGCTATATAACGTGACAAAACCATCATTAGAGTTGAAAATGCGATGGAAACCATTTTAACTTGTATTTTCAGTTGGATGGAAATATCTCTGGTGGGAAAGTGCGCATATTATTTTATGCAGATTTTACAATATTTGCATGAAATTCTGTCCTACATTGAATGGAAACCTAGCTACTGACAACTGAATCCATTAACATGTTGAAACAAAGTGTTGCTGTTACACTGCATTAGACTTTATTAAACGCATAGGTAGTGACCCAGTGCTGTGTGTGTGTGTGTGTGTGTGTGTACACAGTGTGGAGACTTGCTCTATGAGAAGAGACACTATGAGAAGGCCCACTGGGCGTGCATCACGGTTCATGAGGACACCTACGAGCAGAGCATCTGTTACGGCTTCATGAAGCTCATGAGATACATCTGCCAGCAGAACTCCTCAGGTGGGTCCAAAGCCGCATTCATAGGAGTCATCGGGCCTATATTCTTCTAACATGTATCCTTGTTTAGCCAAGTCTAGTTCAGACTCCTGACTCTTGGTTGTCCATGTCCTGTCCTTAGGTAGCTATCTGGGTATGACCATCCCTATCCTGACTGTGATCCGTACGGACGAGAACCACTCTGTCTTGTCCAGGGACGTCACTGTGGCCTACTACCTGCCCACAGAATACCAAGTCCAGCCACCCCTGCCTTCTGACACTGAAATAAGCATTGAGGAATGGCCTGCCACCATTGTATACACAAGGTAGGAGTTCTGAATTCTTTTTTGCACTGCTTGGTCAATTTTATAGCAATACAATATGAAAGTAGATTAATTATACACTTTAAATTGTAATCGTTACTGGAGCCATTGCCAGTTTTGGAGGCATAAACAAGTTCACAGTTTCTAGCAAAACGAGTGAATTTCAAAGAATTTCGGGCCTACAGTTAGTCAATAAGTTCTCTTGCTGGTTCTCGGGAACCCAGAACCAAATCTCATGTACGTAACTCGCTAGCTACTCGATTGGACACAAACATTAAGTCAGTCACTTGAGGCTATTTAGCTAAAGTTAATGACATTATTTCAGTCCGTTAGCCGCCAATACTTTTATGCTAGCCACCATGTTGCATCCTTCTTCCAAAAAAAATGACAGTGGATGCAGTTTTGTTTTCATTTAGCATATTGTATTGGACAATATTAAAACGGATTCAAAAGCCTGGTGAATTTTCACAGCAGAATGACAGTAAAGAAGTTATAATGTAATCCCTTACTTGAATCAAATCTCATTCGATTCCTATGTGCCCCTTTTTTCTAACCTCCAGGTCCTTCACTGGCGCCACAAACGAGGTTACCATCATTAATGAGATCAGCACCATGGCGGAAATGCTCGACTCCCCCGCCACGCATGTGAATGACTCGTTCATCGTGGCCGGCTACACCAACCCTGCGGTGGCGAACCGACAGAACGAGATTTGGTTCCTGGAGCGGCCTTGAGGGTCAGCCTAACCTTGGCCCATCCTCCTAAACTGGACCCACCCAACACCCCCGTCCTTATCCGATGCTACTGATTCACCCCTTCCTGTACTGGTCCTGTGCGAGGCTGCATCCTTTGGGGCATATAGGCTAGAGAATTTACTCTGCTGTTTTCCTCACATAGTCAGGGCTTGACATTCACTTTTTTAGTCACTTGTCATTCAGACAAGTTGGACAGATTTTTTTTTACTTGTCCCCCCAAAAATAATGGCCTGCATTTTTGTATGATGCAAGGAACCATTTTACAAAATAAAATGGAGAATAAGACAAACATGTAGGATACCATCTGCCTATTGGCTTCTTTGCCTGTCTCAAAATACAACACTGGCCCTTTTAAGGCTCTCCTGGAGGATGATTGGCCACCCTTAACCTATAAAATATTGCAACGTTACAACCAAATACTTTTTCTTCATAAAATAATTCCCTTAGCCATGTGCTCCCTGATTAATTGAATAAGGTAGACTACTTAACCCTAAAGCAAGGTAACTAACAAATACACGTTTATCTATAATCATGTAAGGCTAATATATTCCGATTTCATGGGATATCTATTGACAGCGTGTGAGTTATTTGTCAATTAGGCTATTCTAATAATATTTTGAACGTTGAAAGAATGACATGGCCAATGTTTAATAGAAGGGAATCCCAGCTCACCAACTGTCAGATGTATTTCTCAACTCCCAATGTTGAGCGCTTGATAGGCAGTTTTACAACAGGGTTATGTAGCATTGCTTTAATAATGCACCCGTCACTGGTCGCACCCGAGTGCTGGTGACAAGACAATGACATTAAAGCATGCTAAAAGCTGAATAGTTAGCTACAGAGAACTAGCCAGGCTAAACAAGATGTTTTTGGCTATTTAGTTAACCTGTAATAATGACAGGCAACAGACTATCTGCTGCTACAATGTCTGTCTGTCCATGGGCCCGCTCACACACGCAGGTGATTCACACACCATGACTTTTCCAGGATTTTAATGACCGTACCCTGTTTGCTGACCAAAAATGAGCTATAACTGGGTAACAAAATATGTAATAATAGCAACAGATGTGCACACGCTCGTGCCTGTCAATGCAATACAGTGCGCAAAACATGGCGTCCGGAAGACACTTGTTTGATAGTGATTTTATTTTTTTACTTGTCCATTCGGACAAGCGTTAATGTTGAGCCCTGATAGTCTTGACGACCTCCGAAGGGTTGAGGAGCCAAGTGACGTTTACTTGATGTTTTGTGAAAAGTGGATGGATATTAGAGTCACGCCCTTTAGAGAGTTGGGCCAACTTTTAGACTTTTTAAATATTGTTCTAATTCTAGACATTCAGTTACATGGCATTGTTTAAATATTCCCCATGTCATGTGAACGGGGTGCTAACATGGCTGGCATAGAATGTTGTAGTGTCATCAAAATGCAGAAACCTCAATGTCCCAGCTCTCTAAATACATGGTTCTGGTGGATCCTAATTATTGGGCCAGTCACACTGTAAACCTTGAAGAACTGGAATCCTTACCAGATAATTAACAAACCTGAAATATGACTGCTATTCCAGTCGGCTTTAGGGGGGATAAGTGCAGTCTTTACCATGGTATCTACCACCTTTTACACAAATTAATGCGATAGGAGGGTGGATTTATTAGTAGTGAAGTCAGGTCATTCTCTTTCTGTCAAGGAAACACTGAACATGACACATAGACAAACACCGGATAAATCAAACAGCCAACAGTCTGAATGTATAAGCACGGCGAGACAGAGAAAAGACGTATTACTACAAACCAAAATCACTGACATTTTGTTGTATGACAATCGAGCATGCTATCTGCTGCGTACTACACTTTCCTATGCTCTTTCTGAGAGTCAATGCATTCCTCATTTTTAAAGCCATGATGTTCACAAACGACCTATTTCTGTCTCTCTCGCTCTATTTACTTAATGTTCCAATCCAGACATTGCTTTGTCAGTGTGTGTGTGTGTGCACTATTCGCAAGTTACCTGACACTGCTGACGAGAAACGAGTAACATTGAAAACAGAGTCAGAGCATGGAGGAGTTAAATGGAGCTGCCTATCATATACACGGTTATATTTGTTTATGTTATCTGAGTAAGACAAGTGATTTGTTTTTAGTCCACAGCATTAGGGTTCTATACCCCATTTAACAAAAATCCATTAAAGCTCAAAATAACAATTCAAGAGGTATTGTCTATCTTCCAAATATTTTGTTATGAAACCAATTACTAAGAGGATGAATTTAACATAAGAAAAGTGAATTGTATCATAATATCTATTTTGTTCACTCAACAATACATAGGAAAGTTCTAGATCTATCATTCTTGTTTTAAAGGAGAATAGGCCAATATTGCTCAACACCGGGCTGTATATTGACGTAGCTGTGACAACACCAGTCACAGTATGTCAGGTAACTGTACTTTGCCAAATCATCACTTGTTCAGGAGATCATGTTTCTCATTGCCCAGTGTGGGTTAATGGCCATTCATAACCATTATTTTACCATGTACCGCATTCAGCAGCATGTAAATAAACAGCATCTCACTTCAATCGCCATGTCCAGTCTGAAAGTAGTTCAGAGAAACTGTCGTCCCCATGACTTCATGATCAGTGTAGTGATATTATAACGCGTACCTTTAACCAAGTTGTTTCAGTGGTGGTTATTAGTCTTAACTGTTTGGCCTCTGCAGCTTTTTACACTTTAGGTTAGTTGTAGGATGTAACGTTAAAGTTCTAAATGTGATGTAGACACCACGTAGGATGTAACGTTAACGTTCTAAATGTGATGTAGACACCACGTAGGATGTAACGTTAACGTTCTAAATGTGATGTAGACACCACGTAGGATGTAACGTTAACGTTCTAAATGTGATGTAGACACCACGTAGGATGTAACGTTAAAGTTCTAAATGTGATGTAGACACCACGTAGGATGTAACGTTAACGCTCTAAATGTGATGTAGACACCACGAGGATGTAACGTTAAAGTTCTAAATGTGATGTAGACACCACGTAGGATGTAACGTTAAAGTTCTAAATGTGATGTAGACACCACGTAGGATGTAACGTTAACGTTCTAAATGTGATGTAGACACCACGTAGGATGTAACGTTAACGTTCTAAATGTGATGTAGACACCACGTAGGATGTAACGTTAAAGTTCTAAATGTGATGTAGACACCACGTAGGATGTAACGTTAACGTTCTAAATGTGATGTAGACACCACGTAGGATGTAACGTTAAAGTTCTAAATGTGATGTAGACACCACGAGGATGTAACGTTAAAGTTCTAAATGTGATGTAGACACCACGTAGGATGTAACGTTAACGTTCTAAATGTGATGTAGACACCACGAGGATGTAACGTTAAAGTTCTAAATGTGATGTAGACACCACGAGGGATGTAACGTTAAAGTTCTAAATGTGATGTAGACACCACGTAGGATGTAACGTTAACGTTCTAAATGTGATGTAGACACCACGTAGGATGTAACGTTAACGTTCTAAATGTGATGTAGACACCACGTAGGATGTAACGTTAACGTTTTAAATGTGATGCACGGAATGGAGCATGCTGAATGATTTGAACTGGGTGTCTGCCATGACTCCAACACATCTAACTAACAGACTGGTCCTTTGGGAACAGTTGGAGCGGAGGCAGTTTGGGGGATTTTTGCAAACATTTTTCAGTGTTTTTCGTAAAAGTGTGATGTACAGAAAAACATTTGAAATGCAACGACGAAAGCTACTATGGATTTCTTGAATGTTTTGTTTCCTTTAAGAAATAAAAATGATATTAAATCTCTGTGGGCCTTTGCGTGATTCTAGCAAGGATGGTGGGGATAGATATTTCCCTATAAAATATACAATCCTAATAAAAACCTTAGACTACCATTATACCAAAAATGTTTCATTAGTCATTTCCAAACATACGAAAACAGATCAACATCTGTAAAGTTTGGTTTCGAACCGATCTGGTGCCAGTGAACACAGAAATGGCACCCTACTGGAAATGAGGCTATTGAAACCTGAATGTTTGATGGAGGCATGAGGTTACTAGGCTCCAGCTCAGTGCTGTGCCTGAGGGAGCAGGATATCACCAAAGGGAACATCTGACACGTACTGAAAAATGACCTGATTCACACCCACATCAAATGTGTACATTTCTTTCATGAGATCAAAATGCATAGTCTACAAGAGGGCAATGGGCACACCCTTTTTTTCTTGAGAACAAATATTCTTCCCCCATGACAAAGGAACAATTGGGGGCTCAGCTTCACAATCAGTTACACAAACCCTAACAAAAGGAAACCATGCACCATTTATCACCATACCATATCAGGATGTCACTTGGATATTATGCAATGCCCAGGAAGAGGCAAACCTATGTAAGTTAGACCAGTTGCCCTCAACATTGAGTAAGACCATGAAGGAGAAGCTTGCTGAGGCAAACCTATGTTGTGGCCATGGCATCTTGTCTAGACCATAATCCATGAGACTTCCTTACAGGGAAACCAAACCGGCCACGCTCAAATAGATCCCATCTCATTGGTTTTCACAAGCATACAAACCCAGGAGAGATTCATCAAAGATAACTTAAAACTAACTAGGTTTCCCCCTTTATCTGTGGATTAATCGTTGGAGTAGAGAAACACACAATTAGGTACGACTCCGGGTCAACATTCTGCAAAGAACCAGGAAAAATATATAAGACCATAGCAGTGGAGGCTGGTGGGAGGAGCAATATGAGGACGGGCTTATTGTAAAAGCTGGAATGGAATACATGTAACGGTATCAAACATATGGAAACAACATGTTTGACTCTGTTCCATATATTCCATTTCAGCCATTACCACTGAGCCCGTCGTATAGTGCCTCCCACTAGCCTCCACTGGACCTTAGGCGTGTCAGGTTAAATAACAACCCAACGTTCATCTCCCAAGTCAAACTTAGCTAGCTAGCTAAATGTCCATTGAATGTTTCATGTGTGTTTCGACCCTCCCCCAAATGAATATAATTGATTCATAGTTGGCTTTGGTATTTCAACCTGCGTGTCATGATCCCATTTGGTGTAGATGGACAAAATCAACATGCGCATGATGGCGCATGCATGTGCGTGGCCGGTTTGGTCAGGGTGTTAAGAAATTCAGCACATCAGACTAGAGTTGGTGCACTAACTAGGGCATGTTGTTCAGCAGCACCACAACGGTCCAGTCTCCTCCTGGCTATCTGAGCATTCATTTCTCTGATTCCTCTAGCAACCAGTCACTTCAGCTCCAGTGGCTTGACGGCTGTTGACAGTGGTTGAGGAGTAGTTTATAGCCCTATAACATTTTCTCCATTTTAGTTTAAGGTTTCACTCGAAATCACTTTTTTTTTTAACAAAAAAACATCCAAATTGGACGTTCACAACAATGCTTAAACCACATCAGGACACCACTTGTGAGGTCTGGGAAAAATCTAACATTGTAATTTTTGGTTGTAAATACCCTTTAATTAAACTGTGCACCAGTCAGAGACTTGTTTGGTTAGTGGTGTTTCTGTAGAAAACGTGATTGCAGAGCTTGTTAAACAAATCGCCACTGAATTTATGCAAATAATCATATCATTGATTGATGTATTGATTGTTGCAAATAATCATGATATCACTCTGCCAGGTAGGCTACGCTTGTAGTTAGCATTTAACCCGAGAAAAGCCTTTCCATCTCCCAGAAGACGATTAGCATTATTAGCATCATCGCTAACGGCTAGACAAAACGCACAAACACAGAGAAGGGCAATACGAATCACTGATGCATTTTGTTAATGTCTTATGATAATCTTGGACAAATTAATACATTTAGTTGATTTCAATACAATTTTGAATATTGTTGAATTACGTTTTAATGTCTGGATTCCGTGAATCCATCCAAGTTCTCCACATCGCAGATTTTATAGGACACTTGTAGTTGCTGGATTGGGCCTTTGCTCTAGAGCCACAGCTCTAGAGTTCCTCCAGCCAGTTGAGACAGAGTAGTGAGATGGGTGGTACAGTACACAGGCCTCCACTCCTGGGATTTCGCTCTAATGAGTGAGCACTCAGCACACCGTGAACTCATTTGCACTGACAAACAATTGTTTTAATTTATTTACCTAGGCAAGTCAGTTAAGAACAAATTCTTATTTACAATGACGGCCTACCAAAAGGCCTCTTGCAGGGACGGGGGCTGGGATTAAAAATAAAAATATATGACAAAACCCACATCACAACAAGAGGGACACCACAACACCACATAAATAGAGACCCAAGACAACAACATAGCATTGCAGCAACACATCACATCACAGCATGATAACAACACCACATGACAACAACATGGTAGCAACACAACATGGCAGCAGCACAAAACATGGTACAAACATTATAGGGCACAGACCACAGCAAAGGCAAAGCAGCCACAACTGTCAGTAAGAGTGTCCTGGGATGCAGCTTTTCGTTATATCTTTAGAATGAATTAATTATAATGAATTAAGTCATATCACACAGAGAGGGAAAACGTACTTCCAAGTGGCGAAGAATAAAAAAAAAACATCCTGCAATTACAAATCTCAGCCACAAGATGGAGGCATACCAAAACAAATGTCACATGACCCAGGGTCAAAAGGGAGGCCACTCCTTTAATGCAGGGTTTCCCAACCCTCTCCACTGTCTGGGGGGACCGAGGAGAGGGTTGGTAAACCCTGCTTTAATGTGATAGGAGGGAAAAATAGATATTATTGTATTTTGGAAGGTTCCTAGGCTGTCATACAGATAGGAAAACGTTCTAGTTCACATAGGCTACATCACATTTTCAGTAAAACAGTCTGTGGGACCAAGTCTGATATATGAAGATGGTATGAATATATATATATATGAAGATGGCGCCGAAAGACATGGCAGCTCTGCTTCTAGCTCCTATGCAACTTTGCAGTATTTCGTTTTTTTGTGTGTTATTTCTAAAAAAACAAGTATTTCGCTACACCCGCAATAACATCTGCTAAATGTGTGTATTTTACCAATAACATCTGCTAAATGTGTGTATTTTTACCAATAACATCTGCTAAATGTGTGTATGTGACCAATACAATTTTATTTTATTTGATATGAGAAAATGTGTGCCGGTGTCTACCTGTAGGTCACATGTCTCAAACTAATTCCACAGAGGGCCAAGTGTCTGCGCGTTTTACCTTGTACTTGACTGGTGAATTAAAGTCACTAATTAGTAAAGGAAAAAAACTAAAACCTGCAGACACTCTGCCTTACGTGGAATGAATTGGACACCCCTGCTGTAGGTATAGGGCCTGGTGCCCGGCCAGCGACTCTCCCGGCTCTCTCTCAATGTGGGAGATCAGCATGTTGATATGACTTGCTGCACCGACTGTAGGGCAACACACAAGGGTCAGGAGGGGATACTGCATGTTCTCAGGCAGTTGGCAATTACTAGCGTACTTAATGTCACAACAGTTGAAGTGGTACATGATGTCAGTGCATAATGTCAGTCCGTATGTGACCCATTTATAAGCTTCATGAGGTAATTTTGTCCGCTGGTAATATTGAATTTAATAGACGTAAAGAAAGCTAGAAAATCGTGAGACCCCTATTGTTCTCTATCCACTATGCTTCAAGAGGTCACAACGGTAGTGTTATGACAGATGCTGCCCACCTTAGTGTCTCCACCTGGGGCGGCACACAGTGCCAGGATGTGAAACTGTCCAGTCTGGTTTCCCAAAGAGAAGTAATTACAACCTGCTATTATTCCTCTGGTGGTAACTGGTGCAAGCATATTGAACAGTGGTGAAATTGCTCACTGTTTGTAATGAACACAGTGCATGGCATACATGTAAAGTTCAAGCAGAATCATTCTCAGGTAAGTGCTGTGCAGAAGAGGCTGGTGGGAGGAGCTATAGGACGGGCTCATTGTAAAGGCTGGAATGGAATTGAACTGACAGCTCGACGTGCTGCAAGTCCCGCCTATCCCATCTCATTGGTTTTCACGAGCATACAAAACCCAGGAGAGGTTCATCAAAGATAACTAAAAACTAACTAGGTTTCCCCCTTTATCTGTGGATTAATCGTAGGAGTAGAGAAACACAATTTTGTACGACTCCAGGTCAACATTCTCCAACAAACGTACACCTTTTGCGGTACTGATGCACCCCAAGTCATTTAGTTTGTACCACTCATTTTCACGTGTGGTGTTGATTTCTAGCAAGATGCCGTACGGTTGCATTACGAAAATGTTATAAAAATTAAAAAAAGTTATAGATATATATATAAATAAGTACTTCCGGGTCGCAGGTAGGCCTAATAATGGCTTTAAATAGTTTATGAAAAACATTTATGTTTTCATGTCTTGCTAATACAGACGCATTTCCAACTTTTAATAGTTTTTACAAATTTCACGAGGTCCTCCGAGAGAGAGAGAGAGAGAGAGAAAGAAAGAAAGAGAGAAAGAAAGAAAAAGAGAGAGAGAGAGAAAGAGAGAAAAAGAGAGAAAGACAGAGTGAATTAGAGAGAGCATACTTAAATTCACACAGGACACCGGATAAGACAAGATAAATACTCCAGATATAACAGACGGACCCTAGCCCCCCGACACATAAACTACTGCAGCATAAATACTGGAGGCTGAGACAGGAGGGGTCGGGAGACACTGTGGCCCCGTCCGACAATAACCCCGGACAGGGCCAAACAGGCAGGATATAACCCCACCCACTTTGCCAAAGCACAGCCCCCACACCACTAGAGGGATATCTTCAACCACCAACTTACCATTCTGAGACAAGGCTGAGTATAGCCCACAAGATATCCGCCACGGCACGGCACAACCCGGACAGGAAGATCACGTCAGTGACTCAACCCACTCAAGTGACGCACCCCTCCTAGGGACGGCATGGAAGAGCACCAGTAAGCCAGTGACTCAGCCCCTGTAATAGGGTTAGAGGCAGAGAACCCCAGTGGAGAGAGGGGAACCGGCCAGGCAGAGACAGCAAGGGTGGTTCGTTGCTCCAGTGCCTTTCCGTTCACCTTCACACTTCTGGGCCAGACTACACTCAATCATTGGACCTACTGAAGAGATAAGTTTTCAATAAAGACTCAAAGGTTGAGACCGAGTCTGCGTCTCTCACATGCATAGGCAGACCATTCCATAAAAATGTAGCTCTATAGAAGAAAGCCCTGCCTCCAGCTGTTTGCTTATTCTAGGGACAGTAAGGAGGCCTGTGTCTTGTGACCGTAGCATACGTGTAGGTATGTACGGCAGAACCAAATTGGAAAGATAGGTAGGAGCAAGCCCATGTAATGCTTTGTAGGTTAGCAGTAAAACCTTGAAATCAGACCTTGCCTTAACAGGAAGCCAGTGTAGAGAGGCTAGCACTGGAGTAATATGATCACATTGTTTGGTTCTAGTCAAGATTCTAGCAGTGTTTAGCACTAACTGAAGTTTGTTTAGTGCTTTATCCGGGTAGCCGGAAAGTAGAGCACTTTAGTAGTCTAACCTAGAAGTGACAAAAGCATGGATACATTTTTCTGCATCATTTTTGGGCAGAAAGTTTTAGATTTTTGCAATGTTACGTAGATGGAAAAAATCTGTCCTTGAAACAGTCTTGATATGTTCGTCAAAAGAGAGATCAGGGTCCAGAGTAACGCCGAGGTCCTTCACAGTTTTATTTGAGACGACAACCATCAAGATTAATTGTCAGGTTCAACAGAAGATCTCTTTGTTTCTTGGGACCTAGAACAAGCATCTCTGTTTTGTCTGAGTTTAAAAGTAGAACATTTGCCGCCATCCACTTCCTTATGTCTGAAACACAGGCTTCCATGGAGGGTAATTTTGGGGCTTCACCATGTTTCATCGAAATGTACAGCTGTGTGTCATATTTCCCTTGAGGTAGTGATGTTGAATGTGAAAAACGGCTCAACATACCCCACTCTCCCCTACCTTTTGTATAGCTCAAACGGTCAGTATGTTGTCCAGGAGGGCAGCCACGTGTGTTTCAAAGCAGAGGATCACTGATTTGAACCCGGTATGGGGCAGTTGGAGAGTGGAGGAAGTGAATCTGTTAGCAGCACACTGACCCCCGTTACAGTGGTGCCTGTGACCCGGATCGGCAGCGAGGCGAGGCTCAACGGCCGGGGGTAGCAAGTTTAGAAGGGGTGAGTGTAATGTAGTTAAGAATTTACCCTAAACTCACTCCACAGCTAGTTTGAAATGTTGTCGATGTAGCTATCCAATCGGTACCTTTTGTTTAGCTCAAACGGTTGGTACGTTGTCAAATACACATTGTCAAATTAAATATCAATTTAATCAAATTTATTTTTGTAAGTATCCATTAACTAAATTAGTTTTTTTACTACTAATACTGTGGTTGCTACCGTTTCTACAGTACATGTGATGTTCCTTTACGTCACTACAATTGTTGTCTGCATAACTGCATTCAACTATGGTGATCTTCATTGTTTTCAAAGAAGTTATGGGAGAGATTTAAGGAAACTCCCTTCCATAACCAGTTTATCTCAGGTGATTCACACAAATGTTTCACATTGAGAGCACACACTCAACACAATCATTAAAAAAAAGTGCAGTTATATTATACAACATACTGTTCCTGTCGATGTGGGTATCAAAACAACACAAAAGCTGCATGTGCTTTCCTGACAGCCCATGCAAGGTCAAGGGAGACTGTTTGAAATGGATGTATGGAAATGGTATTCCTAGACCCTCTTGTCCCCTCCCAGAGCATTAACCTCTATTGTAGAAGGGTTATCCCTGAGATTTTACTGTAAATACTACAGAACTAGCAGCCATTAGGCTACACATGTTGTGAATTCAACAGGCTTTCAAATAGTTAAAAAAATATATATAAAGACGATGCATAGGAGTTTTATGGTTTACACTTGCGTCCTCTGTCTCTTGCTCTCCCTCTTTTGTTGTCATTCGTTGCTGCTAATGGTTTGGCCCACAAAGCCAGTCATTGCTGGCTCTGCTGCCATGGCTACCAGGAAATACTCTCGGCAGCCAGAGAGTAGTGTGTGAGAGAGAGCGAGAGAGAACGTGACAGTCCAGAGCTGTGAGAGACCACCACACAGAACACAACAACATATTAATTAGAACAGGTTTGAGTGGTAGTGGTGGTACCCAGAGCAGACAGGGACCAGAGACGGCAGACCTGGACCAGAGACGGCAGACCGGGACCAGAGACGGCAGACCGGGACCAGAGACGGCAGACCGGGACCAGAGACGGCAGACCGGGACCAGAGACGGCAGACAGGGTATCTGGAAAAATGGCTTCCTGTGGGTCAGCCACCCTCCTCCTGCCTCCGGTCAAGAGTGTGATGGTCTACAGGAACGGGGACCCCTTCTACTCCGGCAGGAGGTTTGTGGTCAACCATCGACAGGTGTCCACCATGGATGCGTTTCTCAATGACGTGACCCACTGCATTCAGGCTCCGCTGGCCGTGAGGACCCTGTACACCCCCCGGCAGGGTCACCGGGTCAGGGAGCTGCATGACCTCCAGACCGGGGCCCAGTACGTGGCCGCAGGCTTCGAGAGGTTCAAGAAGCTTGAGTGAGTAGCCTACCAGGCAGAATTTTCTAGATTAGAAAGGGCAATTAAAGGGCAATTCCACGACTTTTCAACATTTTCCATATCTCCAGCACAATGCCAGTGTCTACATAAGTGATAACTCGATGACATCATCAAAATGTAAAACATTTTTAAAACAGTGATTTTCAAACACTATGAGATTCGCGGTGATGTGAGTAGTAAGAAAATACCCTCCCTCTGGCTAGAAACTAGCAAAATAAATCACAGTTTTTCTTCTAATCCTACACTATCATATCACCGATCATTCTTTTTAGGACCTTCTCATCTTGTTAACCATACATCCTAGAAACGCACCATTTTCACATAGACACTGGTACAGTGATGGAGTTAATGAATATGAGGTTGAAAAGTGGCGGAATTTCCCTTTTAAGGTACTTTTAAGTTGTTCAATGGCATTGCTCCCAGGCAGTTGGTCCAGATATGGTCCTATGTATACAGGTCTACCATGTACTGTATGTTTGTGTAAATATCTAGATATGATGTTGTCAAAATGTTTTCTTTGATATTATTTCTGTGTGCAGTAGATAAATGTAGATAGTAACCATTATATAAATACAAACAGTAATACAGTCAGTAATACATACAATAATACAGTCAGTAATTCATACAATAAAACAGTCAGTAATACATACAATAATACAGTCAGTAATTCATACAGTAATACAGTGAGTAATACAGTCAGTAATACAGTCAGTAATACATACAATACAACAGTCAGTAATACATACAATAATACAGTCAGTAATACATACAATAATACAGTCAGTAATACGTACAGTAATACAGTGAGTAATACAGTCAGTAATACATACAATAATACAGTCAGTAATTCATACAGTAATACAGTGAGTAATACAGTCAGTAATACATACAATAAAACAGTCAGCAATACATACAATAATACAGTCAGTAATACATACAATAATACAGTCAGTAATACGTACAGTAATACAGTGAGTAATACAGTCAGTAATACATACAATAAAACAGTCAGTAATACATACAATAATACAGTCAGTAATACAGTCAATAATACATACAATAATACAGTCAGTAATACGTACAATAATAAAGTCAGTAATACAGGTAGTAATACATACAATAATACAGTCAGTAATACATACAGTAATACAGTCAGTAATACATACAATAATACAGTCAGTAATACATACAATAATACAGTCAATAATACATACAATAATACAGTCAGTAATACAGTCAGTAATAAATACAATAATACAGTCAGTAATACATACAATAATACAGTCAGTAATACATACAATAATACAGTCAATAATACATACAATAATACAGTCAGTAATACATACAATAATACAGTCAGTAATACAGTCAGTAATACATACAATAATACAGTCAGTAATACATACAATAATACAGTCAGTAATACATACAATAATACAGTCAATAATACATACAATAATACAGTCAGTAATACAGTCAGTAATACATGCAATAATACAGTCAGTAATACAGTCAGTAATACATACAATAATACAGTCAATAATACATACAATAATACAGTCAGTAATACATACAATAATACAGTCAGTAATACAGTCAGTAATACATACAATAATACAGTCAGTAATACATACAATAATACAGTCAGTAATACATACAATAATACAGTCAGTAATACATACAATAATACAGTCAATAATACATACAATAATACAGTCAGTAATACAGTCAGTAATACATACAATAATACAGTCAGTAATACAGTCAGTAATACATACAATAATACAGTCAGTAATACATACAATAATACAGTCAATAATACATACAATAATACAGTCAGTAATACATCAGTAATACATACAATAATACAGTCAGTAATACAGGTAGTAATACATACAATAATACAGTCAGTAATACATACAATAATACAGTCAGTAATACATACAAAAATACAGTCAGTAATACAGGTAGTAATGCATACAGGAATACAGTCAGTAATACAGGTAGTAATGCATACAGGAATGCAGTCAGTAATACAGTCGGTTATACAGTCAGTAATACAGTCAGTAATACAGGTAGTAATGCATACAGGAATACAGTCAGTAATACAGGTAGTAATGCATACAGGAATACAGTCAGTAATACAGTCAGTTATACAGTCAGTAATACAGGTAGTAATGCATACAGGAATACAGTCAGTAATACAGTCGGTTATACAGTCAGTAATACAGTCAGTAATACAGGTAGTAATGCATACAGGAATACAGTCAGTAATACAGATCGGTTATACAGTCAATAATACAGTCAGTAATACAGGTAGTAATGCATATAGGAATACAGTCAGTAATACAGTCGGTTATACAGTCAGCAATACAGTCAGTAATACAGGTAGTAATGCATACAGGAATACAGTCAGTAATACAGTCGGTTATACAGTCAGTAATACAGTCAGTAATACAGGTAGTAATGCATACAGGAATACAGTCAGTAATACAGGTAGTAATGCATACAGGAATACAGTCAGTAATACAGGTAGTAATGCATACAGGAATACAGTCAGTAATACAGTCGGTTATACAGTCAGTAATACAGTCAGTAATACAGGTAGTAATGCATTTAGGAATACAGTCAGTAATACAGTCGGTTATACAGTCGGTTATACAGTCAGTAATACAGTCAGTAATACAGGTAGTAATGCATACAGGAATACAGTCAGTAATACAGTCGGTTATACAGTCAGTAATACAGTCAGTAATACAGGTAGTAATGCATATAGGAATACAGTCAGTAATACAGTCGGTTATACAGTCAGTAATACAGTCAGTAATACAGGTAGTAATGCATACAGGAATACAGTCAGTAATACAGTCGGTTATACAGTCAGTAATACAGGTAGTAATGCATACAGGAATACTGTCAGTAATACAGGTAGTAATACATACAATAATACAGTCAGTAATACGTACAGTAATACAGTCAGTAATACAGGTAGTAATACATACAATAATACAGTCAGCAATACAGTCGGTTATACAGTCAGTAATACAGTCGGTTATACAGTCAGTAATACAGTCAGTAATACAGGTAGTAATGCATACAGGAATACAGTCAGTAATACAGTCGGTTATACAGTCAATAATACAGTCAGTAATACATACAATAAAACAGTCAGTAATACATACAATAATACAGTCAGTAATACAGTCAATAATACATACAATAATACAGTCAGTAATACGTACAATAATAAAGTCAGTAATACAGGTAGTAATACATACAATAATACAGTCAGTAATACATACAGTAATACAGTCAGTAATACATACAATAATACAGTCAGTAATACATACAATAATACAGTCAGTAATACATACAAAAATACAGTCAGTAATACAGGTAGTAATGCATACAGGAATACAGTCAGTAATACAGGTAGTAATGCATACAGGAATGCAGTCAGTAATACAGTCGGTTATACAGTCAGTAATACAGTCAGTAATACAGGTAGTAATGCATACAGGAATACAGTCAGTAATACAGGTAGTAATGCATACAGGAATACAGTCAGTAATACAGTCAGTTATACAGTCAGTAATACAGGTAGTAATGCATACAGGAATACAGTCAGTAATACAGTCGGTTATACAGTCAGTAATACAGTCAGTAATACAGGTAGTAATGCATACAGGAATACAGTCAGTAATACAGTCGGTTATACAGTCAATAATACAGTCAGTAATACAGGTAGTAATGCATATAGGAATACAGTCAGTAATACAGTCGGTTATACAGTCAGCAATACAGTCAGTAATACAGGTAGTAATGCATACAGGAATACAGTCAGTAATACAGTCGGTTATACAGTCAGTAATACAGTCAGTAATACAGGTAGTAATGCATACAGGAATACAGTCAGTAATACAGGTAGTAATGCATACAGGAATACAGTCAGTAATACAGGTAGTAATGCATACAGGAATACAGTCAGTAATACAGTCGGTTATACAGTCAGTAATACAGTCAGTAATACAGGTAGTAATGCATTTAGGAATACAGTCAGTAATACAGTCGGTTATACAGTCAGTAATACAGTCAGTAATACAGGTAGTAATGCATACAGGAATACAGTCAGTAATACAGTCGGTTATACAGTCAGTAATACAGTCAGTAATACAGGTAGTAATGCATATAGGAATACAGTCAGTAATACAGTCGGTTATACAGTCAGTAATACAGTCAGTAATACAGGTAGTAATGCATACAGGAATACAGTCAGTAATACAGTCGGTTATACAGTCAGTAATACAGGTAGTAATGCATACAGGAATACTGTCAGTAATACAGGTAGTAATACATACAATAATACAGTCAGTAATACGTACAGTAATACAGTCAGTAATACAGGTAGTAATACATACAATAATACAGTCAGCAATACAGTCGGTTATACAGTCAGTAATACAGTCGGTTATACAGTCAGTAATACAGTCAGTAATACAGGTAGTAATGCATACAGGAATACAGTCAGTAATACAGTCGGTTATACAGTCAATAATACAGTCAGTAATACATACAATAAAACAGTCAGTAATACATACAATAATACAGTCAGTAATACAGTCAATAATACATACAATAATACAGTCAGTAATACGTACAATAATAAAGTCAGTAATACAGGTAGTAATACATACAATAATACAGTCAGTAATACATACAGTAATACAGTCAGTAATACATACAATAATACAGTCAGTAATACATACAATAATACAGTCAATAATACATACAATAATACAGTCAGTAATACAGTCAGTAATAAATACAATAATACAGTCAGTAATACATACAATAATACAGTCAGTAATACATACAATAATACAGTCAATAATACATACAATAATACAGTCAGTAATACATACAATAATACAGTCAGTAATACAGTCAGTAATACATACAATAATACAGTCAGTAATACATACAATAATACAGTCAGTAATACATACAATAATACAGTCAATAATACATACAATAATACAGTCAGTAATACAGTCAGTAATACATGCAATAATACAGTCAGTAATACAGTCAGTAATACATACAATAATACAGTCAATAATACATACAATAATACAGTCAGTAATACATACAATAATACAGTCAGTAATACAGTCAGTAATACATACAATAATACAGTCAGTAATACATACAATAATACAGTCAGTAATACATACAATAATACAGTCAGTAATACATACAATAATACAGTCAATAATACATACAATAATACAGTCAGTAATACAGTCAGTAATACATACAATAATACAGTCAGTAATACAGGTAGTAATGCATACAGGAATACAGTCAGTAATACAGTCGGTTATACAGTCAGTAATACAGTCAGTAATACAGGTAGTAATGCATATAGGAATACAGTCAGTAATACAGTCGGTTATACAGTCAGTAATACAGTCAGTAATACAGGTAGTAATGCATACAGGAATACAGTCAGTAATACAGTCGGTTATACAGTCAGTAATACAGTCAGTAATACAGGTAGTAATGCATATAGGAATACAGTCAGTAATACAGTCGGTTATACAGTCAGTAATACAGTCAGTAATACAGGTAGTAATGCATACAGGAATACAGTCAGTAATACAGTCGGTTATACAGTCAGTAATACAGGTAGTAATGCATACAGGAATACTGTCAGTAATACAGGTAGTAATACATACAATAATACAGTCAGTAATACGTACAGTAATACAGTCAGTAATACAGGTAGTAATACATACAATAATACAGTCAGCAATACAGTCGGTTATACAGTCAGTAATACAGTCGGTTATACAGTCAGTAATACAGTCAGTAATACAGGTAGTAATGCATACAGGAATACAGTCAGTAATACAGTCGGTTATACAGTCAATAATACAGTCAGTAATACAGGTAGTAATGCATATAGGAATACAGTCAGTAATACAGTCGGTTATACAGTCAGCAATACAGTCAGTAATACAGGTAGTAATGCATACAGGAATACAGTCAGTAATACAGTCGGTTATACAGTCAGTAATACAGTCAGTAATACAGGTAGTAATGCATACAGGAATACAGTCAGTAATACAGGTAGTAATGCATACAGGAATACAGTCAGTAATACAGGTAGTAATGCATACAGGAATACAGTCAGTAATACAGTCGGTTATACAGTCAGTAATACAGTCAGTAATACAGGTAGTAATGCATATAGGAATACAGTCAGTAATACAGTCGGTTATACAGTCAGTAATACAGTCAGTAATACAGGTAGTAATGCATACAGGAATACAGTCAGTAATACAGTCGGTTATACAGTCAGTAATACAGTCAGTAATACAGGTAGTAATGCATACAGGAATACAGTCAGTAATACAGTCGGTTATACAGTCAGCAATACAGTCAGTAATACAGGTAGTAATGCATACAGGAATACAGTCAGTAATACAGTCGGTTATACAGTCAGTAATACAGTCAGTAATACAGGTAGTAATGCATACAGGAATACAGTCAGTAATACAGGTAGTAATGCATACAGGAATACAGTCAGTAATACAGGTAGTAATGCATACAGGAATACAGTCAGTAATACAGTCGGTTATACAGTCAGTAATACAGTCAGTAATACAGGTAGTAATGCATATAGGAATACAGTCAGTAATATAGTCGGTTATACAGTCAGTAATACAGTCAGTAATACAGGTAGTAATGCATACAGGAATACAGTCAGTAATACAGTCGGTTATACAGTCAGTAATACAGTCAGTAATACAGGTAGTAATGCATATAGGAATACAGTCAGTAATACAGTCGGTTATACAGTCAGTAATACAGTCAGTAATACAGGTAGTAATGCATACAGGAATACAGTCAGTAATACAGTCGGTTATACAGTCAGTAATACAGGTAGTAATGCATACAGGAATACTGTCAGTAATACAGGTAGTAATACATACAATAATACAGTCAGTAATACGTACAGTAATACAGTCAGTAATACAGGTAGTAATACATACAATAATACAGTCAGCAATACAGTCGGTTATACAGTCAGTAATACAGTCGGTTATACAGTCAGTAATACAGTCAGTAATACAGGTAGTAATGCATACAGGAATACAGTCAGTAATACGTACAGTAATACAGTCAGTAATACAGGTAGTAATACATACAATAATACAGTCAGCAATACAGTCGGTTATACAGTCAGTAATACAGTCAGTAATGCAGTCGGTTATACAGTCATAAATACAGTCAGTAATACAGGTAGTAATACATACAATAATACAGTCAGTAATACGTACAGTAATACAGTCAGTAATACAGGTAGTAATACATACAATAATACAGTCAGCAATACAGTCGGTTATACAGTCAGTAATACAGTCAGTAATACAGTCGGTTATACAGTCAGTAATACAGTCAGTAATACAGGTAGTAATGCATACAGGAATACAGTCAGTAATACAGTCGGTTATACAGTCAGGAATACTGTCAGTAATACAGGTAGTAATACATACAATAATACAGTCAGTAATACGTACAGTAATACAGTCAGTAATACAGGTAGTAATACATACAATAATACAGTCAGCAATACAGTCGGTTATACAGTCAGTAATACAGTCAGTAATACAGTCGGTTATACAGTCATAAATACCGTCAGTAATACAGGTAGTAATGCATACAGGAATACAGTCAGCAATACAGTCGGTTATACAGTCAGTAATACAGTCAGTAATACAATCATGTGTTAAGCTGTGTCTCCCTGAGGATGACATGTGAACCTTTATCATGTCTATTGTTTTTTTTCTTCTTCCATGCAGTTATTTGAACACAGGGCTGAAGAAGCAGCCTGTACCCATGGGAGAAGGAGCTCGGGTAAGCTTCAATATGGTTTTGTGTCTCTGTCAGCGGTACAGTCCGTTACTCATTAATCTAACCTAACCTATCTGGGGTAGGTCATGCTGACACACACACCCTCAAAATCAGGTAGATCTGAACTGGTACCAGTTGTAACAGAGAACAGGTTTTCTTTCACTGAGCAATGGTAATATTTGAGTATTCATTTGACCACACTTCATATTCATTGTGTTTAAATTTGGTTAATACTGGACACTGTGGTAGACCAAAGCATGATAGACCAAAGCAATAGCATAGCATTGATTTTTGGATACATGTAATCTGTAAATAATGGTCCTCAGCACCAACATAAACTCACAGTGCATGTAGACCACACATCAATAACAAATCAATGTTCTGTACCGTATTCGAGCTGTCTTACAGTGTCTCGGGTCACTCTTGGCCCATTTCAATAGATCTCTGTTCATCATCGGATACATTCATATAAGGAAGATAGATTTTGTGTTGATGAGACCATATTATCTTCAGGGGCGTCATGGACACATATAAACCCATTTCAAGCGCAGCATCTCAATAGCCGTTTGCACAATAGAAAGTGCATGCTTTGTATTCAGCTCAAATGGCTGGCTGGATGGATTGAGATGAATGTATTTCATTTTCAGCTGTGGAGCGTGTAGTGATTCAGAGCAGTATCATAGTCCTACCTTTTACTGCAGTGGGCTAAATCAGGGTTACACAGAGTCTTTCTTAGTAGTCTTAAAACAAATCTACTTTGAAACGAAAGTATACACCTCACACACATGGTTATGGGCTTACAAAGAAGAAGACACCTGGACCATATCAGATATAGAGTTGAAGTGTATTTCATTTTGAGTTTGCATCCCAATATTACACTATACATCACAGTTGACTGAAATATAACATATGTTCCCTTAACTAACCGAAAACTGGACACTCAAACATCTGGGGAACACTACAGATAACAATACAAAAACATTCTCTCTCCCTAGAATTGTTAGCTTGGTAACTCTGTTTAGAGAACTAAGTGATACAGTGGCCCCATCCTGTGTTATCAAGGCTCTGAACAAGCCTGGGCAGGCCTGATTCTCAGCCTACCCAGCCCTTCGCTGCCAGCCCCATGCCTACCACTCTGTTTAAATACAAAAACAACGTTGCATAGTGCCACTTCAAAGTGGAAACATTGTAGAAACATTTATTCTCTAGCTGTGGTTGGGTTTTGTTTGAAGTATTGATTTATTGTTATTATGTGGTCAGACACAATGAGTGATATTAATAGGGCTTGACGTCATAGGGCTTGACGTCATAGGGCCTGACTTCATAGGGCCTGACTTCATAGGGCCTGACTTCATAGGGCTTGACTTCATAGGGCTTGACTTAATAGGGCTTGACTTAATAGGACTTGACGTAATAGGGCTTGACTTAATAGGGCTTGACTTAATAGGGCTTGACTTAATAGGACTTGACATAATAGGGCTTGACTTAATAGGGCTTGACTTCATAGACTCTGGACGTAATAGAAAGGTCAGGGGAAGTTTTGTGGACAGAGTGGCTATATATAGTTTAGGTATTCAATGAAGTGGAGCACTCAGTCTGTCTTTGTAGATGTGTTATGTAGTTACAGTATGTTTTTGGCCAGGATGATGATGTGTGTTGCCGTGGACACAGCCCTCTGACTGACAACTATAATAATAATAATAATTGATCATAACCGCTTATTGTGAAATGTCTGTGGATGTTCTGTTCTGAAATTAATACAATTGGTATTTACTTTGTTTTTGGTAAATTATATCAAATGGCACACTTGATATCAATGTTTCATCACATGGTTTAATTTGGCATTCACTGATCAGAGGAAGTGGTATTTCTTTCTTGTATTTGATTCTGACCGACAAATCTATCTAAAACTACAGTGCGGTATTCTTTTGTAATGTCGTATCTTTCTTTCCTAGGCAAGATTAGTTCACAGACCGAATGTGTCAGCAAAATGGAGAAAGTATATTCCTCTACCCTGTATCATACAGTAAGTTTCCCTGTTAACACACTCCCATTCATCATCTCAAATACTACACACATAGAAACACACTACTTATTTGTGTGTTCCTTTACAGTGTTTTCCGCAACGAAGATCTTCGCTGCTCGCCATTCCGTTTTATAATTCCCAGGACCTGGCAGCAGAACCTGGATCAGATCCTCAGTCTAGTCACAGAGAAGGCCAGTTTACGCACTGGAGCAGTGCGCAGGTCAGACACTTACACACCCTCACACTTGCATATATACAGTTGAAGTCAGAAGTTTACATACACCTCAGCCAAATACATTTAAACTCAGTTTGTCACAATTCCTGACATTTAATCCTAGTAAAAATTCCCTGTCTTAGGTCAGTTAGGATCACCACTTCATTGTAAGAATGTGAAATCTCAGAATATTAGAAGAGAGAATGATTTATTTCAGCTTTTATTTATTCCATCACATTCCCAGTGGGTCAGAAGTTTATATACACTCAATTAGTATTTGGTAGCATTGCCTTTACATTGTTTAACTTGGGTCAAATGTTTCGGGTAGCCTTCCACAAGCTTCCCACAATAGGTTGGGTGAATTTTGGCCCATTCCTCCTGACAGAGCTGGTGTAACTGAATCAGGTGTGTAGTCCTCCTTGCTCGCACACGCTTTTTCAGTTCTGCCCACAAATGTTCTAAAGGATTGAGGTCAAGGCTTTGTGATGGCCACTCCAATACCTTGACTTTGTTGTCCTTAAGCCATTTTGCCACAACTTTGGAAGTATGCTTGGGGTCATTGTCCATTTGGAAGACCCATTTGCGACCAAGCTTTAACTTCCTGACTGATGTCTTGAGATGTTGCTTCAATATATCCACATAATTTTCCTGCCTCATGATGCCATTTATTTTGTGAAGTGCACCAGTCCCTCCTGCAGCAAAGCACCCCCACAACATGATGCTGCCACCCCCGTTCTTCACGGTTGGGATGGTGTTCTTCGGCTTGCAAGCCTCCCCCTTTTTCCTCCAAACATAACGATGGTCATTATGGACAAACAGTTCTATTTTTGTTTCATCAGACCAGAGGACATTTCTCATTTCCAAGGATGAACCAGACTTGTGGAGGTCTACAATTTTTTTTCTGAGGTCTTGTCTGATTTCTTTTGATTTTCCCATGATGTCAAGCAAAGAGGCACTGAGTTTGAAGGTAGGCCTTGAAATACATCCACAGATACACCTCCAATTGACTCAAATGATGTCAATTAGCCTATCAGAAGCTTCTAAAGCCATGACATCATTTTCTGGAATTTTCCAAGCTGTTTAAAGGCACAGTCAACTTAGTGTATGTAAACTTCTGACCCACTGGAATTGTGATACAGTGAATTATAATTGAAATAACCTGTCTGTAAACAATTGTTGGAAAAATGACTTGTGTCATGCACAAAGTAGATGTCCTAACCGACTTGCTAAAACTATAGTTTGTTAACAAGAAATTTGTGGAGTGGTTGAAAAACAAGTTTTAATGACTCCAACCTAAGTATATGTAAACTTCCGACTTCAACTGTACATATGCACACACTCACACAGCATGTTTGACCTATTAATGGCAGCCCAACAACCCCTCAGGTACACAGATGACAGTCTCTCTCTCCATTAGTGACCCCTGACCCTGTGACCCCTCAGGTTGTGCACTCTAGAGGGTGTAACTGTGTCCAGTGCAGACGAGCTGGTGAGTGGCCAGTTCTACGTGGCTGTGGGAGCCGAGAGGTTCAAGAAGCTTCCCTACGTGGAGCTGTTGGTTCCTAAAGCCTCTGAGAGGTATGGATGGAATTATCATAGTACAGAGATTGTTAGATAATATGAAAATAGAACAAACAGCTTTAAGGCAGCCAAGACAAAAAATACTTTTGTGAACTAACAATCGCACTTGACCCCCTCCTTGCTAACTCTGACTTTGCTGATAGCTACTTTAGTGAAGAAGAATTTACTTACTATGACTGTGAAATGTGGTTGTCCCACCTAGCTATCTTAAGATCAATGCACTAATTGTAATTCACTCTGGATAAGAGTGTCTGCTAAATGACTAAAAGGTCAAATGTAAGACTTTGTGGGTATTCTATTCTAAAGATATATTGGTCTCAATGGGACTCCCTGCTAAAATAAAGGTAAAATAAATATAATATGATATAATAAATATAATATGATATTATAGAATATAATAAATATAATATTATATCATAAATATGATATGAAATAATATAATGAACATAATATGAAATCATATATTTTAATGTTATATGATATAATATTATATAATAAATATTGTATGATATAATATATTATAATATAGTATGATAGAATATAATAAATATGATATAATATAATATCATATATCAATAATTTTAATATGATATAATATAATATGAAACAATATAATAAATACGATATAATATGATATCATATTATATGATTAATTGAATATGATATGAAATGATAAATATAATATAATATCATATATGAATTTCTATATCATATGAGTTTTACATTATTTTCCAGAAATTACCCTGGAAATAGAAGGCTGTCAAGGAGATATAAGGTAAGCTACTGTCTGTCTAGTACCTACTGTATGTCTAATACTTCATAGTCTAATATTTTGTATATTTATTTTGGTCTGTAGGACAATTGAGCTTGGTTATAAAGGTACACCTTGTCTCCCTTTGTCTTGCTCAGGGCAGGAAGGCAGCCAGTGGCCCTGAGGACAGCTACAGTGACTCTGCTCTCCTGGACTCTCCAGAGGTACTGTCAAAAAACTGTAGCGGGAAAATAAAGTTTCTTAAGTCCAAGTAGTCCAGCCCGGTTTCAGTCTGTTTTTCTTCCATTTGGTGCCTATTGAACACGACCCTGGTGTTGTGGTCCCAGTCGGATGGGCGGAGGGTGAAGTCCACTGGGGATGAGGTGGGGGAGACGGCTCTCCCATCCATCCAGAGAAGACCAGTGAAGGAGGAGAGCTCTATCTTCTATGCCAAACCAGTGAAGGTACGAGCGAGGAACAGAGGCCATCCCAGGCCTCCACCAAGGACTGGACCAGGTAGGAGCACACACACACACTCCAATTACCTGGGGGCCAGTGTCAGGCTTGTCGTTCTCACTGAGGACCTGGTTTTAATAGGAATTAGATACCAGAAGGGGAGCCACAAGAAAGCAGCTTGTGGGTCTGGTGTGGCCCCTGGCATATGGTCTGGTGTGGCTCCTGGCATATGGTCTGGTGTTGCCCCTGGCATATGGTCTGGTGTGGCCCCTGGCATATGGTCTGGTGTTGCTCTGGCATATGGTCTGGTGTGGCCCTTGGCATAGTGTGAAATATTGCATTCATGATTGTGTCAATGCACATTTACAATGATTGATCATTCATGTTCATGTTGGTGTGTGTTGTAGCCCAGGCCAGTGTGTTCCGAGCTGTACGGAGGAGGAGAGAGGAGGTGCAGGGGGCTGAGGAGGTGCTGGAGGATGAGAACACAGCAGTAGATGTCCCCGTTGACCAGGTAGGCCGACACCTCCTTCTTTTCTCTCTCCTCCACTCAGTGACCACGCCCTCCACTCTGAGATCCATCTCCTACCCTCAGGTTCCAGATACAACTCCCCCGGACTAAAAAGCAACAGATACGAGCACTCCTTTGTACCCACCACCATGAACATGTTAAACACAGGGCCCTGGTATGGAAAGGGAATCAAATGGTCCTGATTTGGACATGCACTCTATTGCCTGAAACTGCATATAACCAGGGGCGCAACTTTCGCTGGGAACGGGAGGGACATGTCCCCCCCACATTCTGAAATAGCATTTTTGTCTTCCCCCAGTTTTATCATTGAAATGTGATACAACACGAGGCAACGGTTTGCTTTAGGACCATGCGGACGCCTCCAAGCAGTCGGTTAGGCTATATTGAGTGTTTATCTCCAGGATAAAAAATAAATAAACAATAATAATAATAATTATGCCCCCCCTACCCCTTCATATAATGATGTTTCTATGTACTTTGTGGGGTGTTGTTTTTTAACTTTTTATCATATTACACTACCCCTGCCTATAACCAAATGTCCTTCTGGGTTACAATCAAGTTTAAACTGTTCTTTCTTCCCTAGTGCAATGCGACCATTTCCCATTTCTCTCCTTGAAAAAATGTATATGAGGGTTATATGTAATGCGTTTAGGTGTGGATTATAGTTAAGCAAACTGTAGTATTGTGGTGTTTGTATCTTTTAGAGAGTGGCAGAGACAGTAGAGGACGAGGACCTTATGGGGAGAAATCCTCCTAATTCCAACAGCCAAGATCAGGTGTGTATCTGTCTGGGATAGTCTCATTCCTTGAGTGACATGAGGTTTTGTAGAAGTCGCAGATTGTTTATCATACATGTTCATCCAGGTTGCATGGTTGGTAGTGTGAAGCTACGAGAGTTTCTTTATATTTTCCTCCTCTAGATTTTGACCAAAGCTACAAAAGATCCCCTTCCTCACCCAGAACACCCAGACAAGGTTTGTCTGGTCGAGGATCATCGCTCATGATTTGCCAAATCATTCTCAACATTTTTATCCTACTGAGATATGCTGTTACATTTTCATTTGTAAATTTTAGTCTGCTGTTAGATGTCTGCTGTTAGATGTACATTTGAGTCTGCTATTAGATGTCTGCTGTTAGATGTACATTTCAGTCTGCTGTTAGATGTCTGCTGTTAGATGTACATTTCAGTCTGCTGTTAGATGTCTGCTGTTAGATGTACATTTCAGTCTGCTGTTAGATGTCTGCTGTTAGATGTACATTTCAGTCTGCTGTTAGATGTCTGCTGTTAGATGTCTGCTGTTAGATGTACATTTCAGTCTGCTGTTAGATGTACATTTCAGTCTGCTGTTAGATGTACATTTGAGTCTGCTGTTAGATGTACATTTGAGTCTGTTGTTAGATGTACATTTGAGTCTGCTGTTAGATGTCTGCTGTTAGATGTCTGCTGTTAGATGTACATTTTAGTCTGCTGTTAGATGTACATTTGAGTCTGCTGTTAGATGCACATTTGAGTCTGCTGTTAGATGTCTGCTGTTAGATGTCTGCTGTTAGATGTACATTTTAGTCTGCTGTTAGATGTACATTTGAGTCTGCTGTTAGATGTACATTTTAGTCTGCTGTTAGATGTACATTTGAGTCTGCTGTTAGATGTACATTTGAGTCTGCTGTTAGATGTACATTTGAGTCTGCTGTTAGATGTACATTTCAGTCTGCTGTTAGATGCACATTTGAGTCTGCTGTTAGATGTCTGCTGTTAGATGTACATTTCAGTCTGCTGTTAGATGTCTGCTGTTAGATGTACATTTCCGTCTGCTGTTAGATGTATATTTCAGTCTGCTGTTAGATGTACATTTGAGTCTGCTGTTAGATGCACATTTGAGTCTGCTGTTAGATGTCTGCTGTTAGATGTCTGCTGTTAGATGTCTGCTGTTAGATGTACATTTGAGTCTGCTGTTAGATGTACATTTCAGTCTGCTGTTAGATGTACATTTGAGTCTGCTGTTAGATGTCTGCTGTTAGATGTACATTTGAGTCTGCTGTTAAGATGTACATTTGAGTCTGCTGTTAGATGTCTGCTGTTAGATGTACATTTGAGTCTGCTGTTAGATGTCTGCTGTTAGATGTACATTTCAGTCTGCTGTTAGATGTACATTTCAGTCTGCTGTTAGATGTACATTTGAGTCTGTTGTTAGATGTACATTTAAGTCTGCTGTTAGATGCACATTTGAGTCTGCTGTTAGATGTACATTTGAGTCTGCTGTTAGATGTACATTTGAGTCTGTTGTTAGATGTACATTTCAGTCTGCTGTTAGATGTACATTTGAGTCTGTTGTTAGATGTACATTTCAGTCTGCTGTTAGATGTACATTTGAGTCTGCTGTTAGATGTCTGCTGTTAGATGTACATTTGAGTCTGCTGTTAGATGTCTGCTGTTAGATGTACATTTGAGTCTGCTGTTAGATGTACATTTGAGTCTGCTGTTAGATGTCTGCTGTTAGATGTACATTTGAGTCTGCTGTTAAGATGTACATTTTAGTCTGCTGTTAGATGTCTGCTGTTAGATGTACATTTGAGTCTGCTGTTAGATGTACATTTGAGTCTGCTGTTAGATGTACATTTGAGTCTGCTGTTAGATGTACATTTGAGTCTGCTGTTAGATGTCTGCTGTTAGATGTCTGCTGTTAGATGTACATTTGAGTCTGCTGTTAGATGTCTGCTGTTAGATGTACATTTGAGTCTGCTGTTAAGATGTACATTTTAGTCTGCTGTTAGATGTACATTTGAGTCTGCTGTTAGATGTACATTTGAGTCTGCTGTTAGATGTACATTTGAGTCTGCTGTTAGATGTCTGCTGTTAGATGTCTGCTGTTAGATGTACATTTTAGTCTGCTGTTAGATGTCTGCTGTTAGATGTACATTTGAGTCTGCTGTTAAGATGTACATTTTAGTCTGCTGTTAGATGTACATTTGAGTCTGCTGTTAGATGTACATTTGAGTCTGCTGTTAGATTTCTGCTGTTAGATGTCTGCTGTTAGATGTACATTTTATTCTGCTGTTAGATGTACATTTGAGTCTGCTGTTAGATGTCTGCTGTTAGATGTACATTTTAGTCTGCTGTTAGATGTCTGCTGTTAGATGTACATTTGAGTCTGCTGTTAAGATGTACATTTTAGTCTGCTGTTAGATGTACATTTGAGTCTGCTGTTAGATGTACATTTGAGTCTGCTGTTAGATGTCTGCTGTTAGATGTCTGCTGTTAGATGTACATTTTAGTCTGCTGTTAGATGTACATTTGAGTCTGCTGTTAGATGTCTGCTGTTAGATGTACATTTTAGTCTGCTGTTAGATGTCTGCTGTTAGATGTACATTTATGTCTGCTGTTAGATGTCTGCTGTTAGATGTACATTTTAGTCTGCTGTTAGATGTCTGCTGTTAGATGTACATTTGAGTCTGCTGTTAAGATGTACATTTTAGTCTGCTGTTAGATGTACATTTGAGTCTGCTGTTAGATGTACATTTGAGTCTGCTGTTAGATGTCTGCTGTTAGATGTACATTTTAGTCTGCTGTTAGATGTACATTTGAGTCTGCTGTTAGATGTCTGCTGTTAGATGTACATTTGAGTCTGCTGTTAGATGTACATTTGAGTCTGCTGTTAGATGTCTGCTGTTAGATGTCTGCTGTTAGATGTACATTTGAGTCTGCTGTTAGATGCACATTTGAGTCTGCTGCTAGATGTACATTTGAGTCTGCTGTTAGATGTACATTTGAGTCTGCTGTTACATGATAGAACCACTCAGATAATTGTGATTTTCGTCCAATCACAAAGTTGGAATCATCGACTGAGAAAGACAGGAACTCACCTGAAAATACCAGCTCTTCAATCTGCAAAGAGAATGACATCGATGAGAGCTCTATGCTTGATACAGAAATACCACAGGTACAGAAGGCTTTCATTCATTAAGTACAGTGCAATTATGAAAATAGCTCATACCTTTCACTACTTTGGGGCTCACCTGTCTGTCTGTAGGTAGAGACTGAGGAAAAGGTGAGTGTGTGTGTGTGTGTGTGTGTGTGTGCGTGCTTGCTTGCATAAGAGAGAGAGAGATATTAATGAGCCAGATAACACAGACAACAGTGATCGTGTGTGTGTATACATACTGTATACACTGAGTGTACAAAACACGAGGAACACCTTTCATAATATTGAGTTACACCCCCTTTTGCCCTCAGAACAGCCTCCATTCGTCGGGGTGTGGCCTCTACAAGGTGTCAAAGGCATTCCACAGGGATGCTGGCCCATGTTGATTCCAATGCTTCCCAAAGTTGTGTCAAGTTGGCTGGATGTCTTTTGGGTGGTGGACCATTCTTGATACACACAGGAAACTGTTGAGCGTGGAAAAGCCAGCAGTGTTGCAGTTCTTGACACAAACAGGTGCGCCTGGCATCTACTACCATACCCTGTTCAAAGGCACTTAAATATTTTGTCTTGCCCATTCACCCACTGAATGCCACACATACACAATCCATGCCTCAAGGCGTAAAAATGATTTAACCTGTCTCCTCCCCTTCATCTACACAGATTGAAGTGGATCAATAAGGGATCATAGCGTTCACCTGGATAGTCTAAAGCCTTGTTCACACTGCAGGCCTTAATGTTCAAATTAGTTTTGTTTTGTTCCAAATCTGTTTGGAACTACTGACTGTCTAAACAGTGTGCTCAGACAGCAGTCATTTGCTGACAAGGCTACGCTAGTTGTCATAGTAACAACGGGTATGTGTGCAGTGGTGTAGGCTGATTGGTCATAGTGCTCGTGCTTCTTATCACTCAGAAGTTATGTAGCAAGATAAGGTGACAACAATGTCTGCCATGGACATTTCCCAGTTGCTGTGAATGTTCAAAATCATAGGGTAAGAACACTTATAATGCCTCAGAGGATAAGATCCAACTTTCAAAACAAATCATTTTTGGCTAGCCACAGCAGTCAACTAGCTAGCTAGTTAGCTGTTTAGCTTTCTAGCAAATAAATCAGATTTGACCATTCAGACACAAGTCACATGGCCAGGAATCAGATTTGTATCTGACTTCAAACCATCTACAAATGTGGCTTAAAATATCCAATTCCATGTGCTTTTTGGCTGTTCAGAATGCAGGAAAAAGAACAGATTCGAATCGGATATGCCAATAAATAGAATTTGAAACTGCCAATGTGAACACGGCTTATATCATGGAAAGAGCAGGTGTTCATAATGTTTTGTACACTCATGGTATGTGTCCTTGTGCGATATACTCATTCACTGATACAGTCATTCACTACCACACTGAAGATGTTGGATCCATGTTCCTGGTTTACATGTTCTCCGTCTAACAAAGGAAAACACATCCCTGGAGCATGAGATGAACTCCACCGCAGATCCATCTGGCCACAAAAAAGAAGGCGCTGCCTTAGAGAGTCGTGCGTCTGCTACTGATACACCAGAGGTACACACACACACTGTTATTCACTACAGCATGAATACACAAATACAGAGACGAACACACTCAATGTCTAGAAATTAACACTGTCTGTACACTCACCCCTATTCAAGGAGCCGAAGACGGTGCCAAATCAAGCCACTCCACACTCAAGGGCTTCTTCCTCATCAGCATCCTCCGCATCTCAAAGTTCTCCGAAAAGCGGGGGTATCCAAGGAAACCGTTCGAGTATTTGATCAGGCTCGATTGAATAGGTGAATTTAAACAGGGGCGCAACTTTGGTTTTAGAAGGGGGGGGACAAATTATTATTATTTTCTTTATCCATTCAGATAAACACTAAACACAGCCTACCCGACCGCTCGGAGGCTTCCGCATGGTCCTAAAGCACACCGTTGCCAGTGAAAGTTGCACCCCTGGATTTAAATGATCATCCTAGAGTGGTTTAAAGACATGCTCTGGTACTTTGACCACTAATAAGTATAAGTATGTGTCAATTTTAGTTCATACATGTATAATCTATGAGCAGAATTACTGTCTCAACTCAATGTGCCACAAAATCCCTAGTTTGAAAGCGACAGTTTTCTGGAAGCTGTGCAGTACCATTTTCCCTACATTTACCCCCGTGTGGGCCAGCACCCTAACAATTAGAGTTTCAACCAATGAGCTTCAGCCCATCCCCATTTGAGTGACAGCTAGCAAGACGCACACACACAGTATGCACATATCTGCACGTGACGTAGTACACCATTTTCAGGGAACACTTTTTGTCTTGTGGGTGAAACTTTCAGAACTACTGGCTAAAAAGTATACAAAGGTACCAGAGAATATCCTTAAAAGAAAATATATTTTGGCTCTGTCTGATACTTTTTTTTCTTTTAAGGGAGTCCTCCTACCCTCCACCAAACACCGTAATGAAGCAGTCCGGTTCCCCCACCAGACACCGTAATGGAGTAGTCCGGTTCCCCCACCAGACACCGTAATGGAGTAGTCCGGTTCCCCCACCAGACACCGTAATGGAGTAGTCCGGTTCTCAGAATGGGCCTGTGGCTGATGAGGAGAGTGGAGGACAGTAACAAGATCATTGTTTCTATAATCTACCATCTATTGTTTTCATTAGTAAACTGAGACTCCAAAATGCGAATATATTCTTTATGATATTGACATATTTTGCAGGAAATACTGTGGTACAGTAATCAGTTAATCTATGTAATGTTTCTTTAAAAATAATATTAATGACGCACAATGCTTTTACTTTGATGGAAAGCGGCAAACATATTGTAAACAGGAAAAAGTATTTTTGAGACAATAAGAGAACAAGTAGGACAGGGTTCTGTATTATTCAGTTATAGAACATATACAATGAATGTAAAGTATTCTGTTTTATCAAAATATACTTTAATATCTAATGGAAATATACAATATTAAATATTTCATATCTTACAAAAAACAACCTCAATGTCCTCTGTGGTTGTACAGTACAAGCATTTTGGTTGACTCGAACAATTCATATGCTATTATTATTATTCTGAATAAAACGTGCAATACAACAGTAAACAGAATACAGTTTTTCCCACAAAATATACACTACCAACATATCACTTTGCACCTAACACTTTGCAGTTTTATATCAAAATAAGCTCTTTACATACATTAAAACTTTATGATGTAATGTTTATGTGATCTAGATACACGGTAGCAGCATTGATTAAAACAACTGAACCCTGGTTGGTCCGATTTCCAACACATTGACTGTGGTCTTCTACAGTCCTGTAGTGTTTCTATGGGCATTCACACACCATGGCATCAGAATGACTAGAACAGCTGGCTGGAATGAACCCTAATTGAACTCACAGTAGTTATAAGGTATGGGATTAGCTACAGCACTGTGCATGTTGAGTTCCCGCTAAATTAATTGACATACTCATTCACACAATGTCCAATCCCTACTGCCTGGCTGGCAGAGGTCAGGGTTGTGGCAGAGGTCATCCAACCTGACAGAGCTTGTGAGGATCTGCAGAGAAGAATGGGAGAAACTCCCCAAATACAGGTGTGCCAAGCTTGTACCTCATACCCAATAAGCCTTGAGGATGTAATCGCTGCCAAAGGTGCTTCAACAAAGTACTGAGTAAAGGGTCTGAATACTTATGTAAATATGATATTAGCTTTATTTTTTATAAATTTGCAAAAATTCCTACACATTTGTTTTTGCTTTGTCATAATTGGGTATTGTGTGTAGACTGATGAGGGGGGGGACTATTTAATAAATTAAATAGTTAAATCAATTAAGTAAAGGGGTCTGAATACTTTCCAAATGCACTGTAGAAGAATACATGTTTTAGTCTCTCTCCAAATACAGGTGTGAATTTACTTTGATGTTTAAAAACAGGAACTTGACCTCAGCCAGGAACTGAAGAAACTTGTTCTTCTTTTTAACATGTTCAATCCCCTCTCTTCATATATGGGTTGGTGGAGCCCCACAGCACAGCTACTGTATCTTTCTTAATTAGCCTAAATATGATTCAAACTGTTAATTATAAGTCTATGACAAACACAATTTCAGTTGAAATGGGTACTCATACTGGACAGACAACGTTGCTGGTGGTGTAAAAAGAGGTGTTTAACGTGTCCCCACATTCCACATGAAAACACTAGCCTGCCTTATCTTAGGTCTGTTGAACTGTTTTAAAAACGAGTTGCGAGTTGAACAATCATGTAACTATATTCAAAGTATTATACATTTCTTGAAAGCTAGTGTTAATAAAAAAAAACTGAATACATTTTGACTTTCATTTGCTAGCTAAGTTAATGAATAAATCCAGACTGCTCGGTTTCTTTGTGAGACAAATATTTGTAAAAATAAAATATTTGAGGATTGATAGATAGCAATCAGGATAGCTACTTACCCACGGACACCATTGTGTAAACAAAAGCACTGAGTAGCATTCAAGTCATCTACAGTACGATAAACAGTTCTGCAACTTTGGCTGGAGACTCCGTCAAAGCTAGTAATTCTATCTGATAGTTTCATTTCGGAAGCTAACTGCGGTTTCATAGAGCATACAACTAAAATATGTATTTTGTTCAAGTGTGATGGTCTTAATCAATTTAATATAACATCGTAAACGACGCACAAATGCATTGCAATTGCAGCTCATTGAGATCTGTAATGCAGACTCAAAATTGCGTCAATGTCTACTTTCCATCAGATGAGGGCGCCAAATCTTTCAGTTGCCATACAAAATACTATTCTCTAACTCCTGTTGACATCTGTTGTGCCGTTTGAAGTAAATCCATATTGTCTACTATTCTATTGTTTAATGTGTCCATCTAATCATTATGTGTTATCTTTGCTTGCTGTTTGGGGTTTTAGGCTGGGTTTCTGTATAAGCACTTTGTGATATCGGCTGATGTGAAAAGGGCTTTATAAATACATTTGATTGATTGATCTTGTCATCGATCTTTTCATCAAAACTGATGTTGTTCTCAGGCTTGACAGAGGCTCCAGCCATTTCGCTATTGTCGGATATAGATTTACTACATCCAAGTGAATCAGTTCATTTTCAAACAAATTTAGGCAGTGATATAAAACGGGAATATAAAGTGAAAAATGTCACCAACTAACCTAGTTGTTCTATACAACTGTCCGCTAAATAATGAAATGCAGATTTAATCATCTTCAAGCTGAAACATGCACACACTTTTAGAAATATCAATATTTATTTTCAGTATTAATTTCAATGAAGGAACAACAAACCAAACAGTCACAGGACAGGGTAGGTGTAAAGTGCAAAATCCTTTCGTGTCAAACTAATTAGGAATTCCTATTTTGATAATTTTCTGTTATCTAGAGCTCCACTGGGATCAAACTATTATTGACTTTTCACAGAAACATTCGTAGGATTTTTGCCTGTATGGTGACAACCGTAATAACATTATTGTTACAAAACACACATCACATCAGAGTAATGTGAATCAATTCAAAACCCCTGTCAACATCTCCCTCCCATAGAACTTTACACACATAGAATAACTAGCCATGTCTTCAATCTTGTAGACATCTCTCCTCCAACGCTTATCCCCATGGTTGTTTGAAGCACAGCTATAAATGCACAGACAACAGGATAATTGTTTCCATGTTCTGAACACTATAGTCAAGAAAGCAATTGTTTATGTCCACAGGAGTGTCCACAGATGTCCATTGCTTCCCTATGGCACCACTTTGTTCATCATTTGTTTTCAAGCATGACATGCTCACTTTGTCACCTGTCCAATAAATTAGAGGCCTGCTATGTATTTCCCAGTGATGGAGTATCATGTACGGTGACCACTGTCGAATTGCTCCTCGTACTCTGCTCCTCCAAGTTGTTTTGGTCCAGGCTACTTAGTTCCGCTCGGGGTAGCCGGAATCCATTTTCTGACATACTACTTGACAGAGCAAAGCTGCCAGACACAGAGCTGTCTCCTAGATTTCCCAAAGGTACACTGGTCTTCACTGTAGAGGAAGATATCTTCTGACGAGGTGGACCTTTGGAGCCCCTACCCAGCACTCTGGACGCATGTGTCCGCCTGGTGAAAGGGAAAGACATTTGAATATGTCACATTTTTTTATCCAAATGCCTTAAAAATAATTAAATAGTTATTCTATTCTATTCTAAAGGTCAACTTTAGGACCCTGAGATTTCCCTGACCTTGTCACCTGACCAGGAAAAACTCTAGGCCCACATACTGTAGTTATAAATTGCATTTTTAAATGTTAGTTAATTTCTAATGAATAATCAGGAAAAGTCAGCAACATCTGCATTAGGACAACATATACAGTTAAAACCATCTGGATCAGGACAACATATGCGGTCAATACCATCTGGATTAGGACAACATATACAGTCAGTACCATCTGGATTAGGACAACATATACAGTCAATACCATCTGCATTAGGACAACATATACAGTCAATACCATCTGCATTAGGACAACATATACAGTCAATACCATCTGGATTAGGACAACATATACAGTTAGTACCATATGGAATAGGACACCATATACAGTCAATACCATCTGGATTAAGACAATATATACAATTCAATAGTAAATGTGATAAAATGTTATTTGTTATAGCACAGATATTTTCTGAGACCGATGCAATGTTCAGAAGCATCAACGTCACCAGTGTGCTGGAGTTTTGTGGCTGGGGAAACAGTGTTGCAGTAGTCTAGTGTGAGGGGTTATGTCAGGGGAAACGGTGTTGCAGTAGTCTAGTGTGAGGGGTTATGGCAGGGGAAACGGTGTTGCAGTAGTCTAGTGTGAGGGGTTATGGCAGGGGAAACGGTGTTGCAGTAGTCTAGTGTGAGGGGTTATGGCAGGGGAAACAGTGCTGCAGTAGTCTAGTGTGAGGGGTTATGGCAGGGGAAACGGTGTAGCAGTAGTCTAGTGTGAGGGTTTATGGCAGGGGAAACGGTGTAGCAGTAGTCTAGTGTGAGGGGTTATGGCAGGGGAAACGGTGTTGCAGTAGTCTAGTGTGAGGGGTTATGGCAGGGGAAACGGTGTTGCAGTAGTCTAGTGTGAGGGGTTATGGCAGGGGAAACGGTGTAGCAGTAGTCTAGTGTGGCAGGGGAAACAGGAAACGGTGTTGCAGTAGTCTAGTGTGAGGGTTTATGGCAGGGGAAACGGTGTAGCAGTAGTCTAGTGTGAGGGGTTATGGCAGGGGAAACGGTGTAGCAGTAGTCTAGTGTGAGGGGTTATGGCAGGGAAACGGTGTTGCAGTAGTCTAGTGTGAGGGGTTATGTCAGGGAAACGGTGTTGCAGTAGTCTAGTGTGAGGGGTTATGGCAGGAAACGGTGTAGCAGTAGTCTAGTGTGAGGGGTTATGGCAGGGGAAACGGTGTTGCAGTAGTCTAGTGTGAGGGGTTATGGCAGGGGAAACGGTGTTGCAGTAGTCTAGTGTGAGGGGTTATGGCAGGGGAAACGGTGTAGCAGTAGTCTAGTGTGAGGGGTTATGGCAGGGGAAACGGTGTTGCAGTAGTCTAGTGTGAGGGGTTATGGCAGGGGAAACGGTGTTGCAGTAGTCTAGTGTGAGGGGTTATGGCAGGGGAAACGGTGATGCAGTAGTCTAGTGTGAGGGGTTATGGCAGGGGAAACGGTGCTGCAGTAGTCTAGTGTGAGGGGTTATGGCAGGGGAAACGGTGTTGCAGTAGTCTAGTGTGAGGGGTTATGGCAGGGGAAACGGTGTTGTAGTAGTCTAGTGTGAGGGGTTATGGCAGGGGAAACGGTGCTGCAGTAGTCTAGTGTGAGGGGTTATGGCAGGGGAAACGGTGCTGCAGTAGTCTAGTGTGAGGGGTTATGGCAGGGGAAACGGTGTTGCAGTAGTCTAGTGTGAGGGGTTATGGCAGGGGAAACGGTGTTGCAGTAGTCTAGTGTGAGGGGTTATGGCAGGGGAAACAGTGTTACAGTAGTCTAGTGTGAGGGGTTATGGCAGTGGAAAAGGTGTTATAGTAGTCTAGTGTGAGGCGTTATGGCAGGGGAAACGGTGTTGCAGTAGTCTAGTGTGAGGGGTTATGGCAGGGGAAACGGTGTTGCAGTAGTCTAGTGTGAGGGGTTATGGCAGGGGAAACGGTGTTGCAGTAGTCTAGTGTGAGGGGTTATGGCAGGGGAAACGGTGATGCAGTAGTCTAGTGTGAGGGGTTATGGCAGGGGAAACGGTGTTGCAGTAGTCTAGTGTGAGGGGTTATGGCAGGGAAACGGTGTAGCAGTAGTCTAGTGTGAGGGGTTATGGCAGGGGAAACGGTGTAGCAGTAGTCTAGTGTGAGGGGTTATGGCAGGGGAAACGGTGTTGCAGTAGTCTAGTGTGAGGGGTTATGGCAGGGGAAACGGTGATGCAGTAGTCTAGTGTGAGGGGTTATGGCAGGGGAAACGGTGCTGCAGTAGTCTAGTGTGAGGGGTTATGGCAGGGGAAACGGTGTTGCAGTAGTCTAGTGTGAGGGGTTATGTCAGGGGAAACGGTGTAGCAGTAGTCTAGTGTGAGGGGTTATGTCAGGGGAAACGGTGATGCAGTAGTCTAGTGTGAGGGGTTATGGCAGGGGAAACGGTGTAGCAGTAGTCTAGTGTGAGGGGTTATGGCAGGGGAAACGGTGTAGCAGTAGTCTAGTGTGAGGGGTTATGGCAGGGGAAACGGTGCTGCAGTAGTCTAGTGTGAGGGTTTATGGCAGGGAAACGGTGTAGCAGTAGTCTAGTGTGAGGGGTTATGTCAGGGAAACGGTGTTCCAGTAGTCTAGTGTGAGGGGTTATGGCAGGAAACGGTGTTGCAGTAGTCTAGTGTGAGGGGTTATGTCAGGGAAACGGTGTAGCAGTAGTCTAGTGTGAGGGGTTATGGCAGGGGAAACGGTGTTGCAGTAGTCTAGTGTGAGGGGTTATGGCAGGGAAACAGGTGTTGCAGTAGTCTAGTGTGAGGGGTTATGTCAGGGGAAACGGTGATGCAGTAGTCTAGTGTGAGGGGTTATGGCAGGGGAAACGGTGCTGCAGTAGTCTAGTGTGAGGGGTTATGGCAGGGGAAACGGTGCTGCAGTAGTCTAGTGTGAGGGGTTATGGCAGGGGAAACGGTGTTGTAGTAGTCTAGTGTGAGGGGTTATGGCAGGGGAAACGGTGCTGCAGTAGTCTAGTGTGAGGGGTTATGGCAGGGGAAACGGTGCTGCAGTAGTCTAGTGTGAGGGGTTATGGCAGGGAAACGGTGTTGCAGTAGTCTAGTGTGAGGGGTTATGGCAGGGGAAACGGTGTTGCAGTAGTCTAGTGTGAGGGGTTATGGCAGGGGAAACGGTGTTACAGTAGTCTAGTGTGAGGGGTTATGGCAGTGGAAAAGGTGTTATAGTAGTCTAGTGTGAGGGGTTATGGCAGGGGAAACGGTGTTGCAGTAGTCTAGTGTGAGGGGTTATGGCAGTGGAAAAGGTGTTATAGTAGTCTAGTGTGAGGGGTTATGGCAGGGGAAACGGTGGAGCAGTAGTCTAGTGTGAGGGGTTATGGCAGTGGAAAAGGTGTTATAGTAGTCTAGTGTGAGGGGTTATGGCAGGGGAAACGGTGTTGCAGTAGTCTAGTGTGAGGGGTTATGGCAGGGGAAACGGTGTTGCAGTAGTCTAGTGTGAGGGGTTATGGCAGGGAAACGGTGTAGCAGTAGTCTAGTGTGAGGGGTTATGGCAGGGAAACGGTGTAGCAGTAGTCTAGTGTGAGGGGTTATGGCAGGGAAACGGTGTAGCAGTAGTCTAGTGTGAGGGGTTATGGCAGGGAAACGGTGTTGCAGTAGTCTAGTGTGAGGGGTTATGGCAGGGAAACGGTGATGCAGTAGTCTAGTGTGAGGGGTTATGGCAGGGGAAACGGTGCTGCAGTAGTCTAGTGTGAGGGGTTATGGCAGGGGAAACGGTGTTGCAGTAGTCTAGTGTGAGGGGTTATGTCAGGGGAAACGGTGTAGCAGTAGTCTAGTGTGAGGGGTTATGTCAGGGGAAACGGTGATGCAGTAGTCTAGTGTGAGGGGTTATGGCAGGGGAAACGGTGTAGCAGTAGTCTAGTGTGAGGGGTTATGGCAGGGGAAACGGTGTAGCAGTAGTCTAGTGTGAGGGGTTATGGCAGGGGAAACGGTGCTGCAGTAGTCTAGTGTGAGGGTTTATGGCAGGGGAAACGGTGTAGCAGTAGTCTAGTGTGAGGGGTTATGTCAGGGGAAACGGTGTTCCAGTAGTCTAGTGTGAGGGGTTATGGCAGGGGAAACGGTGTTGCAGTAGTCTAGTGTGAGGGGTTATGTCAGGGGAAACGGTGTAGCAGTAGTCTAGTGTGAGGGGTTATGGCAGGGGAAACGGTGTTGCAGTAGTCTAGTGTGAGGGGTTATGGCAGGGAAACGGTGTTGCAGTAGTCTAGTGTGAGGGTTATGTCAGGGAAACGGTGATGCAGTAGTCTAGTGTGAGGGGTTATGGCAGGGAAACGGTGCTGCAGTAGTCTAGTGTGAGGGGTTATGGCAGGGGAAACGGTGCTGCAGTAGTCTAGTGTGAGGGGTTATGGCAGGGGAAACGGTGTTGTAGTAGTCTAGTGTGAGGGGTTATGGCAGGGGAAACGGTGCTGCAGTAGTCTAGTGTGAGGGGTTATGGCAGGGAAACGGTGCTGCAGTAGTCTAGTGTGAGGGGTTATGGCAGGGGAAACGGTGTTGCAGTAGTCTAGTGTGAGGGGTTATGGCAGGGGAAACGGTGTTGCAGTAGTCTAGTGTGAGGGGTTATGGCAGGGGAAACGGTGTTACAGTAGTCTAGTGTGAGGGGTTATGGCAGTGGAAAAGGTGTTATAGTAGTCTAGTGTGAGGGGTTATGGCAGGGGAAACGGTGTTGCAGTAGTCTAGTGTGAGGGGTTATGGCAGTGGAAAAGGTGTTATAGTAGTCTAGTGTGAGGGGTTATGGCAGGGGAAACGGTGGAGCAGTAGTCTAGTGTGAGGGGTTATGGCAGTGGAAAAGGTGTTATAGTAGTCTAGTGTGAGGGGTTATGGCAGGGGAAACGGTGTTGCAGTAGTCTAGTGTGAGGGGTTATGGCAGGGGAAACGGTGTTGCAGTAGTCTAGTGTGAGGGGTTATGGCAGGGGAAACGGTGTAGCAGTAGTCTAGTGTGTGGTGCGGGAATAATGACATGCAAACCTGGGGAGCTTTGTGTTCACATTGCCCTAAAAAAGGGTACCGGATCGTGAAATTCATGCGATCCGAACTCAGATCGAACTTCAGAGATGGTTTCAGTTTGGTTCGCTTAGTATTTTTTTGTTGAGGGGTCTGAGTTCCTTTGGAATGTTAACGCTGAACAAAACATTAAGCGAACCACAATGAGTTGACAAAAATTGGCTGAAAGGGACTAAGTGTGAAAACACCCTGAGAACGTCATGGAGGCCTATTTATATGGAATGCAGCCTGACCTGTTGTATGTCTTCAGGATGACAAGCAGTATAGTTAGGAGGATAATTATACCAATGACGATGACAACAATCATAGCCCCTGAACCTGGAAGAAATGAGCAGAGGTAACATGTTATTTAATTGTGAGAGTGAATGGTAATTTAGTATACTGTCATCAACATTCCTTCATCAGCCATATTGCATACTGTGTTGAGCCTCTCATTGTAGGTAGCATAGTTAGGAGGGATTGTAGACGTATCCTTTAGTGAAAGGGTTAAGTATAATTTGTTGCCCGTCCCTTACAGTCCATCATGATTAGATGGTGTGACGCACTGGGATGTTATTTATCAGCGCATGCTTATCTTAACTTAGTCCATACTATCCTATTGATTTGAACTTCCATAGGGGAAGTGTTTTGTTTGATGATAACCAGAAAATGATGATGATAACCAACTTAGAAAATATTCGGAATAGTTTATTAACTACTGAATCTTTTTTTAATTTGAACTCCAAAATAAAAATGTTCTCACACACATCAGCCAGGTCACACACACACACACTCACAGTACGCACGTCTCACACACACACAGAGTATGCACGTCTCACACGCACATGCACTCACAGTACGCATGTCACACACGCACACACACACACACACACACACACACACAAATACATCAAACCATGTGTTTGATGTATTTGATAGCGTTCCACCGATTCCCCCTCCAGCTGTTATAATGGGCCCGTCCTCCCCAATGAAGGCGCCACCAACCTCCTGTGACACACAATCCCACTTACTCTGAGTGAGTATTTGTTCTTTGGACTTGGTGGTGGTGGTGGTATTTGAGACGACTGTAGTGAAGTTGGTCTCAGGTGAGACCTTTGAAGTCATCTTCAACAATATCCTGTGCAGAGAGAGAAAACACGCAGTACTGTGAAACATTCACGACCTGCAGTAAACCTTCACATTGAGCATGATGTTGATTGCTTCTATTTTATTTTTATTTAACCTTTGTTTAACTAGGAAAGCCGGTTAAGAACAACTTCTGTTTACAATGGCGGCCCACCAAAAGGCTAAAGGCCTCCTGCGGGGACCGGGGCTGTGATTAAAAAATATATATAGGACAAAACACACATCACGACAAGAGAGACACCACAACACTACACAAATAGAGACCTAAGACAAACAACATAGCATGGCAGCAACACATGACAACACAGCATGGTAGCAACACAACTAGACAACTACATGGTAGCAACACAACATGGCAGCAGCATAACATGATAGCAGCACAAAACATGATACAAACATTATTGGGCACAGACAACAACACAAAGAGCAAGAAGGTAAAGACAACAATACATCACGCAAAGCAGCCACAACTGTCAGTAAGTGTCTGTGATTTTGGGGAGGCAGGTAGCCTAGTGGTTAGAGCGTTGCACCTGTAACCGAAAGGTTGCTAGATTGAATCCCAGAGCTGACAAGGTAAAAATATGTCATTTTGCCCCTGAACAAGCAAGTTAACCCACTGTTCCTAGGCAGTCATTCTAATAAGAAATGTTCTTAACTGACTTGCCTAGTTAAATGTTTAAAAAATGAATAAAATTGTCCAGTTTTGAGTGTTTTTTGCAGCTTTTCCAGTTGCAAGCTGCAGCAAACTGAAAAGAGGAGTGACCCAGGGATGTGTGTGCTTTGGGACCTTTAACAAAATGTAACTGGCAGAACGGGTGTTGTATGTGGTGGATGAGGGCTGCAGTAGGTATCTCAGATAGGGGGGAGTGAGGCCTAAGAGGGTTTTATAAATAAGCAGTATACAGAGATGACCAGTTTACAGAGGAGTATAGAGTGCAGTGATGTGTCCTATTAGGAGCATTGGTGGCAAATCTGATGGCAAAAGGAGGAGATAGTAAAGAACCTCTAGCCGCTTGAGAGCACCTTTACCTGCCAATCTAGAAATTGTGTCTCCGTAATCTAGCATGAGTAGGATCATCTGAATCAGGGTTAGTTTGGCAGCTGGGGTGAAAGAGGAGCGATTACGATAGAGGAAACTAGATTTAATCTAAGCCTGCAGCTTTGATATGTGCTGAGAGAAGGACAGTGTACCGTCTAGCCATACTCCCAAGTACTTGTCTGAGGTGACTACCTCAAGCTCTAAATCCTCAGAGGTAGTAATCACACTGGTTGGGAGAGGGGCATTCTTCTTACCAAACCACATGACCTTTGTTTTGGAGGTGTTCAGAACAAGGTTTAGGGCAGAGATAGCTTGTTGGACACTAAGAAAGCTTTGTTGTAGAGAGTTTAACACAAAATCCGGGGAGGGGTCAGTTGAGTATAAGACTGTATCATCTGCATATAAATGGATGAGAGAATTTCCTACTGCCTGAGCTATGTTGTTGAAGTAAATTGAGAAGAGCGTGGGGCCTAGGATCGAGCCTTGGGGTACTCCCTTGGTGACAGGCAGTGACTGAGACAGCAGATTTTCTTACTTTACATACTGCACTCTTTGAGAGAGGTAGTTAGCAAATCAGGCCAAAGACCCCTTAGAGACACCAATACTCCTTAGGCGGCCCACAAGAATGGAATGGTCTACCGTATCAAAAGCTATAGCCAAGTCAATAAAAATAGCAGCACAACATTGCTTAGAATCAAGGGCAATGGTGACATCATTGAGGACCTTTAAGGTTGCAGTGACACATCCATAACCTGAGCAGAAACCAGATTGCATACCAGAGAGAATACTATAGACATCAAGAAAGCCAGTCAGGGCATTATTGACAAGTTTTTCTAACACTTTTGATATTCATGGAAAAATAGAAATTGGCCTTTAACAGTTAGGATCAGCTTGATCTCCCCTTTTAACTAAAGGACGCACTGTGGTTATCTTCCAAGCACCTCGGACTCAGGGAGAAACTTTGTAGTGGGGCAGGGGAAAGGAGGGAGAAACATTGGGGCTAGGCGCATTAGATGGACTGGGAGATGAGGAAATGTTGGACGGGCAAGGAGGCATTGCTGAGTCAACTAGAAATCCTGACTGAATGAAGTGATGATAAAAGAGTTCCACCATGTGCTTCTTGTCAGTAACAACATTAAGTAACATGGGCAGCTGTGAGGAGGAGGGTTTATTCTCCAGATCTTTAACCGTTTTCAAAAATTATTGGGGTTACACCCACAAAGAGAGAACTGCTCCTTAAAGTAACTAACTTTGGCCTTCCGGATAGCCTGAGTGCACTTATTTCTCATTTGCCTGAACAAGAGCCAGTTAGCCTGAGTATGCATGTGCCAAGCCTTTCGCCAAATGGAATTCTTGAGGTGGAGTAACTCAACCAAAGGCTGAACCTGTTTTTAATTATAATTTTCTTTATGGGGGCGTGTTTGTTAACAATATCACTGAAAATATCAAAAAAGAAGGTCCAAGCGTCTTAGACAGAGGGGATCAAGCTGATTCTATACCAACTTACAGAGGCCAGGTCATGAAGGAAGGCTTGCTCATTAAAGTTTTTTTAGCAAGTGTTTTTGACAAATCAGGACTGTTCGTTTCACTGAGCAGCCATTACGAACACAGGCTGTAAAACAGTGATCACTAAGGTCATTACAGAAAACACCAGACTGATACCTATCAGGATTATTTGTGAGGATAACATCAAGGAGAGTAGCCTTTTCTGGATGTTTGGAGTCATACATTGTGGGATTGGTAATAATAAAAAAATTTAGGGAGTCCCATTGCTTTAGGACTTGGTCAGGTGGTTTAAGCATGTCCCAGTTTAGGTCACTTAGCAAGACAAATTCAGACTTAGTGTAAGGGGCCAGGAGAGAGCTTAGGGCAGGTAGGGTACAGGCCGGTGCTGATGGAGAACGATAACACCCAGCAACAGTCAACAAAGAGCTATTTTAAAGTTTAATGCTTAAATCCAGCAAATCAAATTGTTTGGGGACAGACTTGGTGGAGACAACCGAGCACTGAAGATGTTCCTTGATTGCCACTCAACCACCTTTGGAAGATCTGTCTTGCCGAGTATGGTTATAACCAGTAAGGTTAACATCAGTGTTCAAAACAATCTTTCTTAATCACGTCTCAGTAATGACCAACACATCTGGATTGGAGCTGTGAACCCACACTTTCAATTGATACATTTTAGGTAATAAGCTTCTAGTGAAAACAAGCAGAAACCCCAGGCTTTTACGAGAGGAGAAATCAGTGAAGCATAAATCAGACCTCAAGTCAAAATTGGGGCCAGCAACAGTAGATGGGCCAGGGTGTACGTGCACATTTCCAGATATCATCAGCAGTAATACAATCAGGGCACAGCAGAGGACAGGGAGAGCTCTGCAGTGTTGATTTTCTATGACACTTGAGTGTGCATCAGATGGCAACAAGATCATATTGTACAGCGATTTCATCAGGTAACAAAGCCAGCAAGAGGTGGTTAGAATAGGATGGGAGGCCAAGAGTCTGTCTAACCAATAGAGAGTCAGAGTCCCGAGTGTGGGAACAAACATAGTCTGTCCCACGGTCGGGTAAACAAGCAAGTTCATAGTCAACAAAGCATGCAGGAGTCATGAGGCAAATAACATAAAGCACAATAAAAAAATATAACGACTTGGGGCTAGCCATTGTAAGTTCAAAGAGTCACTCGCCCCAACAGTGCATATGTGCTGGAGGCAAGCGAAAGCTCGGGAGACAGGGGGGAGTGTGGCAGGGTTTCCTGTACCAGACAGGGGAACACAGGCCAGGGCCGACAGTGAACGGATCGCCAGATGTAATCCAAGCAGCAGTGCAGCAGGCAACGGGAGTATGTGTAACAACCACATGGGAGAAGCTTTTTTCGGGAGATCCACAGTTTTTTTCCAAGTGGAAAAGGAAGTTGTTAGCTAGCTATATCTCTTCAGTTTCGGTGAATGGTCCTTTATGATGTACAAACGAAGTTGTCCTGTGGCTGTTGTATTTTGGAGATTGCGAGGAGGATATCTTCTGATGTGATCAAAGCAACAATACGGTTCCTTATTGAGGTAATTTACTATTGAAGTCTCCTGGCTGCATATCAGTTCAAAATACTGTAGAGATTAATCCAGGGGGTACTGTATTGTGATGACCTCTGCACAGAGGGAAGGGGCTTTAAAGGCCTCTGCATTTGAGTGTGGGAGGCTGTGATAGTTGGACTCAATGGATTTGACAACTCTCACTTCACACCTCAGTGCTAATTGAAGTTGCAGCCGGATCTGTTCTGTCCTAGCAAGCTTGGTAGCCTTAACTTAGCATTCAGTCCTTATAAAGTAAAATATATCAATGTAATACATTTTTCTTCTTGGCTTTAAAAGTAAACTCAGCAAGAAAATAAACGTCCTCACTGTCAACTGCGTTTATTTTCAGCAAACTTAACATGTGTAAATATTTGTATGAACATAGCAAGATTCAATAACTGAGACATAAACTGAACAAGTTCCACAGACATGTGACTAAAGTTAATTGAATAATGTGTCCCTGAACAAAGGGGGGGTCAATATCAAAAGCAACAGTCAGTATCTGGTGTAGCCACCAGCTACAGTAAGTACTGCAGTGCATCTCCTCCTCATGGACTGCACCAGATTTGCCAGCTCTTGCTGTGAGATGTAACCCCACTCTTCCACCAAGGCACCTGCAAGTTCACTGACATTTCTGGCCATGGCAGAACACTGACATTCCTGTCTTGCAGGAAATCACGCACAGAACGAGCAGTATGGCTGGTGGCATTGTCATGCTGGAGGGTCATGTCAGGATGAGCCTGCAGGAAGGGTACCAAATGAGGGAGGAGGATGAGCGTTGAGATTGCCTGCAATGACAACAAGCTCAGTCCGTTGATGCTGTGACACCGTCCCAGACCATGACGGACCTTCCACGCTCCAGAGTACAGGCCTCGGTGTAACACTCATTCTTTCGACGATAAACGCAAATCCGACAGTCACCCCTGGTGAGACAAAACCGTGACTCGTCAGTGAAGAGCACTTTTTGCCAGTCCTGTCTGGTTCAGCGACGGTGGGTTTGTGCACATAGGCAACGTTGTTGCCGGTGATGTCTGGTGAGGACCTGCCTTACAACAGGCCTACAAGCCCTAGGTCCAGCCTCTCTCAGTCTATTGCGGACAGTCTGAGCACTGATGGAGGGATTGTGCGTTCCTGGTGTAACTCGGGCAGTTGTTGTTACCATCCTGTACCTGTCCTGCAGGTGTGATGTTCGGATGTACTGATCCTGTGCAGGTGTTGTTACACGTGGTCTGCCACTGCGAGGACAATAGGCTGTCCGTCCTGTCACCTTGTAGCGCTGTCTTAGGCGTCTCACAGTATGGACATTGCAATTTATTGCTCTGGCCACATCTGCGGTCCTCATGCCTCCTTGCAGTATGCCTAAGGCACGTTCACGCAGATGAGATCTTTCTTTTGGTGTTTTTAGTGTCCTAAGTTTTCATAACTGTGACCTTAATTGCGTACCGTCTGTAAGCTGTTAGTGTCTTAACAACCGTTCCACGGGTGCATGTTCATTAATTGTTTATGGTTCATTGAACAAGCATGGGAAACAGTGTTTCAACCCTTTGTGACTTTACAGTGAAATGCTTGCTCACAAGCCCTTTACCAACAATGCAGAGTTAAAAAGTGAGAACGTTAACAATAAAAATAGAAAATAGTAACACAATAAATACCAATAACGAGGTTTTATACAAGGAGTACCGGTACCCAGTCAATGTGCAGGGGTTGTTGTTGTTTAGGTAACATATACAGTGAGGGAAAAAAGTATTTAATCCCCTGCTGATTTTGTACGTTTGCCCACTGACAAAGAAATGATCAGTCTATAATTTTAATGGTAGGTTTATTTGAACAGTGAGAGACAGAATAACAACCAAAAATCCAATTCAATGCCCTGGCTGAGGGAAGGAGGTTCTCACCCAAGATTTGACGGTACATGGCCCCGTCCATCGTCCCTTTGATGCGGTGAAGTTGTCCTGTCCCCTTAGCAGAAAAACACCCCCAAAGCATAATGTTTCCACCTCCATGTTTGACGGTGGGGATGGTTTCCTTGGGGTCATAGGCAGCATTCCTCCTCCTCCAAACACGGCGAGTTGAGTTGATGCCAAAGAGCTCCATTTTGGTCTCATCTGACCACAACACTTTCACCCAGATGTCCTCTGAATCTTTCAGATGTTCATTGGCAAACTTCAGACGGGCATGTATATGTGCTTTCTTGAGCAGGGGGACCTTGCGGGTGCTGCAGGATTTCAGTCCTTCACGGCGTAGTGTGTTACCAATTGTTTTCTTGGTGACTATTGTCCCAGCTGCCTTGAGATCATTGACAATATCCTCCCATGTAGTTCTGGGCTGATTCCTCACCGTTCTCATGATCATTGCAACTCCACAAGGTGAGATTTTGCATGGAGCCCCAGGCCGAGGGAGATTGACAGTTCTTTTGTGTTTCTTCCATTTGCAAATAATCGCACCAACTGTTGTCACCTTCTCACCAAGTTGCTTGGCGATGGTCTTGTAGCCCATTCCAGCCTTGTGTAGGTCTACAATCTTGTCCCTGACATCCTTGGAGAGCTCTTTGGTCTTGGCCATGGTGGAGAGTTTGGAATCTGATTGATTGATTGCTTCTGTGGACAGGTGTCTTTTATACAGGTAACAAGCTGAGATTAGGAGCACTCCCTTTAAGAGTGTGCTCTTAATCTCAGCTCATTGCCTGTATAAAAGACACCTGGGAGCCAGAAATCCTTCTGATTGAGAGGGGGTCAAATAGTTATTTCCCTCATTAAAATGCAATTCCATTTCTAACATGTTTCACATGCGTTTTTCTGGATTTTTTTGTTGTTATTCTGTCTCTCACTGTTCAAATAAACCTACCATTAAAATGATAGACTGATCATTTCTTTGTCAGTGGGCAAACGTACAAAATCAGCAGGGGATCAAATACCTTTTTCCCTCACTGTACATGTAGGTATGGGTAAAAGTGAGGCAATCAGGATTTATAATAAACAGAGTAGCAGCAGAGTTTGTGAAAGTGTGTGTTTGTGTGTGTTTGTGGGGCATCATACAGGGGTGAAAGTAAGGCGGTGGTGCGGTCCGGAAAGGCTTCCCGGCAAAATAAATACTGGGGAAAACATGAGCCTATCATAACAATTAAAACAAAATGTAAAAAAATATCAAATAAACTGTAGGCTATTAAGCTACACCATTATTCATCATTAGGCATGAAAATGAAGGAATGGACTTGAAAACTGGTTGTATAGCCTGAATTCCAAAATGTGATGTGGTTCGATGAGAACACAGAAATTTAGCAATGGCAGAGATGAATCGCCGTCACCGAGACACGTGAGGACAGCAGTGGAGGCATTAATTCTGGCCTAATGATAATCGCCAAATGTCATGAAACTTTGTGATGTTTTGTGTAACAGATGCCTCTTTCCATTCACCACTGTTTAGAGGCTGGTAATATGTTGCTAGTGGATGAATGTACGCAGACGCCTAGTAAAGGAGCCCTTTACTGATGAAAACATTATTGATGAAAACATTATGACTGGTTGTGTGTATGCCACAAGAAAAGGAAATACGTAAAAAATTCTATGAATTCTATGGTCCACCCACACAGAAAGTGTGGTGAAGAAGGCGCAGCAGTGCCTCTCCAACCTCAGGAGGTCATACATACATAGGAGGTTTCGAACCGGGAAGAAATTAAATCAATTTTCACCCCATCAATATGTACATGTGTGTCTTTTGGAGTGTCTATGTAAGTATGTGTGAGTGTGCATAGAGTCAGCGCAAGAGCGTCAGTGTAAAACAGATACTGTGAGTGGCCATTTGATGAATTGATCAGCAGTCTTATGGCTTGTGGGTAGAAGCTGTTCAGGAGCCTTCTGGTCCCAGACTTGGCGCTCTGGTACCGCTTGCCGTGCGGTAGCAGAGAGAACAGTTTATGGCTGGGGTGGCTGGAGTCTATGATCATTTTCCTGGCCTTCCTCTGACACCCCCTGGAATAGAAGTCCTAGATGGCAGGGAGCTCAGCCCCAGTGATGTAATGTGCAGTCCGCACCAGCCTCTGTAGCGCCATGCGGTCAGATGCCAAGCAGTTGCCATACCAAGCAGTTATGCAGCCAGTCAAGATGCTCTCAATGGTGCAGCTGTATAGCTTTTTGAGGATCTGAGGGCCCATGACAAATCTTTTCAGCCTCCTGAGGGGGAAGAGGTGTTGTCGTACCTTCTTCACGACTGTGTTGATTTTAAAGCTAGAATGCAGTCAGAAAGTATTCATACCCCTTGACTTATTCCACATTTTGTTGTTTTACAGCCTGAATTCAAAATGGATTAAAAAAAAAATTCTCTCACCCATCTTAACACAATACCCAATAATGGCACTCTGGAACATTCACTGTCTTCTTGGTAAGCAACTCCAGTGTAGATTTGGCCATGTGTTTTAGGTTATGGTACTACTGAAAGCTGAATTCATCTCCCAGTGTCTGGTGGAAATCTGACTGAACCAGGATTTACTCTACAATTTTACCTGTGCTTAGCTCCATTCCGTTTCTTTTATATCCTGAGAAGCTCCTCAGTCCTTAACAATTACATGCATACCCATAACATAATGCAGCCACCACCATGCTTGAAAATATGGACAGTGGTACTCAGTAATGTGTTGTATTGGATTTGGCCCAAACATAACACTTTGTATTGAGGACAAAAAGTTAATTGCTTTGCCACATTTTTTTAGGCATTACTTTAGTGCCTTGTTGCAAACAGGATGCATGTTTTGTAACATTTGTATTCTGTGGAGGATTCTTTCTTTTCACTCTGTCAATTTAGTATTGTGGAGTAACTACAATGTTGTTGATCCATCCTCAGTTTTCTCCTATCACAGCCATTAAACTCTGTAACTGTTTTAAAGTCACCATTGCCTCATGATGAAATCCCTGAGAAGTTTCCTTCCTCTTCGGCAACTGAGTTAGTAAGGATGCCTGTATCTTTGTAGTGACTTTGTGTATTGATACACCTTCCAAAGTGTAATTATTAACTTCACCGTGCTCAAAGGGATATGTAATGTCTGCTGTATGTTTGGGGTACAGAGATGAGGTAGCCATTAAAAAAAATTGTTAAACACTATTATTGCACAAATAGTGAGTCCATGAAACCTTTTATGTGATTTGTTAGGCACATTTTTACTCCTGAACTTATTTAGGCTTGCCATAACAAGGGGTTAAATACTCATTGACTCAAGACATTTCAGCTTTTCATTTTTAATTAATTTGTAACATTTTTGAAAAACATAATTCCTCTGACATTATGGGGCATTTTGGCATTATGGGGTGTGTAGGCCAAATCTAAATTTAATCAATTTAAAATTCAGTCTGTAACATAACAAAATGTGGAAAAAGTCAAGGGGTGTGAATACTTTCAGAAGGCACTGTATACAATATTACGGAGAAGTTGGGTGGTTGAGCTAGCACCCAATTGACTCCTTAAAGGAGTGCTCTCCTTGACCCAGAATGCACTGAGCGGTCTATTCAAAATAAACGGTTAGTGTACTCACTGGCGTTACGGCTAATGCTAATAGGTTTAGCATCTTCCCTTTTCTTAGAATATTTCTGGTAGTAGATCACTTACTTACTCCTAGTGCTCAAAGGGATAGCTTACTTTTTTGGGAAGTTTTTGTATATTTTCAACATGCTCCAAAAATGCTTACCAGCTAAATACCAAAACTAAAAATGACTTGCATGAAATTACAACACCCTAACTTAAGGTAACACTTCTTAAAAGTGAACTTAAAAGTGAACTAATCAAACGTAAGTGTGTTTTGTGTAACAGCTTCCTCCAGTAACCTGGCTTCTGGGTTATTGTGTGGCGGCTACTAAGAGTTCAATACAATATAATGCAATCTGAACGGTGTGCTTCAAAAGATTACAAAATTTGCATCGGCTATAAAAAGCTGAAAACCCTGGAACACGGAAGAGCAGCCTCTGTACCATTAAATGCAGCTAGTACTACGCCCGCACACTCTCTCACACACACGCACGGAAGCTTGCACACACGTTGAGGGAGAGGTTATTTTCCTGGCACCACTCCGCCAGGGCCCTACAGGGAGGAGGTGAGGGCCCTGGTGGAGTGGTGCCAGGAAAATAACCTCTCCCTCAACATCAACAAAACAAAGGAGCTGATCGTGGACTTCAGGAGACAGCAGAGGGAGCACGGTCCTATCCACATCGACAGGGCTGCAGTGGAGAAGGTGAAAAGCTTCAAGTTCCTCGGAGTACACATCACTGACAATCTGAAATGGTCCTCCTACACAGAACGTGTGGTGAAGAAGGCGCAGCAGTGCCTCTTGAACCTCAGGAGGCTGAAGAAATGTGGCCTGGCCCTTAAGATCCTCACAAACTTCTAGAGATGCACCATTGAGAGCATCCTGTCTGGCTGTATGGCAACTGCACCATCCGCAACTGCAGGGCTCTCCAGAGGGTTGTGCGGTCAGCCCAACGCATCATCGGGGGCACACTGCCTGCCCTCCAGGACATCTACAGCACCCGATGTCACAGGAAGATCATCAAGGACCTGAGTCGCGGCCTGTTCTTCACGCTATCATCCAGAAGGCAAAGTCAGTACAGGTGCATCAAAGCTGGGACTGAGATACTGAAAAACATATTCTATCTCAAGGCCATCAGACTGTTAAATAATTTAGAGAATTTGGCAGTACGCCCAACCGGCCTCACAACCGCAGCCCACTCCACATCCGGCTTCTTTACTTGCGGCATGGTCTGAGACAAGCCACCCGGACAACTGATGTAACTGTGGGTTTGCACAACCAAAGAATTTCAGCACAAACTGTCAGAAACCGTCTCAGGGAAGCTCATCTGCCTGCTCGTTGTCCACACCAGAGTCTTGAACTGACTGCAGTTCGGCATCGTAACCAACTTCAGTGGGCAAATGCTCACTTTCAATGGCCACTGGCACGCTAGAGAAGTGTGCTCTTCACAGATTTCAACTGAACCGGGTAGATAGCAGACAGAGTGTATGGCGTTGTGTGGGCGAACAGTTTGCTGATGTCAATGTTGTGAACAGAGTGCCCCATGGTGGCGGTGGGGTTATGGTATAGGCAGGCATAAGCTACGGACAACAAACACAATTGCATTTTAGCTATGGAAATTTGAATGCACAGAGATACCATGATGAGATCCTGAGGCCATTGTCATGCCATTCATGCGCAGCAAACACCACATGTTTCAGCATGATAATGCACAGCTCCATGCCATAAGGATCTGCACACAATTCCTGGAAGCTGAATATGTCCCAGTTCTTCCATGGTCTGTATACTAACCAGATGTCACCCATTGAGCATGTTTGGGTATTCTGGATCAACGTGTACGACTGTGTTCCAGTTCCCGCCAATATCCAGTAACCTCGCACAGCCATTGAAGAGGATAGGGACAACATTCCACAGGCCACAATCAACAGCCTGATCAACTCTATGCAAAGGAGATGCGTCGTGCTGCATGAGGCAAATGGTGGTCAAACCAGATACTGATTGGTTTTCAGATCCACACCCCTACCTTTTTTTTAAAGGTATCTGTGACCAACAGACGCATTTCTGTATTCCCAGTCATGTGAAATCCATAGATTAGGGCCTAATTAATTTATTTAAATTGACTGATTTCCTTTTATGACATGTAACTCCTTTAAATCTTTGAAATTGTTGCACGTTGCGTATATTTTTTTGTTTAGTGTACATTGTCATGGAACACTGGTAACTTTCGTAATGTTTAAGTACTGTTTTACCCATTTCATATGTATATACAGTGGGGAAAAAAAGTATTTAGTCAGCCACCAATTGTGCAAGTTCTCTCACTTAAAAAGATGAGAGGCCTGTAATTTTCATCATAGGTACACTTCAACTATGACAGACAAAAGGAGGAAACAAAATCCAGAAAATCACATTGTAGGATTTTTAATGAATTTATTTGCAAATTATGGTGGAAAATAAGTATTTGGTCACATACAAACAAGCAAGATTTCTGGCTCTCACAGACCTGTAACTTCTTCTTTAAGAGGCTCCTCTGTCCTCCACTCATTACCTGTATTAATGGCACCTGTTTGAACTTGTTATCAGTATAAAAGACACCTGTCCACAACCTCAAACAGTCACACTCCAAACTCCACTATGGCCAAGACCAAAGAGCTGTCAAAGGACACCAGAAACAAAATTGTAGACCTGCACCAGGTTGGGAAGACTGAATCTGCAATAGGTAAGCAGCTTGGTTTGAAGAAATCAACTGTGGGAGCAATTATTAGGAAATGGAAGACATACAAGACCACTGATAATCTTCCTCGATCTGGGGCTCCACGCAAGATCTCACCCGTGGGGTCAAAATGATCACAAGAACGGTGAGCAAAAATCCCAGAACCACACGGGGACCTAGTGAATGACCTGCAGAGAGCTGGGACCAAAGTAACAAAGCCTACCATCAGTAACACACTACGCCGCCAGGGACTCAAATCCTGCAGTGTCAGACGTGTCCCCCTGCTTAAGCCAGTACATGTTCAGGCCCGTCTAAAGTTTGCTAGAGAGCATTTGGATGATCCAGATGAGGATTGGGAGAATGTCAGATGAAACCAAAATATAACTTTTGGGTAAAAACTCAACTCGTCGTGTTTGGAGGACAAAGAATGCTGAGTTGCATCCAAAGAACACCATACCTACTGTGAAGCATGGGGGTGGAAACATCATGCTTTGGAGCTGTTTTTCTGCAAAGGACCAGGACGACTGATCCGTAAAGGAAAGAATGAATGGGGCCATGTATCGTGAGATTTTGAGTGAAAACCTCCTTCCATCAGCAAGGGCATTGAAGATGAAACGTGGCTGGGTCTTTCAGCATGACAATGATCCCAAACACACCGCCTGGCAACTAAGGAGTGGCTCAGAAGAAGCATTTCAAGGTCCTGGAGTGGCCTAGCCAGTCTCCAGATCTCAACCCCATAGAAAATCTTTGGAGGGAGTTGAAAGTCCGTGTTGCCCAGCGACAGCCCCAAAACATCACTGCTCTAGAGGAGATCTGCATGGAGGAATGGGCCAAAATACCAGCAACAGTGTGTGAAAACCTTGTGAAGACTTACAGAAAACATTTGACCTCTGTCATTGCTAACAAAGGGTATATAACAAAGTATTGAGATAAACTTTGTTATTGACCAAATACTTATTTTCCACCATAATTTGCAAATAAATTCATAAAAAATCCTACAATGTGATTTTCTGGATTTTTTTTCCTCATTTTGTCTGTCATAGTTGAAGTGTACCTATGATGAAAATTACAGGCCTCTCTCATCTTTTTAAGTGAGAGAACTTGCACAATTGGTGGCTGACTAAATACTTTTTTTCCCCACTGTACTGTATTCTAGTCAAGGCCTATTCTATTTAACTATTGTTGTAGATACTATTCTTCAGATATACTACATACAGTGCATTCGGAAAGTATTCAGACTGCTTCCCTTGTTCCACATTTTGTTATGTTATAGTCTTATTCTAAAATGGATTTTAATGTTTTCCTCATTAATCTACACACAATAGACCATAATGACAAACTGAAAACAGGTTTTTAGAAATTGTTGCAAATTTAAAAAAGATAAGAAACAGAAATACCTTATTTACATAAGTATTCATACCCTTTGCTATGAGACTCGAAATTGAGCTCAGGTTCATCCTGTTTCCATTGATCATCCTTGAGAGATCCAATTCGGGGTAGAAGGGCCTTTGTCAGGGAGGTGACCAAGAACCCGATGGTCACTCTGTAAGAGCTCCAGAGTTCCTCTGTGGAGATGGGAGAACCTTCCAGAAGGACAACCATCTCTTCAGCACTCCACCAATCAGGCCTTTATAGTAGAGTGGCAAGACGGAAGCCGCTCCTCAGTAAAAGGCACATGACAACCCGCGGTGAAGCATGGTGGTGGCAGCATCATGCTGTGGGGATGTTTTTCAGTGGCAGGGACTGGGACACTAGTCAGGATCGAGGGAAAGCTGAATGGAGCAAAGTACAGAGAGATCCTTAATGAAAACCTGTTCCAGATCGCTCAGGACCACAAACTGGGGAGAAGGTACCCCTTCCAACAGGACAACAACCCTAAGCACACAGCCAAGACAATGCAGGAGTGTCTTCGGGACAAGTCTCTGAATGTCCTTGAGTGGCCCAGCCAGAGCCCAGACTTGAACCCATCTAACATCTCTGGAGAGACCTGAAAATAGCTGTGCAGCGACGCTCCCCATCAAGAGAATCAGCAGAGAAGAATGGAAGAAACTCCCCAGATACTGGTGTCCCAAGCTTGTAGCATCATACCCAAGAAGACTTGAAGCTGTAATCCCTGCCAAATGTGCTTCAATAAGTACTGAGTAAAGGGTCTGAATACTCATGTAAAAGTCATACAATTTAGTTTTGTAAATTTGCAAATGTTTTTTCGCTTTGTTGTTATGGGGTATTGTGTGTAGATTGATGATGATTTTTTATTTAATCCATTATAGAATAAGGCTGTAACTTAACAAAATGTGGAAAAGGTCAAGGGGTCTGAATACTTTCCGAATGCACTGTCTGTATATACAGTACTGGTCAAAAGTTGGGACACGCCCACTTAATCAAGGATTTTTCTTTATTTTTACTATTTTCTACATTGTAGAATAATAGTGAAGACATCAAAACTATGAAATAACACGTATGGAATCATGTAGTAACCAACAAAGTGTTAAACAAATCAGAATATATTTTATATTTGAGATTCTTCAAAGTAGCCACCCTTTGCCTTGATGACATCTTTGCACACTCTTGGCATTGTCTCATTCAGCTTCACCTGGAATACTTTTCCAACAGTCTTGAAGGAGTTCCCACATATACTGAGCACTTGTTGGCTGCTTTTCCTTCACTCTGCGGTCCAACTCATCCCAAACCATCTCACTTGGGTTGAGGTCGGATGAGTGTGGAGGCCAGGTCATCTGATGCAGCACTCCATCTCTGTCCTTCTTGGTCAAATAGCCCGGAGGTGTGTTGGGTAATTGTCCTGTTGAAAAACAAATGATATTTCCACTGAGCCCAAACCAGCTGGGATGACATATCGCTGCAGAATGCTGTGGAAGCCATGCTGGTTAAGTGTGCCTTGAATTCTAAATAAATCACAGACAATGAGTAGGTGTTCTAAAACTTTTGACCAGTAGAGTATATGTTTACATACTGCGACATCACCTGCGACATCACTCGTCCTAATATTTTAATTTGTGCGTATTGTTGTAAATTGTTAGATTCTACTGCACTGTTGGAGCTTGGAACACAAGCATTTCTCTACACCCGCAATAACATCTGCTAAATATGAGTATGTGACCAATAACATTTGATTTGATTTGACACACGCGCATGCACGCACGCGCACACACACACACACACACACACACACACACACACACACACACACACACACACACACACACACACACACACACACACACACACACACACACACACACACACACACACACACACACACACACACACACACAGAGAGTGAGAAAAAAAGTCAGACCCATTCCTAGCTGATTACATTCAAATGGCTTCACCACCACAAAACATGCAAAACACAATTTCATAACAGCAAGAATATTTTCCACGCTGGGGGCATAGATAGCTGCCTCCTCTCCTAATGCAAGAAACTGAGCAGGGCAGAACCCGGGAGGCCCCACATCTGTTTTCCATAAATCCAAACTTCTGTCCAGAGTGATCAACATGTTGGAAGTCGATGTACATGCAGACACTGTGTCTCTGCTCCACAGTTATCAGCATAACAACCTCATAGCAACTCCCTCCCAAAATAGCAACAGCCAATCAAGTACAGTATATAAATTCATCAACCAATCAATTGGCCAGTTATAATAAGCCATCCATTGGTTGAAAAAGTCAATCACTACCTAAGGCCATAAAAATGTTATTAAATGTTTAACAGCTTACTATTTTTTAAGTGAGGGGAGGAATTAAAATGGTAATTAAAAAAAAGTAGACCTTCTTGTTAAAATACACTGGCAACCTTAGTTCAGCACCTATAAAAAAAGGTGCTATCTAGACCATGAAAGGCTTCTTCAGCTGTCCCATTAGGAGAACCCTTTTGGAACCCTTTTTTCTAAGAGTGGTGACCTAATCAAGAGATTTTAGCCTCTTTTAGGCTGAAAGGGGCATAGGCCGTCCATAATCCGAGAGGAAGTTGTGTATTTCTAATAGTACAACATTTCACATTTTCTGATTTTATTGTCGAGAAAAGTAAAGGGTGGCATCCGTTAGACATTTAATAAAATTTGCAGTGTTATAAACTGCGTTTATTTTCAGCAAACTTAACATTTGTAAATATTTGTATGAACATAACAAGATTCAACAACTGAGACATAAACTGAACAAGTTCCACAGACATGTGACTAACAGAAATTGAATAATGTGTCCCTGAACAAAGAAGGGGTCAAAATCAAAAGTAACACTCAGTATCTGGTGTGGCCAACAGCTGCATTAAGTATTGCATTGCAACTCCTCCTCATGGACTGCACCAGATTTGCCACTTCTTGCTGTGAGATGTTACCCCACTCTTCCACCAAGGCACCTGCAAGTTCCCGGACATTTCTAGGGGGAATGGCCCTAGCCCTCACCCTCCGATCGAACAGGTCCCAGACTTGCTCAATGGGATTGAGATCCGGGCTCTTCGATGGCCATGGCAGAACACTGACATTCCTGTCTTGCAGGAAATCACGCACAGAACGAGTAGTATGGCTGATGGCATTGTCATGCTGGAGGGTCATGTCAGGATGAGCCTGCAGGAAGGGTACCACATGAGGAGGAGGATGTCTTCCCTGTAACAAACAGCGTTGAGATTGCCTGCAATGACAACAAGCTCAGTCCAATGATGCAGTGACACATCGCCACCGACCATGACGGACCCTCCACCTCCAAATCGATCCTGCTCCAGAGTACAGGCCTCGGTGTAATGCTCATTCCTTCGACGATAAATGCGAATACCACCATCACCCCTGGTGAGACAAAACTGCAAATTTTCAGTGAAGAGCACTTTTTGCCAGTCCTGTCTAGTCCAGCGACGGTGGGTTTGTCCTGTCTGGTCCTGTCTGGTCCAGCGATGGTGGCAACGTTGTTGCCGGTGATGTCTGGTGAGGACCTGCCTTACAACAGGCCTACAAGCCCACAGTCCAGCCTCTGTCAGCCTATTGCGGACAGTCTGAGCACTGATGGAGGGATTGTTCGTTCCTGGTGTAACTCGGGCAGTTGTTGTTGCCATCCTGTACCTGTCCCGCAGGTGTGATGTTCGGATGTACCGATCCTGTGCAGGTGTTGTTACATGTGGTCTGCCACTGCAAGGATGATCAGCTGTCCGTCCTGTCTCCCTGTAGCGCTGTCTTAGGCGTCTCACAGTATGGACATTGCAATTTATTGCCCTGGCCACATCTGCAGTCCTCATGCCTCCTTGCAGCATGCCTAAGGCACGTTCACGCAGATGAGCAGGGACCCTGGACATCTTTCTTTTGGTGTTTTTCAGAGTCAGTAGAAAGGCCTCTTGGTGTCCTAAGTTTTCATAACTGTGACCTTAATTGCCTACCGTCTGTAAGCTGTTAGTGTCTTAACGACCGTTCCACAGGTGCATGTTAATTAATTGTTTATGGTTCATTGAACAAGCATGGGAAACATTGTTTAAACCCTTTACAATGAAGATCTGTGAAGTTATTTGGATTTTCACGAATTATCTTGAAAGACAGGGTCCTGAAAAAGGGACGTTTCTTTTTTTTGCTTGCGGAGTTTAGATAGGCACTAACCCTGAGGGAAAAGTACACAACACATATCCTAAAACACAAGCCAGTCGGGTAATGCCCCCCATTTTCTCAGACCATAGCCTCCATGCAGCCTGTTCTCTAGCTCGGGAGATTATGTTAGATTTAACACACAGATATGAAGTCTTCATAAAGTCAGTCACTATGGATACTTTGACTGGAAAACGATCAGAAATTAATATTATCGCGTCATCATGTTAGCCCTAATTACATAGATATTTACAGTTGGTAAGAAAGGAAGGACATCGATTCTAAGACGCCAGATCCTACTCCGTCTCAAGATCTTTTAATTCTTGGTAATACACCCTTGTTCAAACAAAAACTCAATAACATAATAGAAAGATTAGTCTAAGGATCGTTGCGGAACCTCCTTGGTCAACCATTCTCTGTATTGTTGTCATCTCGTGCAAAACCTTTTGGTCAGGGGTTAGTGTTAATAACAGCAGCCAGATAAACAATACCAAAGCATGGATTGTGTCTCTCTGCTCGTCCAAAGACTAAGTCAGTTTGTAGTTTGTAGTCTTTTAAATCAGCCGTTTTCTGTGTTGCCCATGGTTATGACAGAATCAAGTCAGTATTGCTGTCTCAGCCAGTATCTGAGATTTATTTAGAACCTCTCAGGTTAACAGAGTCCAATGCCCACCACTATCCTCACTACCTCTGTGACAGCCCTTGCCATATCCTAATAAGCAAGCTACCAATACTGATCTGATCCTGGACCTGCCTTACCAACCACAACACTAACTTAAACCATCTTAACAAGATTTAAAAAGCTGGCTTCCGGGTATTTTTTGCCAGGCAACACCCACTGCCAGGTTCACCCACAGGTCAGCCATCTGGATTCCACTTCCAGGGCCACGTCCTATTGGATAAGATCCACTTTTGAGTTGGTCAATCTGGAAGCTAGGTGAGATGCGGTTTACAACCCCCACGCACGGCTTTCCCATGAAACCCAACTGACGGTTGAGACAGAGATGTGACCTTTCTCAGTGTTTTGGATGCACCGCTGGATTTAGCTAATATATTGGAAGACGGTTAGTTGGTATAATCGAAGCGGATGAGGATGTGCTTTGAGGACTAAGACTAAGACATTTTCCAAAGGGGGGTTCCCTCCATTGACACATTGTTTGTTCAAAGTTTCGACCAAGCATGTGCAAGAGGTTTAAACAAAATTACAACAATTTGATTCTCAACCGTTTTAAACAATATCTCAGGGAATAATCAATTAGTCTTATTTTCAATAGAGAATAATGGACCTCAAGTAACACTTCCAATTCCAATTTCGCCATTCTTTATCTGTATGCTTTAGTCTGCAGTAAGTATTACACAGGTAGGTCTCTGTTGGTGACTCAACATTAAATCATGGGCGAAGCAGGGCGATTACTAATTGCATATTCATCAGCTTGGCTATTTACTGAGGTGACAGCCATTAATAACTAACGATCACATGCTGTATAGATGAGTCATGGACGTTGTAGGGATGTTCTCTGGACGATTGGAGATCTATAAGCGACCGTATGACATCAAAATTGAAACATTTTCTGTTCAGTAGTACGTTATACAATTAGCTCAGGAAAGGAAGTAGGCAGATACAACAATGCCCTACCAATCACCTGCATTTATTCAACAACCAATAGTCTAAAGAACATAAACCTGACTATAAACTCTGACTTCAAGTGTACCTTTTGTTCTATTTGCTGTTCTTCCTCTTTCTCCATCTAACCCCTCTCTGACCCCTCTCTGACCCCTCTCTAACCCTCTCTGACTCCTCTCCAACCCCACTGTGATCACTCTCTGACCCCTCTCCAACCCCACTGTGACCCCTCTCTGACCCCTCTCTAACCCCTCTCGGACCCCTCTCTGACCCATATCTAACCCCTCGCTGACCCCTCTCTAACCCCACTCTGACCCATTCTGACCCCTCTCTGACCCCTCTCTGACTCCTCTCTGACCCCTTTTGATCCCTCTCTGATCCCATCTGACCCCATCTGACCCATTCTGACCATTCTATTACCCCTCTCGTACCCCCTCTCAAACCCCTCTCTAACCCATTTCTAACCCCTCTCTGACCTCTCTCTAACCCCAATCTGACCCCTCTCTAACCCCTCTCTGACCCTTTAAGCCACGTGTGTAGTGTATGCTGTTCCGCAAAGCTAATATCCTCTCCATTTCCCCTCAGAAAACAAATATGGTTGTATTGTTATTTTCATACAATATACTTCCAACAGACAATTTAGTTTCCTCAACAACAGAAAGGCCTAGCGTTGTTAACTGGTTAGACATTCTCTACACAGTACAATGAGCTGAGCAACCTTACCCTTAATCAAATGCAGGTCTGAGTCAATATTGAACCAGTCAATCAAAGACAGTGAGCTCTGAGGCTGTAATATGGCACAGGTGCAACTAGTCGCTCTTCATATAATGTCACGCAGCTATAACATCAACGATGTTCAGGCTCTTCGGCACACGCTAAAACTACAGAAACCTTTGTTGACTCCTAGTTGTCCACTGCAGGTTTCATGAATTGTTTCCAAAGCAGTTCACTGTTCACCCATAGCCCACTTTTCAGGCCCCGTTGTCTGGGTCCTTGAAAGGGCTCCATCTAGTCCCCGGGCACACAAGCCTTTCCTGAGAGGCAAAGAGATCACTCCTTCTAGAAGTGACGAGAATGTATTGAATCCAAATCCAAAATGTCATTATGTAATATATTAATATTTGTAACGGTAAAATGTATTAAATGTATCAACAGGGATTTCTGGTAGTATAGATACACAGTATAGATACACAGTATAGATATACAATTGACTATTGTTATATGTGATACATATACTCTGAAACTGGACAACAACAAAAAAACACTTGAGCATGTCTTTGTTTGTGTTGTGAAAAGGGTGTGCTTGCACAATGACTTCATTAAGTTCACAATGCATTGTTAGCAGCCTTTCAAAAGACAGTCAGACCAAAAATACATTTGTATTATTTCACAAAAGGAGACTGCCAACGATGAACTGTGCCACAAACAAGACATTCATCTAGTACTATCTAACACTGTTAATCGGATAGTAGACACATATTGAGTTTATCAAACCACGTATACATAAGGGAAGTGTGAGTTGAAGAACATCCTCAAAAAGAAAGGCTAGATTACATTTTCTTTAGCAGCTGGAAAGTAGAATGACAGGTCACTGATCTACTTTTAGAACAGTACAGAGAGGATCCAGTCTTCAAATATAAGAAAATTAACACATGTTATAAATTCAAGTCAATGGGAATAATTGTTGATGGTAAAAAAAAAAGTAGTTAGTGCTCTCGAAAGATCGACCGGCTTTGGTGTTCTACCTGAGACTCACCTGCTGCCTGGCGGTCGTCACGTCGTCTGGGATCTCCCCCTCTCGCCTACCCGGTTCTATCCCACTCCCAGATTAGCTTGTCTAAGCTCCAGTATTGTGACCAACTCACTCACAGATACAGCAGAGACTGGTAGAGATATAGTATATGGGAAAGAAAGTGAGAGACAGAGCCCTTTGTCACTACTTTTCCTCTTTCAGATTGCTCAACTAACTGTCTCCGCTGTCTGTCAAATTCTGTCCCAGACCATTCTTCTAGGAGCCTCAAAAGCAGCGCCTGGCACCCACTCCCTCAGCCGAGGGGGGGCATAGTCCACTCAGAGACCGTTGTAGCTGGGGGAGGGGATTGGGGGGGAGAAGAGTGGGATACAATGCCAGTCGAAGAAGAAGAAAAAAAAATCCCACGAGACGGAGAAACCTCAGAAACTACACGCTATACACACAGGGGAATAAGGAAAAAAAACACAACAGAAAGTCAGATGGTTCCTGTTACTTCTCTGTGGAGTGTGTGTGTAGGCTGGTAATGCTGGTACGTGTAATCCAGAGCAGCTGGTTTTTCAGGTCTGCATGCCTGGCCCTAGGCGTTAATGAAAACGACACACCTCCAATCTCTGGGTAACTGACTAGCTAGCCATACCTCAAATACCCAGGATTTCTCAATGGCATCCCACACAGAGGGTGTGGCTGTGTGTGAGTATCACATGTGTGTGTGCCCCAACCTTGGAAGAGCAAAACCATTACAGTCCATGTAAGAATGGAAACGGTGCTGTAACTATGTAAATACAGTGTGAAAAAGAATAACAAATATTTGTTGGGAATGATTAAAAGCTCCTCCAAATGGATTGAAGCCTTCCCCACATCGAATAAGGAAGCAAACAAAGACTTTGGCTAAATGCCTGTTACGTTAAATTGTTTCACGATTCAGCATACCACAAAGTTACGAAAAAAATAGTAGGGGGACACATTTCACCTGGGAGATAATGAAAGAATTGTGTGACGTGATGCAAGTTAAGAGAAATGTGCATGTACCGTTTCACCTGGACTCGAACGCTACAATGGTGTTCTGAAAAATAAAACGGACAAAAAATATGTGCTCAAACAGGACTTGCTACCCATAGCCATGTTTTCAATATGTTTCACCGCAGTCCGGGAAAACTGGCCTCAGTACACATGAGGTACTGATGGCCCATCCCTTGAGGACCCCCGCGTCACCACCAGCTGCAGTCCCAGATCTGCATCTGTTGGATGACATTATGATGAAGTACTGTATAGCTCTGACCAACTGTATTCCAGCTCTTCACTCACAGGTCTCTGCTGCCCAAACTCCCCTTGATGACCGTCCCCATCCCGATCTCCAGCCTGGAGATTGGGTAGTGGTCAACAGGCACCAAAGAAGTAAAGAACCTTTAAAACCCAGGTGGAAGGGACCACATCAGATCACCCTCACCATCTCAACAGCGGTAAAGTGCATAGGGAGACACCTGGTACCACGCCTCCCACAGTAAGCAAGTAGCAGACCCAGAAGAAGAATGTGTAACAGAAGAAGATGTTACTACTTTTAGTCCTACAAGTAGGGTCACTCTGCTTACCCTGGCTGTGAGCATCCTCTGGGTGGCAGCAGACTTTGAGCAAGAAGCGGGTAAAAGTGTTAGTAACCTCTCCCCTACCTCTCTGCTCCAACGAGGCCCGCCATCCACAGGGGGAAGCCCAGAACCAGATGACCCCGCTGACATGAACCCTGATCCCAAGCTAAAATGTCTGTAACTAAAGGTCTGTAAATTAAAGGTTCGTAAAATAAATGTCCATAACTAAAAGGTCCCGAACTAAAAAGTCCCCAACTAAAAGGTCCCAAACTAAAAGGTCCGTAACTGAAAGGTCCATAACTAAAAGGTCTGCCACTCAAAGGTCCCCAAGTAAAAGGTCTGTCACAAAAAGGTCACAAACAAAAAGGTCCGAAAGTAAAAGGTCTGTAACTAAAAGGTCCGTAACTAAAAGGTCCGTAACTAAAAGGTCCTTAACTAAAAAGTCCGTAACTAAAAGGTCCAAAACTAAAAGGCACATAACTAAAAGGTCCCCAAATAAAAGGCACTTAACTAAAAGGTCCCCAACTAAAAGGTCCGTAACTAAAAGGTCCCCAACTAAAAGGTCCCCAACTAAAAGGCACGTAACTAAAAGGTCCCCAAATAAAATGTCTGTAACTAAAGGTCTGTAAATTAAAGGTTCGTAAAATAAATGTCCGTAACTAAAAGGTCCCGAACTAAAAAGTCCCCAACTAAAAGGTCCCAAACTAAAAGGTTCGTAACTGAAAGGTCCATAACTAAAAGGTCTGCCACTCAAATGTCCCCAAGTAAAAGGTCTGTCACAAAAAGGTCACAAACAAAAAGGTCCGAAAGTAAAAGGTCTGTAACTAAAAGGTCCGTAACTAAAAGGTCCGTAACTAAAAGGTCCGTAACTAAAAAGTCCGTAACTAAAAGGTCCAAAACTAAAAGGCACATAACTAAAAGGTCCCCAAATAAAAGGCACTTAACTAAAAGGTCCGTAACTAAAAGGTCCCCAACTAAAAGGTCCCCAACTAAAAGGCACGTAACTAAAAGGTCCCCAAATAAAAGGTCTGTATCTAAAAGGTCCCCAACTAAAAGGTCCCCAACAAAAAGGTCTGCAACTAAAAGGTCCGTAACTAAAAGGTCTCCAACTAAAAGGTCCGTAACATAAAGGTCCCCAACTAAAAGGTCTGTCACTAAAGGTTCCCCAACTCCATAACTAAAAGGTCCCCAACTAAAAGGTCCGTAACTAAAAGGTCTGAAACTAAAATGTCCCCAACTAAAAGGTCCGTAACTAAAATGTCCCCAACTAAAAGGTCCGTAACATAAAGGTCCCCAACTAAAAGGTCCCACACTAAAAGGTCCAACACTAAAAGGTCCTTTCACTTAAAGGTCCGTAACTAAAAGGTCCGTAACTAAAAGGTCCCCAACTAAAAGGTCCGTAACTAAAAGGTCCCCAACTATAAGGTCCATAACTAAAAGGTCCGTAAGTAAAAGGTCCGTAACTAAAAAGTCTGTAACTAAAAGGTTGTCACTAAAAGGTCCCTAACTAAAAGGTCTGTCACTAAAAGGTCCCCAACTAAAAGATCCATAACTAAAAGGTCCCAAACTAAAAGGTCCGTAACTAAAAGGTCCATAAAGAAAAGGTCCCCAACTAAAAGGTCTGTAACTATAAGGTCTGTCACTAAAAGGTCCCCAACTAAAAGGTCTGTAACTAAAAGGTCTGTAAGTAAAAGGTCCCTAACTTTAAAGGTCCCCAACTATAAGGTCCATAACTAAAAGGTCCGTAAGGAAAAGGTCCGTAACTAAAAGGTCTTCACTAAAAGGTCTTCACTAAAAGGTCCCTAACTAAAAGGTCTGTCACTAAAAGGTCCCCAATGAAGAGGTCTCCAACTAAAAGGTCTGTAACTTAAAGTCTGTCACTAAATGGTCCCCAACTAACAGGTCCCCAACTAAAAGGTCCGTAATGAAAAGGTTCATAACTAAAAGGTCAGTCACTAAAAGGTCTGTAACTAAAAGGTCCCCAACTAAAAGGTCCGTAGCTAAAAGGTCCCCACCAAAATATATGCCACTAATAGGTCCGTAACTAAAAGGTCCATCACTAATTGGTTCCCAACTAAAAGGCCTGTCACTAATATTCCGTACCTAAAAGTTCGGTCACTAAAAGGTCCCCAACTAAAAGGTCTGTAATTAAAAGGTCCCCAACTAAAAGGTCTGTCAGTAAAAGGTCCCCAACGAAGAGGTCTGTCACTAAAAGGTCTGTAACTGAAAGGTCTGTAACTAAAAGGTCCCCAACTGAAAGGCCTGTCAGTAAAATGTCCCCAACTTAAAGGTCCGTAACTAAACGGTCCGTCACTGAAAGGTCCTTTCACTAAAAGGTCCATAACTAAAAGGTCCGTAACTAAAAGGTCTGTCACTAAAGGTTCCGTCACTAAAAGGTCCTTTCACTTAAAGGTCCGTAACTAAAATGCCCTTTCACTAAAAGGTCCCCAACCTAAAGATCTGTCACTAAAAGTTCCCCAACTAAAAGGTCCCCAACTAAAAGGTCCGTAACTAAAAGGTCCGTCACCAAAAGATCCCCAACTAAAAGGTCTGTCACTAAAAGGTCCATAACTAAAAGGTCCGTCACCAAAAGGTCCCCAACTAAAAGGTCTGACACTAAAAGGTCTGACACTAAAAGGTCTGTAACTATAAGGTCCCGAACTAAAAGACTGTCACTAAAAAGTCCCCAACGTAAAGGTCCGTAACTAAAAGGTCCGTAACTAAAAGGTCCACAACTAAAAGGTCCGTCACTAAAAGGTCCCCAACTGAAAGGCCTGTCAGTAAAATGTCCCCAACTTAAAGGTCCGTAACTAAACGGTCCGTCACTGAAAGGTCCTTTCACTAAAAGGTCCATAACTAAAAGGTCCGTAACTAAAAGGTCTGTCACTAAAGGTTCCGTCACTAAAAGGTCCTTTCACTTAAAGGTCCGTAACTAAAATGCCCTTTCACTAAAAGGTCCCCAACCTAAAGATCTGTCACTAAAAGTTCCCCAACTAAAAGGTCCCCAACTAAAAGGTCCGTAACTAAAAGGTCCGTCACCAAAAGATCCCCAACTAAAAGGTCTGTCACTAAAAGGTCCATAACTAAAAGGTCCGTCACCAAAAGGTCCCCAACTAAAAGGTCTGACACTAAAAGGTCTGACACTAAAAGGTCTGTAACTATAAGGTCCCGAACTAAAAGACTGTCACTAAAAAGTCCCCAACGTAAAGGTCCGTAACTAAAAGGTCCGTAACTAAAAGGTCCACAACTAAAAGGTCCGTCACTAAAAGGTCCCGAACTAAAAGACTGTCACTAAAAAGTCCCCAACGTAAAGGTCCGTAACTAAAAGGTCCGTAACTAAAAGGTCTCTGTAACAAAAAAAAATGTAACTAAAAGGTCCGTAGCTAAAAGGTCCACAACTAAAAGGTCCGTCACTAAAAGGTACCCAACTAAAAGTCTGTCACTAAAAGTTCGTACCTAAAATGTCTGTCACTAAAAGGTCCCCAACTAAAAGGTTTGTAACTATAAGGTCCCCAACTAAAAGGACCCCAACTAAAAGGTCTGTAGCTAAAAGGTCTGTAACTAATAGGTCTGTCACTAAAAAGTCCCCAACTTAAAGGTCCGTAACTAAAAGGTCCGTAACTAAAAGGGCCCCAACTAAAAGGTCCGTAACTAAAAGGTCCGTAACGAAAAGGTCCCTAACGAAAAGGTCTGTCACAAAAAGGTCCCCAACTAAAAGGTCCGTCACTAAAAGGTCCCCAACTAAAAGGTCCGTCACTAAAAGGTCCCCAACTAAAAGGTCCCCAACGAAGAGGTCTGTCACTAAAAGGTCTGTAACTAAAAGGTCTGTAACTAAAACGTCCCCAACTGAAAAGTCTGTCACTAAAATGTCCCCAACTAAAAGGTCCGTAACTAAAAGGTCCCCAACGAAAACGTCCCCAACTCAAAGGTCCGTCACTAAAACATCCATAACTAAAAGGTCCTCAACTCAAAGGTCCGTCACTAAAAGGTTCCCAACAAAAAGGTCCGTCACTAAAAGGTCCCCAACTAAAACGTCTGTCACTAAAAGGTCCGTCACTAAAAGGTCCCCAACTAAAAGATCCCTAACTAAATAATTTATTTTATGTCCTTCTAGCTATAGGGTATTTCCCATTTCATTGTATGTAATACACCCTCCTAACGTACAATATAGTATGTACACAGGTCATTGGATTGGTCTACAACAGAACATATTTGTAATGTGATTCCTTTTTCTCTTTCAGAAAGCCACTCCCCAGACCCCAAGGGGGATATTATATTACCAAGACAAACAGCCTCAATGAAAGGTTTGGCCAACAAGTGTCTCGCTGAATTGGAAATATGCTTTCTCTCTCTGTGAGGAATTCTCTTTTCACTCCTCTTCTTTCCTCTCTTCTTTACCAGATCTCATGACAGGCAGCAGTGGTTCTTTCTCCTAGCTGTTAGCCTCATGTTATACCTGCACACCTGTGTTCATATACTATTCAAAATCTTTCAAATAGATTGAGCGTTTTGCTCTAGTCTTCCTGGAGTGCCAGATGGGCGGTGTTTGCCTTTTGGGATTATTCTATTGGTCCATTGAGCCAGGCAAGCTCAATCAAGCACAGATTAAGTGTTTTAAAGTTATTTCAAACAGTATTTTTGACCACGTATATTTACCTGTGCAAAGCTAGGTGGTGGCCCTCTAGAATTTCAAACCTAGCTACTTCGTCTACCTCTTTTGTGAGAAAGTGTAACTGAGTCGATAAACTTGACAGGAATTGTTCTTCTGCCCGCTCCCAATAGGCTAAACTCTGTGTGCCTGTTTGCTTGAAAAGTTCCCCTGTGGGAAAAAAAGGTTGTGAACATAAGGATTATTAGATAAGCCACTTCTAAAGATCTGAATCAGATTTCACACAGATGCAGGAGAAGAACGAATGCATCTTTCAAAATGGCATCCCCTTTTTGTGTTGATCTTACTCCAATACAAACAGTCGGTGGGTGATGCAGTGACTTTGGATTGTTGATTTATTACTGATTAATAGCTTGAAATTCATTACTGATTAATCATTGAAAATGAACACCATGCTACTCTGCAGAGATTGGTTATGTCATATTCTTTAATATATGTCAGTATCCATTTTTGCTTTGTTGCCATTGAGATATCACACCACTATATGGCTCTTTAGATTGCTAGTTCAGCCCATACATTACAGAACTAAGTATCTCTTACTGTCATGTTTCCTATGATAGTTTCCATATATTCTACACAAACAGAAATCTGCTACTTCAGTACAGTCAAAGGTGAGTCAAAGTGGCTTTACAATAGCAAGTCAACTTTTGTGCAAATCAAATCAAATCAAATTGTATTGGTCACATACACATGGTTAGCAGATGTTAATGCGAGTGTAGCGAAACGCTTGTGCTTCTATTTCCGACCATGCAGTAATATCTAACAAGTAATCTAACAATTTCACAACAACAACCTTATACACACACAAGTGAAAAAGGAATGAATAAGAATATGTACATATAAATATATGGATGAGCGATGGCCGAACGCCATAGGCAAGATACAGTAGAAGGTATAGAGTACAGTATATACATATGAGATGAGTATTGTAGGATATGTAAACATGATATAAAGTGGCATTGTTTAAGTGACTGGTGATACATTTATTACATCCAATTAGTGGCTAGAGATCTGAGTCAGTATGTTGGCAGCAGCCACTCAATGTTAGTGATGGCTGTTTAACAGTCTGATGGCCTTGAGATAGAAGCTGGTTTTCAGTCTCTCGGCACTTCTTCCACCGGAGGTGTAGATTAAAGTGTTGACATTAGCCTCCTTCCTCTGCCATTATCTCTTAATGGCATTAACAGCTCCTTCTCAACACGCTCAAGGCAGACAGACGAGGTTTCATAAAATAATTGTTGTAGTTTTAAAACATACATTTACATTTAAATTCAGTTGAATCTTTTCAATAATATTTCAATGGTATTCTAATTATATAATTATTTTTCAATTATATTCTGATGTAATCTCTTCAGGTTGTGTTGGAAAGGAAAGGGTTAACACTGAAGAGAAAAAAATATCAAAATCAGGATTTTTCTTTTGTGGTCTCTGGGGAGATCAATCTAGATAGCTAAATCCACCATTAGCTAGGCCCTCAGAAGCTAGAATGAAGGCATTTGACTTGTAATGGCTAGGACCATTTTTACAAAAACATATGGAAACTTCCGCCTTCTCAAATAAAATAAAATCAAAGTTTATTGGTCAGGTACAAAGATTTGCAGATAGCGTCAACAATGCCGTAATAATATCTAGAAAACAATAAAAAACAATACGCACATAATCCAAAAGTTAAAAGAAAGAAATCCGTAATATAAATATATATACATTATATACTGTATATAACGGTGTATAGACAGAATGGACAGCATATGAATAGAAAAGGTGTGTACAGCAGTAGTTATATAGGATGAGCCTTGACTAGAGTATAGTATATACATATAAAGTTGGTAAAACAGGATGTAAACATTATTAAAGTGACAAGTGTTCAAGGACTCTATGTACATAGGACAAAGTAGTCTCTAAGATGGATGGTAGAGTACAGAGTGGTAGCCTTTATTTAACTAGGCAAGTCAATTAAGAACAAATTCTTATTCACAATGACGGCCTACCCCAGCCAAATCCTAACCCGGACGACGCAGGGCCAATTGTGCGCCGCCCTATGGGACTCCCAATTGCGGCCAGTTGTGATACAGCCTGGAATCTAACCAGGGTCTGTAGTGACGCCTCTAGCACTGAGATGCATTGCCTTAGACCGCTGCGCCGCTCAGGAGACCCGTTAACAGTGCATAAGGTTTAGGGCAGAGTACTTGGCGGAGACCGGCTAGTAGTGACAGTCTGATGACCTGGAGATAGAAACTGTTATCAGCCTCTCGGTCCCAGCTTTGATGCACCTATACTGTCTCCTCCTTCTAGATGGTAGCGTGGTGAACAGACCGCTGCCCGGGTGGCTGAGGTCCTTGATGATATTCCTGTGATGTCGGGTGCTGTAGATATCCTGGAAGGCAGGCAGTGTGCCCCCGATGATGCGTTGGGCTGACCGCACCACCCTCTGGAGAGCCCTGCGTTTGTGTGTGTGGTGCCAGGACAACAATCTCTCCCTCAACGTCAGCAAGACAAAGGAGCTGATCGTGGACTACAGGAAACGGAGGGCCGAATATGCCCCCTTATTCACACCAACAGGGCTGTAGTGGAGCGGGTTGAGAGCTTCAAGTTCCTCAGTGTCCACATCACTAAGGACCTATCATGGTCCACACACATCAACACAGTCGTGAAGAGGGCACGACAACGCCTCTTTCCCCTCAGGAGTCTGAAAAGATTTGGCATGGGGCCTCAGATCTGCATGGCATGCGACCGCATGGCGCTACAGAGGGTAGTGCGTACGGCCCAGTACATCACTGGGGCCAAGCTGCCTGCCATCCAGGACCTATATACCAGGCGGTGTCACCCAAATCATAGACTGTCCTCTCTGCTACCACACAGCACGCGGTACCGATGCACCAAGTCTGGAACCAACAGGACCCTGAACAGCTTTTACACCCAAACCATAATAAGACTGCTAAACAGTTACCAGGACAATTTGCATTGACTCTTTTTTGCACTAACTCTTCTGACTCATCACATACGCTGCTGCTACTGCTTCTTATCTATCCTGTTGACTAGTCACTTTACCCCTACATATGTACAGTGGGGAAAAAAAGTATTTAGTCAGCCACCAATTGTGCAAGTTCTCTCACTTAAAAAGATGAGAGAGGCCTGTAATTTTCATCATAGGTACACTTCAACTATGACAGACAAAATGAGGAAAAAAAATCCAGAAAATCACATTGTAGGATTTTTAATGAATTTATTTGCAAATTATGGTGGAAAATAAGTATTTGGTCACATACAAACAAGCAAGATTTCTGGCTCTCACAGACCTGTAACTTCTTCTTTAAGAGGCTCCTCTGTCCTCCACTCATTACCTGTATTAATGGCACCTGTTTGAACTTGTTATCAGTATAAAAGACACCTGTCCACAACCAAACTCCAAACTCCACTATGGCCAAGACCAAAGAGCAGTCAAAGGACACCAGAAACAAAATTGTAGACCTGCACCAGGTTGGGAAGACTGAATCTGCAATAGGTAAGCAGCTTGGTTTGAAGAAATCAACTGTGGGAGCAATTATTAGGAAATGGAAGACATACAAGATCACTGATAATCTTCCTCGATCTGGGGCTCCACGCAAGATCTCACCCCGTGGGGTCAAAATGATCACAAGAACGGTGAGCAAAAATCCCAGAACCACACGGGGTACTCTAGTGAATGACCTGCAGAGAGCTGGGACCAAAGTAACAAAGCCTACCATCAGTAACACACTACGCCGCCAGGACTCAAATCCTGCAGTGCCAGACGTGTCCCCTGCTTAAGCCAGTACATGTTCAGGCCCGTCTAAAGTTTGCTAGAGAGCATTTGGATGATCCAGATGAGGATTGGGAGAATGTCAGATGAAACCAAAATATAACTTTTTGGTAAAAACTCAACTCGTCGTGTTTGGAGGACAAAGAGTGCTGAGTTGCATCCAAAGAACACCATACCTACTGTGAAGCATGGGGTGGAAACATCATGCTTTGGGGCTGTTTTTCTGCAAAGGGACCAGGACGACTGATCCGTGTAAAGGAAAGAATGAATGGGGCCATGTATCGTGAGATTTTGAGTGAAAACCTCCTTCCATCAGCAAGGGCATTGAAGATGAAACGTGGCTGGGTCTTTCAGCATGACAATGATCCCAAACACACCGCCCGGGCAACGTAAGGAGTGGCTTCGTAAGAAGCATTTCAAGGTCCTGGAGTGGCCTAGCCAGTCTCCAGATCTCAACCCCATAGAAAATCTTTGGAGGGAGTTGAAAGTCCGTGTTGCCCAGCGACAGCCCCAAAACATCACTGCTCTAGAGGAGATCTGCATGGAGGAATGGGCCAAAATACCAGCAACAGTGTGTGAAAACCTTGTGAAGACTTACAGAAAACGTTTGACCTCTGTCATTGCCAACAAAGGGTATATAACAAAGTATTGAGATAAACTTTTGTTATTGTAACAAACGAGACTCCCGCGGTTCCTCCTGCTCACCACCAGAGGGAACCCTCTCCTGAATATTAAGCCCTGAACTACAACTCCCACATACCTGGTTCTAATCACCGTTGCACCTGTCTCCCATTAATAGACTATTTAGGCTCTCTCTCCCTTTCTCTCTTTGCGAAGTCATGTTTCCCTGGTGATCATTTCTGAGCGTTTTCTCCCGTGTCTGTCATTTCGTGGTATTACTCTGGACTGTTTTTCCCTTTTTGATTCTTGCTGCCTGCCCTGGACTATATTCTTTACTGGACTGATTTTTGTAAGCTTGCTGCCTGCCCTGACCTAATGCCTGTACCTGGATTACGATTTGCCTTATCCCTGCTGTTGTGTTTGCTGGCGATTGACCCTGTTAAATGCGACCAAGATTGTAATAAAACTGCAAATGGATCCTCACTCTCATGGTGCTTCATTACAGAAGACTTCGCCACTTGGCGATCCAGCAGCTCTGGTCCAAATGTCCACGGAGATCTCCACTCAAGCAAACCAGCTCGCCGTTCATCAGCAGCAGCTAACCCATCTAACTACGATAGCGGAGGAACTCGTCCGGACGCTACAGAGGTTGCAGATGTCGCTTCCGAACTCAGCCCTCCTCAGCCCGAACGCAAGTATGGGCACCTCTCCACCACCGGCACCCACAGTTAACCCACGTCTGGCTCTCCCTGATAAGTTCGGTAACCCCACTAAGAGTAAAGGGATTTCTACTGCAATGTTCATTATTCATTGATCAACAACCAGCGATGTATGTCACTGGCGCCAGCAAGATTTCCCTGGTATGTTCTCTCCTCACTGGCAGAGCGTTAGAGTGGGTAACGGCGGTTTGGAGAGAGGATGGCACGGCTTTTCCATCGTTCGTACCTTTCTTCAACGCTTCCGGGAAGTATTTGAACACCGGAGGAGGCATGAGAGCTGGTGACCGACTACTCGCGTTGAACCAGAGGCGGGAATACTGCAGCAAAATATGCCTTGACATTTCGCACTCTGGCAGCTCAAACCGACTGGGTTGAGAGCACGCTTAAACTGCTCTTTCGCAAGGGACTCAGCTTGGAATTACAGTCTGAACTGGCCTGCCGAGATGAAGGGAGATCGCTGAATCAATTCATCGAACTCACCATACAGATTGACAATCTGATTCGATCACAGCGCCCACTCAGAAGCGGGACCCACCAGCACACAATGCCCGTGACTCTGCCTCCAACCGAACCCATGCAGCTCGGATATACTCACCTGACTCCGGAGGAAACGTGAGCGCGCATACGTCAACATCTCTGCCTCTATTGTGGTCAACCGGGCCATCTAAGGGCGTTTTGCCCACAAGACCACCTCCTCGTAATCCCTCTTCGGTGAGTCCTTGTGTTCAAGCACACCACTCCAGTTCTTGCATCAAAGTGCCGATCGTATTATCTCTAGAGGACAATCATATAACCACATCAGCACTATTAGACTCCGGAGCAGCCGGCAACTTTATGTCTCATGAGTTTGCCCAACAACAACAATTTCCATTAATCACCTGTGACTCTCAATTGGCAGTGGAGGCGCTAGATGGGCGACCTCTCGGCGATGGGAGGGTCCTGCACACCACCGTGGACCTTCGACTACAGACCGGTACCCGCCACACGGAGGTAATTCGCTTCTACGTCATCACATCACCCCATAACCCGGTAATCCTTGGGCTTCCTGGCTACGGCAACATAACCCGCTCATCTCATGGAGGAGGGTCGTATCATCAAATGGGACCCGTCATGCCACTCCAACTGCTTAACTGGCAGCCCTTCACTCTCCATTCAGGCCGTTACAGTAAAGGACGAGCCAGCTCTTTCCCCACTCTACCCATTGAATACTCTGACCTCATCGAAGCTTTCCAGCAAGACCAAGGCGATGGAACTACCCCCTCACCGATCAAGCGACTGTGCCATCGAGCTACTACCAGGTACAAAGCCACCCAAGGGCCGAATCTTTCCACTATCTCAACCCGAATCAGAAGCCATGAAAAACTACATCGAGGAAGAACTATCGAAGGGGTTCATTAGAACATCGACATCACCTACAGCCGCGGGCTTCTTCTTTGTTAAAAAGAAAGACGGTGGTTTACGCCCCTGTATTGACTACCGGGTTCTCAACGACATCACTGTCAAGTTTCGATATCCTTTACCGCTGGTTCCAGCTGCCCTAGAACAACTCCGCCAAGCCAAGTACTTCTCCAAACTGGACCTCCATAGCGCCTACAACCTCATTAGCATCCGGGACGGTGATGAATGGATGACAGCCTTTTCTACCAGCACTGGGCACTATGAGTATCTGGTTATGCCTTTCGGGCTGTCTAATAGTCCCTCCGTGTTTCAATCATTTATCAATGACGTCTTTCGGGACATGCTGAATCGCTGGGTAATTGTGTACATTGATGACATTCTCATCTATTCCAACACCTATGAAGAACATGTGCAACATGTGAGAACAGTATTGCAACGACTCATAGATCACCAGCTATAGGCCAAAGCAGAGAAGTGCGAATTTCACCAGACTTCCACATCTTTTTTGGGCTACATCATCAGCCAGGAGGAGTCGCCATGGGCGAGAAGAAGGTCAAGGCCGTTCTAGACTGGCCCCTGCCAGTAACCTTAAAGGAGTTACAGCGCTTCTTGGGATTTGCTAACTTCTACCGGCGCTTCATCAGGAATTTCAGCTCGGTAGCCGCCCCTTAACCTCTATGACTAAAAGAAACTCATCACACCTCACCTGGTCAACTACAGCACAGGAGGCTTTCGCAGAACTCAAGGCACGTTTCACATCGGCCCCCATCCTCCACCACCTAATCCTGAACTCCGTTTACAGTTGAGGTGGGCGCATCTATCACGGGCATTGGAGCTATTCTTTCACAGCGGCACGGATCCCCACTCAAGCTCTATCCGTGCGCCTATTATTCCCGCAAACTTAGTCCAGCCGAGCAGAACTACTGACGTCGGAAACCGGGAACTGTTGGCCATGAAAGCAGCTATGGAGGAGTGGCGTCATTGGCTGGAGGGAGCTAAACATCCCTTCGTGATTCTAACGGACCACAAGAACCTGGAATACTTGAGGTCTGCCAAGAGACTGAACCCCAGACAAGCGAGGTGGGCACTCTTCTTCACACGATTTGACTTCACTGTTACCTATCGTCCCGGTTCTAAGAACACCAAGGCAGACGCATTATCACGCCAACGCGACGGTGTAGCGCCCACTGAACCCAAGGAAACCCTGCTTCCTGAATCGTTAATCGTGGCCCGATTCAGTGGGACATCATGACAGAGCTCACCCAAGCCAACTCACAAAGGACCCCTCCGCCCGAATGCCCCCCTAACAAAACGTTTGTACCTCAGGACCTCTGTCAGAAAGTGCTAAAGCAAGTTCACTCCGTACTCAGCTCCGGTCATCCGGGAATCGCGCCACGGTTCACCTGCTTCAGAACAGCTTCTGGTGGCCAACCTTGCGGGCAGGCGCAATAAAGTTCATTAACGACTGCACCACCTGTAACACAAATAAACATCTCAGACAACTACCATCGGGCCTACTGCAACCACTACCAGTTCCCCACCGACCATGGTCCCATCTCGCCATAGACTTCATTACCGATCTCCCCAAGTCCAATGGGAATACCACAATACTCACTGTCATAGATCGCTTCTCCAAGGCTTGCCGGTTGATTCCACTCCCAAACTACCTACAGCATTGGAAACTGCCGAACTCATGTGCAACCTGGTGTTCGCTTCTATGGCCTGCCAGAGGACATCGTGTCGGACCGAGGGCCCCAATTCACATCCAGAGTATGGTCAGCATTCTTCCAACAACTCAACATCAACATTAGCCTCACTTCAGGGTATCACCCACAATCTAACGGTCAAACAGAACGCCTCAATCAAGAGATCACCCGGTTTCTCAGATCCTACTGTCATCAGAACCAAGCAGACTGGAGTCGATTCCTCATGTGGGCGGAGTATGCACAGAACTCACTCCAGAAACCCTCCACCGGTTTAACCCCATTCCAGTGTGTAATGGGCTTCCAACCTCCCCTGTTTCCATAGTCAGGGGAACCCACCGAGGTACCCTCTGTCAATGACTGGCTCCAGAGAAGCGAGGACATCTGGAGTCAGGCCCATACCCACTTACTACATGCAGTCAGGAGACAGAGGCCAATCGCCACCGCCGCCCCAACCCGAATATACTCCAGGTCAATGGGTCTGGCTATCCACTCGAGACCTCGCCTCAAACTCCTGCAAGAAACTCAGTCCCAGGTATGTGGGTCCCTTCCAAATAGTCAAACAAATCACACCAGTTTCCTTCCGTTTGGCATTACCCGCTAATTACCGTATCTCTCCTACTTTCCATGTATCTCTTCTCAAACCCGCTGGTGGTCCGAGAGCGGAGGAGGAGGAGCAGACCAGTGAGCAGGGCCCCACCCATCTTGGTGGGCGGCGAGGAGGTATATCGGCCGAGATCTACTCGATTCCAGACGCCTTGAGGCAGGCTCCTCCAATATCTGGTAGATTGGGAGAGTGCGGACCGGAGGAGCGATCCTGGGTTAATGCAGAGGACATACTCGACCCGCACTCATGACTGAGTTCCATAGGGCGCACCGGAGAAACCGGCCCCCGACCTCGAGGAAGACCCGGCGTCGTTCGCCTCTTGGCGTCAGGAGCCGCTCACAGGGGGGGCTCTGTAACAAGCGAGACTCCGCGGTTCCTCCTGCTCACCACCAGAGGGAACCCTCTCCTGAATATTAAGCCCTGAACTACAACTCCCACATACCTGGTTCTAATCACCGTTGCACCTGTCTCCCATTAATAGACTATTTAGGCTCTCTCTCCCTTTCTCTCTTTGCGAAGTCATGTTTCCCTGGTGATCATTTCTGAGCGTTTTCTCCCGTGTCTGTCATTTCGTGGTATTACTCTGGACTGTTTTTCCCTTTTTGATTCTTGCTGCCTGCCCTGGACTATATTCTTTACTGGACTGATTTTTGTAAGCTTGCTGCCTGCCCTGACCTAATGCCTGTACCTGGATTACGATTTGCCTTATCCCTGCTGTTGTGTTTGCTGGCGATTGACCCTGTTCGTACGACCAAGATTGTAATAAAACTGCAAATGGATCCTCACTCTCATGGTGCTTCATTACAGTTATTGACCAAATACTTATTTTCCACCATAATTTGCAAAGAAATTCATAAAAAATCCTTCAATGTGATTTCCGGGATTTTTTTTCCTCATTTTGTCTGTCATAGTTGAAGTGTACCTATGATGAAAATTACAGGCCTCTCTCATCTTTTTAAGTGAGAGAACTTGCACAATTGGTGGCTGACTAAATACTTTTTTTCCCCACTGTACATATCTACCTCAATTACCTTGTACCCCTGCAAATCGACTCGGTACTGGTACCTTGAGTATAAAACCAAGTTATCGTTACTCATTGGGTATTTATTGTTACTTGTATTATTATGTGTTATAACTTTTCTATTATTTCTCTATTTTATTTCTCTCTGCTTTGTTGGGAAGGGCCCGTAAGTAAGCATTTCCCTGTTAGTCTACACCTGTTGTTTATGAAGCAGGTGACAAATTAAATTAGATTTTTTATAAGTGTAGTTTAGTAGTATATAGTATTATAATATACAGTTGATGTCGAAAGTTTACATACACCTTAGCCAAATACATTTAAAAACAGTTTTTCACAATTCCTGACATTTAATCCTAGTAAAAATGTTCTGTCTTAGGTCAGTTAGGATCACCACTTTATTTTAAGAATGTGAAATGTCAGAATAATAGTAGAGAGAATGATTTATTTCAGCTTTTATTTATTTCATCACATTCCCAGTGGGTCAGAAGTATACATACACTCAATTAGTATTTGGTAGCATTGAGATGAGTAATGTAGGATATGTAATAGCATTGTCAAACGTTTTGGGTAGACTTCCACAAGCTTCCCACAATAAGTTGTGTGAATTATGTCCCATTCCCCCTGACAGAGCTGGTGTAATGAGTCAGGTTTGTAGACCTTGCTCATACATGCTTTTTCAGTTCTGCCTACACATTTTCTGTAGGATTGAGGTCAGGGCTTTGTGATGGCCACTCCAATACCTTGACTTTGTTGTCCTTAAACCATTGTGCCACAACTTTGGAAGTATGCTCGGGGTCATTGTCCATTTGGAAGACCCATTTGCGACCAAGCTTTAACTTCCTGACTGATGTCTTGAGATGTTGCTTCAATATATCCACGTAATTTTCCTACCTCATGATGCCATCTATTTTGTGAAGTGCACCAGTCCCTCCTGCAGCAAAGCACCCCCACAACATGATGCTGCCACCCGCGTGCTTCACGGTTAGGATGGTGTTTTTCGGCTTGCAAGCCTCCCCCTTTTTCCTCCAAACATAACGATGGTCATTATGGCCAATCAGCTATACTCTTGTTTCATCAGACCAGAGGACAGTTCTCCAAAAAGTCAGATCTTTGTTCCCATGTGCAGTTGCAAACTGTAGTCTGGCTTTTTTATGCCGGTTTTGGAGCTGTGGCTTCTTCCTTGCTGAGCGGCCTTTCAGGTTATGTCAATATAGGACTCGTTTTACTGTGGATATAGATACTTTTGTACCTGTTTCCTCCAGCATCTTCACAAGGTCCTTTGCTGTTGTTCTCAGATTGATTTGCACTTTTCGCACCAAAGTACGTTCATCTCTAGGAGACAGAACGCGTCTCCTTCCTGAGCGGTATGACGGCTGCATGGTCCCATGGTGTTTATACTTGCATACTATTGTTTGAACCGATGAACGTGGTACCTTCCGGCATTTTGATTTTTTTCTCTTTTTTTTCTGAGGTCTTGGCTGATTTCTTTTGATTTTCCCATGATGTCAAGCAAAGGGGCACTGAGTTTGAAGGTAGGACTTGAAATACATCCACAGGTACACATCCAATTGACTCAAATTATGTAAATTAGCCTATCAGAAGCTTCTAAAGCCATGACATCATTTTCTGGAATTTTCCAAGCTGTTTAAAGGCACAGTCAACTTAGTGTATGTAAACTTCTGACCCACTGGAATTGTGATACAGTGAATTATATGTGAAATAATCTGTCTGTAAACAATTGTTGGAAAAATGACTTGTGTCATGCACAAAGTAGATGACCTAACCAACTTACCAAAACTATAGTTTGTTAACAAGAAATTTGTGGAGTGGTTGAAAAACGAGTTTTAATGACTCCAACCTAAGTGTATGTAAACTTCCGACTTCAACTGTAGCGTAGCATATGTCGTATATTTGAAGATACAGTACATTCAGGGCAAAAGGGAAAAACTGATTATGCCGAAGCTTAAAAAACACAAACTCCAAACATCTTTAAGAATAGTTCTTTATGTATTTCTCATGTGAAACGAATGACAATCATACTACACAAATATAAGCAAGTACTGCTGTAACAGTCAGAGAAAACAACTCTGGAAATTAGTACATAACATAAAATACATAAAATAAAATACTGTATATAACTGTAAATTATTGCTTGATTGCTATTTCGTTTTCTGGATAACTACAGTACAAGACATAATATTCAGATTTCAACAGAACAGTCTACAACAGTAACGGACTTTGACCGTTTTGTAGACGTTCCAAAAACATACATTTAAACTGAGTCCATTTTTAACACAACACAATAAGAATTGATTTGATCGAGCATTTCAGAACTTTTTATTTATTTTGATCTTTACATCAACATAAAATTAGAAGCCAACATTCTTTTAGCTGCATACTGGAATTGGCGTCGGCAACAAAAACACTATAAATATTTCTCGTTTCGCCTGTGACCCAAAATGCTCCCAGTTTCAGAGACAGCAGTCAGTAGAAAACATCAGATCGGCCTCGTCAACATAATCATTATCTTAGTCATCAATCAGCAATATTATCTCCAGTCAGCACAACTAGAAACTGTCTGTGCCATTGCACCTCTGAAAGGACAAAGCTTGCACTTGAAATTATGTTCCAGGGACAAACACTAACAAAAGCACACATTTGTTCTGTGGTTGCAACCAACCATCCTCTCAAAAGACACATTTTCCTGTTTTTCCTACCACACCTATTCAGTAGTACACTCCTGCACATATATCCAAAGGCCTCCGAGCCTTCAAACCCCCAGTAGCGAGAGATGTTGAGTGTTAAACTCACGTGAGTTTAACACTAAACATCTCTCGCTACTCTGCTAGTGAGAAGGCTACCCAGGTGTTCATCTTGAAAAACAGAAGTTTAAAAAAAGAACCAAATAAATATTGAATATTCTCTCTAGCAAGACTGCCTCTACAGTGAGAAGAAAAAAGACTGCCTCTACAGTGAGAAGAAAAAAGACTGCCTTTACAGTGAGAATAAAAAAGACTGCCTCTACAGTGAGAAGAAAAAAGAATGGCTTCACAGTGAGAAGAAAAAAGAATGGCTTCACAGTGAGAAGAAAAAAGACTGCCTCTACAGTGAGAAGAAAAAAGACTGCCGTTACAGTGAGAAGAAAAAAGACTGCCGTTACAGTGAGAAGAAAAAAGACTGCCGTTACAGTGAGAAGAAAAAAGACTGCCGTTACAGTGAGAAGAAAAAAGACTGCCGTTACAGTGAGAAGAAAAAAGACTGCCGTTACAGTGAGAAGAAAAAAGACTGCCTTTACAGTGAGAAGAAAAAAGACTGCCTTCACAGTGAGAAGAAAAAAGACTGCCTTCACAGTGAGAAGAAAAAAGACTGCCGTTACAGTGAGAAGAAAAAAGACTGCCGTTACAGTGAGAAGAAAAAAGACTGCTGACAATAAAGTGCTCGCATGCAGACAGACCATCTTTTGTTTACTAATATGAGCAAAAAATAAGTGATTTTTCATGCTGTCTAACACGGATAAGGTTTAGGTTAACTGCCGAGGCCCAAATGTACAGTACTGAACACCTGAATACTCCCCCCTCAACGGTTGGGCTTTTATTTTGTAAAAAAAAAACACTGGTTTCAAAACACCTTTTCAGGTTAGGAATTAAATCAAGGACTCTTATATGGAAAATTCTGTATACAACAGACTACATGGAATAGTCTGTATACAACAGACTACATAGAACAGTTTGTATACAACAGACTACATGGAATAGTCTGTATACAACAGACTACATAGAACAGTTTGTATATAACAGACTACATAGAATAATCTGTATACAACAGACTAAATAGTCTGTATATAACAGACTCACTATATGGAGAATGTTTGTGAAAAACTAAAACATTAGGGACCTTTTATGGCATTAAAACCACTGTAATAACAGTTGACATTATAGTTGACATTTTATATTTTTTTGTTATTCAAGGTGCATTGTCAGGAGAAAAACCTATAATTCTGGAAAAAGTTACTCTTAAATTTACTCCTAAAATATTTAGGATAAGATTCAGATGAATGACTAAAAGCACACTTAATTCATTTATTTTGAATTGTATTTGGGAGTTGGGAAGAACTTGGTGTGAGCAAAGTAATTTGGAGTAATTAAGCCGCATTTGCACCAGGGGCGCTGTACTACTATGGCTGACCCTGTAAAGCACATTTCATGTATTAATAAAACACATTTTTAATTATTTATTTTTTTACTTTCTCTTTAGTTTCTTGAGTTTCCAATGGTTTGTGCTGTGACTGCAAGGTGAGATGAAGGCTTTGGTTGCTATCTCCAGAGGCTGGGTGGCTAATGAAACTTTTCAATTTCTCAGCAAAGCTTAATGTCAATCATTAAAACCTAATGGACTATTTCCACCTACTGACTACTGAGCTATTTACAGCAAGAACTAAGAAGCAGTCTGAAACGTTTAAGAGCTGACAGAGGAAAGTCAGGACAGTCCTTTAGTGTAGCTCCAGAGATAGAAAGATCGAGAGATTTTCAGTGCAAAACAAGCCATATAGGTCTGAGAAGAAGAAAGCTGTGTTGATATCATAACAAGACCACAGAACATTACCGGAAAGATAGAATATAAATAAATGCCCTCCGAAAATGTCAACACTCCCGTAGGAGATTAGTCTTAGCTTTTACTCCTACTCTAAAGCCCAACTATTAGGCTTTACTCCTACTCTAAAGCCCAACTATTAGGCTTTACTCCTACTCTAAAGCCCTACTATTAGGCTTTACTCCTACTCTAAAGCCCAACTATTAGCTTTTACTCCTACTCTAAAGCCCAACTCTTAGCTTTTACTCCTACTCTAAAGCCCAACTCTTAGGCTTTACTCCTACTCTAAAGCCCAACTCTTAGCTTTTACTCCTACTCTAAAGCCCAACTCTTAGCTTTTACTCCTACTCTAAAGCCCAACTCTTAGCTTTTACTCCTACTCTAAAGCCCAACTCTTAGGCTTTGCTCATTTCCAAAAGCCCAACTCTTAGGCTTTGCTCATTTCCTAAAGCCCAACTCTTAGCCTTTACTCATATCCAAAAGACCAACTCTTAGGCTTTTACTCACACTGTAAAGGTCTCATTCACTCTGTCTTTTCACTCACTCAGCCAGCCTCTCCCCTCTCACCTGACACTATAAAACTAGAGATATGCGTGTCGTCAAAAGCTTCATTCCATTTCCCTGTCATCTTGACCAGTATAAAATGCCTCAGCTCCCGACTACGTTAGTAAGCATGCAAAAAACTATTGTTTGTGGTATCAAATACATGTTAAGAAGAATGCACACCTAGTTCAGCAACACTTCAATAGACACCTCTCTGATTAAAAGGACATAAAGCAGACCGCCAAAATGTTTTAAATAAAATGCAAACACCACCACAACTTTGATGTTACCACATAACCACCTGTTGCTATGTAGTGTGACCTGCTTTATACAGCAGTTTAGTATTTGAGTCTCTGTAGGAGTATGTTCTCATATATACATGAAGACAAGAAGAGGAATACCAGACAACCGATCCTCATTCTGTGTTAGCAGAAACAACCAATCAGCTGATATGATAAATAGCAGAAGAAGAACACATTTAAATAAAAAAAGTAAATAAAAATAAACCTCGTTGGAGGTATTGCATGTCCCCAAAAGACCACTGCGCGACACAACTAACCAGTGACAGTAAGCAGGAAGGAAAGAAGTACTACTACAGAGGAACTACTACAGATGAGAGCTGAGTGTATAATCTATGACAGGGTGCCTGCTTTAGGAGGACAAGGTGTTACATTACCGCCCCTGGCTGATCCGAGGTCAGGGGTCAAGAGTTAGGCACCCCCCCCTCCCTTGCCTTTGTGTGTGATGAGTGTGTGTAAATCTCATCCATCCTCCATCGTCCATACAGGCCAGGCCGCCTCATCCCATCCAATAGCCATGCTCCCTCCACAAACACCACCAACTGTCTGCTGTTTGTGTGTTTTGGGTTGAACTGAAATGAGGGGCGTTGTCTTGCTGTGCTGTGCGACTGCAGAGACAGAGAAGACAGGGCTTGGTGCGTGTGTGTGTTGGGGTCGTAGGTGTGGGGTCCGTAACGGGCGTCCTAGTTCAGGACTTGCGATGGGCCGTCGGGGCGCCGGGTTTGGACGATCTGCTGTTTCTGCTTGGGCCGCGCTTCATCGTTGTCATCCTCTGCATCGCTGTCGCACACATGCACCACAACGCTGGGGGTTGACTCAGTGCCCGCATGCAGTTCATACTTCTCCCCTAAGGAAGGAGAGGGTAGGGAGGGTTGGAAGGAGAGAGACAGGGAAGGATAGAGAAAGAGAGAGAGAAAAGAGGTAGAAAGGGGTTGAGAAAGAGAAGTGTGAGAAATACTTTGATACAGCAGACTTGATTTGCCTTTAGAATGCTACAACCATCAACAGGCCTACATCAGCATTCCAGGTTCAATCTCTTGATTAGATGGCCAATGAAAGTCTGATCTACAATTGAAGCAGATTGAACAGACTGCAGGAACAGATCCAGGCCTATAGTACCAGAGGTAGAGGAGCCTGTAAATAAGCCCCAACAGACATAATAAACAACGCTAACCGCTAAGCCGCAGGATCAGAAAATCGAAATTAAATCACATTTGATTGGTTGCATACACGTATTTAGCAGATTTTATTGCAGGTGTAGCGAAATCCTTGTATAACATGGCTCCTCTGGAACTATGAACTGAGTGTTAGCCTAGCCTAGTGCTAGCTGAAAGAGGGAACATCCCCTGCTATGGCTGACGTTATCAGCTGGAATAACACTGGCTGGCTGGCTGCAGCCTAATGAAATGTACTGCAGGCTAGGATAGGATCACACTGGCTCTTGTTGCTATCGTGTGTCAAACTACTCCAATAGTAGAGGAGACAGAATACATATATGTAGTATCCTTAGAGGCTTCTTAGATTGATGACTCCTGACACGTGAGTACGGTTTAGTATTTAATTACAACTTAGAATTACATTCTCTAATGCACCTGGCTTAAGCTACCTGAAGCTTTCTTCAATCACGGTTATATAGGCAGACATAGGAAATGGCTACGGATAGCGGAAAGCAAACCCCTGTCTTAAGTCAATACTGCCATCTATTGGTAAACCTAAATATACCAGGTTACTACATTCCCCCCCCCATTTAAAGCTAATAACCAAACTTTATTCCTTTCTGAGCTATGCTATTTTCATATTTACATTTATTTTTTTTACAAACATGATCTCTTTTAGGATCTGAAAAAGTCTGGTGGACGTCTCTCTCTAATAGAGCGTCTCAGAGGTGGTGTAGCTGGTTTCACCAGATCTTCACCTCTTGATGGTGAAACAAAGTCCTTTTGTGGAGACTTCACAGGAGGAGGTCGTCCCGGACTGGTGGTCTCAGGAAGTTGAGCATTGTTGGTCTCAGGTGGTTTGTCCAACTGCAACTCTGGGGAACGTTCCAATGTCCCGTCTTGCTCGTTTAAGCCTTGATCCAGATCCCCGGATGGAACTGGCATTTGAGCTCGGATCTGATCCACGTGTCTCCTTAGTCTTTGTCCACTTCCAATGATCACAGTATAAGATACTGGTCCTGAGCAATTCTCAATGGTAGCTGGAATCCATTTAGGACCAAACCCATAGTTTCCTGTATAGACATCATCTCCCGGTGAGAAACTTCTGAGTTTGGCTCGGTTGTCATGATTACATTTTTGATTCCATTGCTTTTGTTGTATTTTCATTTTCAGGTCTGGTCTGATGAGATCCAAGGTTGACCTTAACCTCCTCGACATCAACATTTCTGCAGGTGACAACCCAGTTGTAGCTTGAGGAGTGATCCTGTAGCTAAACAAGAATCTGGGCACCTTCGTCTCAATGCCGGGCCCTTGCATCTTCCTCATCCTCTCCTTCAAGGTCTGAACCGCACGTTCTGCTAATCCGTTTGAAGATGGGTGAAAAGGGGCCGACGTTACACGCTGAATTCCGTTTTGCTTCATGAAACTTGTGAATTCAGTGCTTGTAAAACAAGTAGCATTGTCGCTAACCAACATTTGAGGCAATCCCATAACACTGAAGCTTTGTCTCAACTTCTCAATCGTTGCGTACGATGTGGACGTGTTCATGGGGTAAGCATCCATCCACTTGTAATGAGAGTCAATCAGCCCAAGGAACATTTTTCCTAGGAAAGGTCCAGCGTAGTCCACATGTACTCGTGTCCATGGTTTATCCGGCCATTCCCATGGATGTAATGGCGCGGTGGGGGGTGACTTCCTGTTACTCTGACAATCTGCACACAGGCTAACCTCATTTTCTACATCCTGGTCCATCTTTGGCCACCAGACGTATGACCTCGCTAGGCCTTTCATTCTCGACATACCTGGATGCGACAACTTCAGTAGCATTCTCCGCCCTTGTGGTGGGATAACTACTCTTGAACCCCACAGAACACATCCATCTCGAACACTCAATGCCAAGCGGCGAGTGTAGTAAGGCATGATCTGAGGCTCTGTAACTGTAGGCCATCTTTTCAGGATAAATTCATGCACTTGTGATAACGTCACATCCTTTGAAGTCCATTGCCTGATTTGTGCGGTGTTCACCGGTGCATCATCCAACACATCGATCATCAAGACCTGGTCATTTTCTTCTTCCTGAATGATGATTTCTGGAACGGGCAGCCTACTCAGAGCATCAGCATTCCCATGGTGTCTACCTGGTTTGTAAATTATTCTGTACTCGTAGGCTCTGAGCCACACAGCCCATCGTTGAACTCTTGGAGAGACCATTTGTGGTACTGGCTTTTGTTCATGGAACAGAGAGATCAGAGGCTTATTATTGGTCACAATAGTGAATGTTCTCCCGTATAAGTACTTGTGGAATCTCTGTATTCCGAATATGATAGCCAGTCCTTCTTTGTCCAGCTGAGAGTACTTTTTCTCCGCTGGTGACAACGTTCTTGACATGAACTCGATAGGTTTCTCTGCACCATTCTCCATCCGGTGTGATAGCACCGCCCTCACACCATACGATGAGGCATCACACGATAAGATGAGATCTCTGTCTGCTGAGTAGTGCACTAGCACTTCAGCTGATTGCAATAACACCTTTGACTTTGCAAAAGCTTCTTCCTGTCTTTCTGACTATTTCCAGGTCACATCCTTCCTTAACAGTTGATGCAGAGGAGCTAAGAGGGTAGAGAGGTTCGGGAGTTAGCGATTATAATAATTCAGTAAGCCTAGATAGGCTTTCAGCTCTGTAATGTTTGTCGGAGCTGGAGCTTCCACAACAGTCCTCACTTTAGCTTTGACAGTGTGTAACCCCCTGGCATCCATCTTGTGACCCAGGTACTGCACTTCATCAGCTAACAGTGTACACTTGCTCCTCTTCAGCCGGAGACCGGCGTCCTCCATCCTCCTCAAAACTTCACCTAAGTTTCTGAGAAGTTCCTCCTTTGTGATTCCCGTGACAAGAATGTCATCGAGGTAAACCGCTACCTTGGCTATCCCCTGCAGAACTCCCTCCATTGTTCTTTGGAAGATAGCTGGTGCAGAAGACACCCCGAAAGGTTATAGTAAACATCCCTCTGTGGGTGTTAATGGTCAGGTACTTCTGTGAAGCTTTAACCATTAGCACTTGCTGATATGCGTGACTCATGTCCAGTTTTGTAAACTGTTGCCCTCCGCTTAACGTTGAAAGCAATTCCTCCACTTTGGGTATGGGGTACTGCGCTCAGAGCTGCTCTCTTTTACTGTATGGCACGCAGTTGCGCCCCCTTGCCTGCAAATCCAGTGCATTTCTATTCGGGGACTCCATGGCCTGGGCCAGTTTGAGTGCATTCTCAAATGTAAGATTAGGTTCTGATAACAAGCGTATTTGTATCCTGTCATCATTAATCCCACACACCAGCCGATCGTGTAGCATTTGCGATAATGTATTCCCATAGTTACAGTCCAATGCTAGTTTTCTCAACTCAGCCACAAATTCCCCCACTGATTCGGTAGGTTTTCTCATGCGTGAATCAAACTTGAATCTTTGGACTATCTCACTGGGTTTGGGGTTGAAGTGATTTTTTAATAGATCGACTAGCTCTATGAATGACTTTTCTTCTGGTTTATCTGGGCTCAACAGGTTTCTCATTAAGCTGTAAGTCTGTGCACCGACAACGCTTATGAGTATGGATTTCTGTATAGCGGCATCAGTTATTTTATTAGCAGCAAAGAAATGTTCCATTATTTCACAGTACTCCTACCATTCCTGATTTTTAGGATCAAATGGTGGTAGCGAGCCTATTGTTGCCAAAGCCATCTTTTCCGATTCTCTCTCCCCTCACACAGTCAATAATTTGTCCTACCCGTATCCAGGGAATCACTCCTTCAGAATCTTCCACCGCTCACTTGAGTCTCACATCCAGCGTCACACGCCAAACACTTAGATTGATGACTCCTGACACGTTAGTACGGTTTAGTATTTAATTACAACTTAGAATTACATTCTCTAAAGCACCTGGCTTAAGCTACCTGAAGCTTTCTTCAATCACGGTTATATAGGCAGACATAGGAAATGGCTATGGTAACTATGGTCCCAGCTGCCTTGAGATCATTGACAAGATCCTCCCGTGTAGTTCTGGGCTGATTCCTCACCGTTCTCATAATCATTGCAACTCCACGAGGTGAGATCTTGCATGGAGCCCCAGGCCGAGGGAGAATGACAGTTATTTTGTGTTTCTTCCATTTGCGAATAATCGCACCAACTGTTGTCACCTTCTCACCAAGCTGCTTAGCGATGGTCTTGTAGCCCATTCCAGCCTTGTGTAGGTCTACAATCTTGTCCCTGACATCCTTGGGGAGCTCTTTGGTCTTGGCCATGGTGGAGAGTTTGGAATCTGATTGATTGATTGCTTCTGTGGACAGGAGTCTTTTATATAGGTAACAAACTGAGATTAGGAGCACTCCCTTTAAGAGTGTGCTCATAATCTCAGCTCGTTACCTGTATAAAAGACACCTGGGAGACAGAAATCTTTCTGATTGAGGGGGGTTCAAATACTTATTTCCCTCATTAAAATGCAAATCAATTTATAACATTTTTCACATGCGTTTTTCTGGATTTTTGTTGTTGTTATTCTGTCTCTCACTGTTCAAATAAACCTACCATTCAAATTATAGACTGATCATTTCTTTGTCAGTGGGCAAACGTACAAAATCAGCAGGGGATCAAGTACTTTTTTCCCTCTCTGTATGTATATATATATATATATATATATATATGTATATATATACACACATTTAATCCATGCCATAACAGTAATGTTTTGTTAATAATGTCCTGTTAGTATTTAACAGGACATTACTGTTATGGCATGGATTAAATGTTACATGATTCCTAAAAAATACAGCCAGTATCAGTACACACCATCAAACTGAGATATCACAGATAAGATTTGATGTAGTCGGTTCTGTGGGATCCGGAGAATCCCAGGGTTAAGCAACACAAATGCCCTCATCACAACTGCCTGAAATACATATGTAGATTGCATCACAATTGCCATGGAGACCAGACAGGGCCAAGGGAAACATGAGAATAGGTTTCCCACACTGCAGTCTGACAGAAAAAGGCCCTGTTTTGTTTTGGGAAGGTCACTACCACGGGTGGCCAGCAGAGAGCGCTAGCGGGCCACACTGCAGCAGCGCACTAATGTGATTTAGAGGCAGACTAAAGAAGCCCAAGCAAGACCCAGGGCCTATTTCCTGATGCCTTCTGGCGTTACCATAGTAACAGCACTGTGGTGGTGGGTCTTGACTACAACATGGTAAATCATGTAATGTAGGAATCATGACTTTTCCGGTAATGCATTATGCTGAGGGGCTGGCAGCGGTGCATAAAAGATTAAGCCAAGTCAGAGCAATGCTCAATGACATCTTCTTTGACAGCCGTTCAGGTTTGTAGGGCAGACCAAATAGAGGCACTCAAAGTGCTCCAATATTCAGATGTCTGGAGTTCCAGACAACCACAGACAAAAACCCAGGCTGGGTGTGGCCAAGACAATCTCTTTGCCTCCCGAATCTACTAAATCATATAATGGTGTAACTAACTACAGCGTCTGTCTGCCGTTAAGTTCGCATATTACTGGTGAGGAGGGTTTCCTTTCCACAGATAACCAGGGTCTATAACATCGTAAACAAATATAATAATAATATGTACATTCTTTCCGAAGTGTGCACTTGTTCACTTTCCTTCATAGGGATCTCATTAGCATACTCCTTGCATCCATTCTTCTCGTCTCAAAACCCATTGGAGGAGAAGGCCAAAGTGGAGGAGACGAGGAAGGAAATGGCTGAAGTAAGAAACATGGTGAAAACTCCTTCTAGCTCAATACTTTTACATTTGTTGGGGAGTTGTGTACGAGTGCACACTTCAGGAGAAAGGACACAGTATTGGACCGCACAGACAAGACTCCAAATGACACAGTGAAGCATTCTGAGAGCTCGGTGACCTCTTGAACCACATGACCCTACTGCCCTGTCTCCAGTAGAAAGAACACTCCCTGTTTGATATGGCTGGCATTTCTCAAAGGTCACCTCCTGACTGCCAACGCTAGCCCTTTACCTAGCAAGAGAGACAGGGACAGAGTATGGCCAACGCTAGCCCTTAACTCAGCCAGACAGACAATCAAGGAGTATGGCCAATGCTAGCCCTTAACTCAGCCAGACAGACAGCTACAGAGTATGGCACATGTTAGCCCTTAACTCAGCCAGACAGACAGCTACAGAGTATGGCACATGCTAGTCCTTAACTCAGCCACACACAGTCACAGAGTATGGCCAATGCTAGTCCTTAACTCAGTCAGAGAGACAGTCACAGAGTATGGCCAATGCTAGCCCTTAACTCAGCCAGACAGACTGGCTCAGAGTATGGCCAATGTTAGCCCTTAACTCAGCCAGACAGACAGCTACAGAGTATGGCACATGCTAGTCCTTAACTCAGCCAGACACAGTCACAGAGTATGGCCAATGCTAGCCCTTAACTCAGACAGACAGACTGGATCAGAGTATGGCACACGCTAGCCCCTAACTCAGCCAGACAGACAGCCTCAGAGTGTGGCCAATTCTAGCCCTTAACTCAGCCAGACAGACAATTCCAGAGTATGGCCAATGCTAGCCCTTAACTCAGACAGACAGTCTCAGAGTATGGCATTAGGAAGTATGGGTGCCATAAGAGAGAGCCATTAAAGAAACAAAATAGCACTCATGCGTGTTGGGCCAGTAACCGAAAGGTCGCTGGTTTGAATCACCGAGCCGTCTAGGTGAAAAATCTGTCGATGTGCCCTTGAGCAAGGCACTTAACCCTAATTGCTCCGGTAAATCGCTCTGGATAAGAGCATCTACTAAATTGAAAATATTGTAAGGATGAATCTCTTTTTGATGCACATACATACTTAGATAACCGTCCAGCATACTGCACAAAGAAATTGGATGTACAGTGAGGAAAAAAAGTATTTGATCCCCTGCTGATTTTGTACGTTTGCCCACTGACAAAGAAATTATCAGTCTATCATTTTAATGGTAGGTTTATTTGAACAGTGAGAGACAGAATAACATAAAAAAAATCCAGAAAATCGCATGTGAAAAATGTTATGAATTGATTTGCATTTTAATGAGGGAAATAAGTATTTGACCCCTCTGCAAAACATGACTTAGTACTTGGTGGCAAAACCCTTGTTGGCAATCACAGAGGTCAGACGTTTCTTGTAGTTGGCCAACAGGTTTGCACACATCTCAGGAGGGATTTTGTCCCACTCCTCTTTGCAGATCTTCTCCAAGTCATTAAGGTTTCGAGGCTGACGTTTGGCAACTCGAACCTTCAGCTCCCTCCACAGATTTTCTATGGGATTAAGGTCTGGAGACTGTCTAGGCCAATCCAGGACCTTAATGTGCTTCTTCTTGAGCCACTCCTTTGTTGCCTTGGCCGTGTGTTTTGGGTCATTGTCATGCTGGAATACCCATCCACGACCCATTTTCAATGCCCTGGCTGAGGGAAGGAGGTTCTCACCCAAGATTTGACGGTACATGGCCCCGTCCATCGTCCCTTTGATGCGGTGAAGTTGTCCTGTCCCCTTAGCAGAAAAACACCCCCAAAGCATAATGTTTACACCTCCATGTTTGACGGTGGGGATGGTGTTCTTGGGATCATAGGCAGCATTCCTCCTCCTCCAAACACGGCGAGTTGAGTTGATGCCAAAGAGCTCCATTTTGGTCTCATCTGACCACAACACTTTCACCCAGTTGTCTTCTGAATCATTCAGATGTTCATTGGCAAACTTCAGACGGGCATGTATATGTGCTTTCTTGAGCAGGAGGACCTTGCGGGCACTGCAGGATTTCAGTCCTTCACGGCGTAGTGTGTTACCAATTGTTTTCTTGGTGACTATGGTCCCAGCTGCCTTGAGATCATTGACAAGATCCTCCCGTGTAGTTCTGGGCTGATTCCTCACCGTTCTCATAATCATTGCAACTCCACGAGGAGAGATCTTGCATGGAGCCCCAGGCCCGAGGGAGATTGACAGTTCTTTTGTGTTTCTTCCATTTGCGAATAATCGCACCAACTGTTGTCACCTTCTCACCAAGCTGCTTAGCAATGGTCTTGTAGCCCATTCCAGCCTTGTGTAGGTCTACAATCTTGTCCCTGACATCCTTGGAGAGCTCTTTGGTCTTGGCCATGGTGGAGAGTTTGGAATCTGATTGATTGATTGCTTCTGTGGACAGGTGTCTTTTATACAGGTAACAAACTGAGATTAGGAGCACTCCCTTTAACTTCTTAGGGAGCGGCTGCATAGGTGACGGTTTTGGAGAGTCTGGCGTGCCCAAAGTAAAATGCATGCCACTCAGGCCCAGAAAATAGGATATGCACATAATTAGTACTATTGGATAGGAAACACTCTGAAGTTTCTAAGAGTGTTAAAATAATGTATGTGAGTATAACAGAAGTGATATAGCAGGCGAAAATCAGAGGAAAATCCATGCGGATTTGCTGTTTTTTTTTGTAAATGAGCATCTTCTCCATTGTGCCTATCGCATACAACTTTATGTAGGACTGAGACTGCAGTACCTATGGCTTCCACTAGATGTCAACAGTCAACAGTCAAAGACTGGGAATTCTAGCAATGACCAGAACGGATAGGGACAGGAAATTGTCAGGCGACCACTTTTGTAAACAAGGTTTGACGTGCGCGAGATTGTGAACGCGCACCACTTTATTTTTGTTTTTGATTGAGAGGGGGTCAAATGCTTATTTCCCTCATTAAAATGCAAATCATTTTATAACATTTTTCACATGCGTTTTTCTGGATTTTTTGTTGTTATTCTGTCTCTCACTGTTCAAATAAACCTACCATTAAAATTATAGACTGATCGATCATTTCTTTGTCAGTGGGTAAACGTACAAAATCAGCAGGGGATCAAATACTTTTTTCCCCTCACTGTATGTACGCTACTTGGTGCACTTTCTGGGACCTTACTGTCATCCTAGGATTCTCACAATATAGCATAGCACATGGAGCTGATGAGCTCAGTTCAGCTAACAGTGCCAGTAGATACATGCTATATGAGTTTGTAGGGGTGTGTAGACTGTCAATATGCATGTATGTACGTATGTGTATGTGTGTATGAGTGTGTGTGTGTGTATGTATGTACTGACCTGGGCCCAGCTTGGCCACCGCACACAGCAGGTCGTAGTTGATGACAGGCGTGGCGTCTTCGCTCTGGCTCCAGCCCACAGGCGGCGAGGCAGGGGGCGAGATGAGGAACTGCTTGACGGGCGCAGGAGGAGCCAAGTACGACTTGTCTATATCCTCCCCAGAATTCTGAACCTATAGAAGGTGGAGAGGAGGAGAGGAGAGTGGGACATGTCAGAATGGATGTCAGTGATAAAATCTGGGTCATGTTCAATTGGAACGGAAAATGTTGAAAACATTTAGCAACTGAAAAGGAAACAAGTCTAGGTAGTCCCTGCCTGTTTTGGTTTTCTACTGTTTGGTGCTTAATGAACACGACCCTGTCTCCATTCCCAATCGACCTCTTACTCTTACCCCTATAGACCCTTACCCCTATAGACTCTTACCCCTATAGAGTCTTACCCCTATAGAACCATATCCCTATAGACCCTTACCCCTATAGACCCTTACTCCTATAGACTCTTACCCCTATAGGCCCTTACCCCTATAGACCCTTACCCCTATAGACTATTACCCCTATTGCCCCCAGTAGAGGAATACCACTACATTATCAATGGGGAGACTACAGTAGAGAAATACCACTACATTCTCAATGGGGAGACTACAGTAGAGAAATACCACTACATTCTCAATGGGGAGAGTACAGTAGAGAAATACCACTACATTCTCAATGGGGAGAGTACAGTAGAGAAATACCACTACATTATCAATGGGGAGACTACAGTAGAGAAATACCACTACATTCTCAATGGGGAGACTACAGTAGAGAAATACCACTACATTCTCAATGGGGAGACTACAGTAGAGAAATACCACTACATTCTCAATGGGGAGACTACAGTAGAGAAATACCACTACATTCTCAATGGGGAGAGTACAGTAGAGAAATACCACTACATTCTCAATGGGGAGACTACAGTAGAGAAATACCACTACATTATCAATGGGGAGAGTACAGTAGAGAAATACCACTACATTCTCAATGGGGAGAGTACAGTAGAGAAATACCACTACATTATCAATGGGGAGACTACAGTAGAGAAATACCACTACATTCTCAATGGGGAGAGTACAGTAGAGAAATACCACTACATTCTCAATGGGGAGACTACAGTAGAGAAATACCACTACATTCTCAATGGGGAGACTACAGTAGAGAAATACCACTACATTCTCAATGGGGAGACTACAGTAGAGAAATAGAGAAAGGCTAAAAGCCTGCACACAAATATGCTCCTCCCGATTGCTTTGATTCAACCTGCAGCACAAGTGCCTTCAGGAAGTATTCAAACCCTTGACTTATTCCACATTTTGTTGTGTTACAGCCTGAATTCAAAACAGATTCACCCATCTACACACAATACCCCATAATGACATAGTGAAAACAATTTGTAAGACATTCTAGCAAATGTATTGAAAATGAAATACAATATTTGCACATTATTCTTTTCAAAATTCTTCAATCTCTATCAAATTGATTGTTGGTCATTTTCAGGTCTTGCCATAGATTTTCAAGTAGATTGAAGTCAAAACTGTAACTCGGCCAGTCAGGAACATTCACTGTCTTCTTGGTAAGCAACTCCAGCGTAGATTCGGCCTTGTGTTTTAGGTTATTGTCCTGCTGAAAGGTGAATACACATCCCAGTGTCTGATGGAAAGCAGACTGAACCAAGTTTTCTTCTAGGATGTTGCCTGTGCTTAGCTCCATTCCATTTATTTTTTATCCTGAAAAACTCCCCAGTCCTTAACGACTACAAGCATATCCGTAACATGATGCAACCACCACTATGCTTGAAAATATGGAGAATGGTACTCAGTAACGTGTTGTATTGGATTTGCCCCAAACATACACTACATGACCAGAAGTATGTGCATCGGCACCGATGCATCGGCACCGATGTTGGGCGATTAGGCCTGGCTCGCAGTCGGCGTTCCAATTCATCCCAAAGGTATTTCGATGTGGTTGAGGTCAGTGCTCTGTGCAGGCCAGTCGAGATTGCATGGCTGTGTGCTCGATTTTATACACCTGTCAGCAAGGGGTGTAGCTGAAATAGCTGAATCCACTCATTTTAATGGGTGTCCACATACTTTTGCATATATAGTGTAACACTGTATTCAGGACAAAAGGTGAATTGCTTTGTCACATTTTTTTGCAGCTTCACTTTAGTGCCTTGTTGCAAAACAGGATGCATGTTTTTGAATATTTTATTCTGTACAGGCTTCCTTCTTTTTAATCTGTCAATTAGGTTAGTATTGTGGAGTAACAACAATGTTGTTGATCCATCCTCAGTTTCCTCCTTTCAGATTTATTAACCTCTGTAACTGCTTTAAAGTCACCATTGGCCTTATGGTGAAATCCCTGAGCGGTTTCCTTCCTCTCCGGCAACTGAGTTAGGAAAGACACCTGTATCTTTGTAGTGACTGGGTGTATTTATACACAATCCATAGTGTAATTAATAACTTCACCATGCTCAAAGGGATATTCAATGTCTGCTTTTTTTTTTTTTTACCATCTACCAATAGCTGCCCTTCTTTGTGAGGCATTGGAAAACATCCCTGGTCTTTGTGGTTGAATCTGTGTTTGAAATTCATTGCTCGACTGAGGGACCTTACAGATAATTGTATGTGTGGGGTACAGAGATGATGTAGTCTTTCAAAAATCATGTTAAACACTTATTTTACACAGAGTGAGTCCATGACTTGTTAAGAAAATGTGTACTCCTCAACTTATTTAGACTTGCCATAACAACAGGGTTGAATAATTATGGAGATCTTTTCATTTTTAATTAATTTGTAAAAATTAAAAAAAAATAAAACATAATTCCACTTTGACATTATGGGGTATTGTGTGAAGGCCAGGGACAAAACATCTAAATGTCATCCATTTTAAATTCAGGCTGTAACATAGCAAAATGTGGAAAAAGTCAATGGAGGTGAATCAATTCAGAAGGCACTGTAGTGATCACATTCTGGAAATTTGATCACTAGAAGCGGTTGATCACAATAATTACAGTAGGCGCATTCACTATAGCAGAATGCAATGTATTTGTTGTTGCGACCAGGATGTTGTTGGGGCCAGTGTTGTTGGGGCCAGTTTCACACCGTTGGAGAGTACAGTGCATGCCCTAGGATTCAGTATACTGCTCTGAGTTTAGCCTCTGTAATACCTGGGGTCGTGCTCATTATGCACCAAATTAATGAAAACAGACTAACTGGAAGAAAACAGACAAAAAAAAGCAGTTCTAACCTGGACTGTAATGACTCCCATATCTCCCAACAGGCCCCAGTTCCGTCCCAAACCTTCCCCCAGGAAGAGCTCACTCACCTGGGCAAAGTAGAGCTTGAGCTGCTTGCCGTTGAACTCAGTCTCATGGAGCTCGATGCGAGCGCGGGCGGCCGCCTCCGGAGTGCTGAAACTGATGCGGACTCGCCTGAAGCTCTTGAACATCTGGAAGGACGTCTGCTCGTCATAGATCCTGAACAGGGCCTCGAACCTCTCCTGAGGGGAGAAGGAAAGAAAGAGAGGACGGACATTTTAGACTACAGATGATCCTGCACTTGTCCTGAAATGTCTCGATAAAGGAATAATCCATTCAAAAACAGCATCCTGTAGTATGTTTCAAGGTGCTGATTATGTAGTTCTACTGTTTGCTGTAGTTTTACATAGCTATGAATTAAAACGCCAATTCATGTTTCTAGCTCTATCACAGGTTTGTGCTTGGAAATGTCTAACTATGACATTGCATTGATGTTCCTTGCTTGATATGTTGGTATTTACTTCTGATACAGTCCCAACATGTTTTGCATGTTAGTAATACATTTTTCAAGAAACATGACTTTCAAGAATCATGTTGGGCATTGCTTGTAAGGTAGCATAGCCCAAGGGCACCGCTACGTGGCTGACGCACATTTCCGTTTCTCACAAAAGGGACAATAATGTATCTATTCTATTTATTCGTCAAAAGGAGCAGAAATACAGTGTGAGAGACGGGAGTAGCGGAAAGGTTAGGTGAATCATTCAGCCATTTGAAACAGGATATGATCCTGTCATTTGAGCAATAGGGGACATAGGGGTGTCCCATGTCATAGATCCTCCTGTTGTCACCCCTGTCCTCTGTTGTGGTGGCACTCTAGGGGCATATCCTACGGTTAGGGGATTTTCAAGGAGTCTATTCTTTCTCTCTCATCAAACCTGTTCCGGAGAGAGGGAAGACAAGTAGCCATAAAACTAGGCAACGTTTAAAAGGAACTGGTGTCGACTGCCTGCTGGTCGGCTTGGCTGTGCCATTTTGGGCTAGAGCAACTGTGATAGAATTCGGCTGAACAGAAAGGCTCTCAATCACATACATGCTGTAGTTTTACTAAAAGGACACAATTGAATGAATGCATATACTATGACACAAAATAAGAGTTAGTCCTCAAAATAAAACTAAAATAATATTGGTATGTGTACTGTAGGGGTATGTGTCAGACTTTACTATTGGTACAAGATCATAACAAGATCATATCATGTAATTCACCTCTTGTTCCAATAGTATCGTCCAACACACAGAGCTTTAGAGTCTATATACAGTGCCTTCAGGAAGTATTCAGACCCCTTGACTTTTTCCACATTTTATTACGTCACAGTCTTATTATAAAATGGATTAAAGCAGCGGTCTAAGGCACTGCATCTCACTGCTACAGGTGTCACTACAGACTCTGGTTCGATTCCAGGCTGTATCACAACCGGCCGTGATTGGGAGTCCCATAGGGCGGCGCACAATTGGCCCAGCGTCGTCCGGGTTAGAGTTTGGCTGGGGTAGGCCATCATTGTAAATAAGTATTTGTTCTTAACTAACTTTCCTATTTAAATAAAGGTTAAACAAAATAAAAAAAATAATGGCAAACAAAAACAGGTTTTTAGACATTTTTGTACATTTATATATGTTTTTAAAAACTGAAATACCTTATTTACATACGTATTCAAACCCTTTTCTGTGAGACTCGAAATTGAGCTCAGATGCATCCTGTTTCCATTGATCATCATTGAGATGTTTCTACAACTTGATTGGAGTCCACCTGTGGTAAATTCAATTGATTGGACATGATTTGGAAAAACACACCTGTCTATATAAGGTCCCACAGTTGACAGTGCATGTCAGAACAAAAAACAAGCCTCGAGGTCAAAGGAATTGTCCGTAGAGCTCCAAGACAGGATTGTGTCGAGGCACAGATCTGGGGAAGGGTACCAAAACATTTCTGCAGCATTGAAGGTCCCCAAAAACATTCTTAAATGGAGAAGGTTTGGAACCACCAAGACTCTTCTTAGAGCTGGCAATCGGGCCAAACTGAGCAATTGGGGGAGAAGGGCCTTGGTCAGGGAGGCCAAGCGCCACATCTGGAGGAAACCTGTCCCCATCCCCACTGTGAAGTATGGTGGTGGCAGCATCATGCTGTGGGGATGTTTTTCAGCGGCAGGGTCTGGGAGACTAGTCAGGATCGAGGCAAAGATGAATGGAGCAAAGTACAGAGAGATCCTTGATGAAAACCTGCTCCAGAGCGGCCCAGCCAGAGCCCGGACTTGAACCCGATCAAACATCTCTGGAGAGACCTGAAAATAGTTGTGTAGCAACGCTCCCCATCCAACCTGACAGAGCCTGAGAGGATCTGCAGAGAAGAATGGGAGAAGCTCCCCAAATACAGGTGTGCCAAGCTTGTAGCGTCATACGCAAGAAGACTCAAGGCTGTAATCGCTGCCAAAGGTGCCTCAACAAAGTACTGAGTAAAGGGTCTGAATACTTATGTACATGTGAAATTCCTGTGTTTTATTTTTAATAAATTAGTAAAAATGTCTAAACCTGTTTTTTCTTTGTCATTATGGGGTATTGTGTGTAGAAATTTAATCCATTTTAAAATAAGACTGTAACGTAACAAAATGTGGAAAAAGTCAAGGGATCTGAATACTTCCTGAAGGCACTATATGGTAAATATAGGCCACCTGTGGTAAATTCAATTGATTGGACATGATTTGGAAAAACACACCTGTCTATATAAGGTCCCACAGTTGACAGTGCATGTCAGAACAAAAAACAAGCCTCGAGGTCAAAGGAATTGTCCGTAGAGCTCCGAGACAGGATTGTGTCGAGGCACAGATCTGGGGAAGGGTACCAAAACATTTCTGCAGCATTGAAGGTCCCCAAAAACATTCTTAAATGGAGAAGGTTTGGAACCACCAAGACTCTTCTTAGAGCTGGCAATCGGGCCAAACTGAGCAATTGGGGGAGAAGGGCCTTGGTCAGGGAGGCCAAGCGCCACGTCTGGAGGAAACCTGTCCCCATCCCCACTGTGAAGTACTAAAAGGACACAATTGAATGAATGAAGCATTTACTATGACACATATAAGAATTAGTCCTTAAAATAAAACAAAAAATAATATTGCTACGTGTATGTGTCAGTCTTTACTATTGTAATTCCATGCAATTCACCTCTTGTTCCATGCAATTCACCCCGCACATTGACTCTGTACCGGTACCAACTGTATATAGCCTCACTATTTTTATTTTACTGCTGCTATTTAATTATTTGTTACTTTTTTTGTTTGTCTTTTTTTTTTTTTTATTAAATGCATTGTTGGTTAAGGGCTTGTAAGTAAGCATTTTTCACTGTAATACACCTGTTGTATTCGACGCATGTTGACAAATTAGATTTTATATTGAGATATGAACGTGTCAAGGTATGAGACGTTACTGATTATAGTAACAGGTTGATAAGGACAGTAAGCTGTGGGAAAGTTAAAAGTGAATAAGCTGCTTGTACAAGAAGAGCACTCCCCAATCCCCAAACAAATTCCCTCAGCTGCTTTCCAGCCAAAGCTACATGTAACTGCCAAAATAATGGAACCACTTGAGTCAATGAGGGATACAATGTATATTGAAAGCAGGCTTCCACACAGGTCTGGTTCCTGAGTTAATTAAGCATTTAACATCCCATCATGCTTAGGGACAGTTGCCTATTATTTTGGCTATCATGGCTAGAAGAGATCTCAGACTTTGAAAGAGGGGTCTTAAAGGAGCATAGGGGTTTTAAAGGGTGTCTCAGTCACCAGATCTCAACCCAATTTAACACTTATGGGAGATTCAGGAGCGGCGCTTGAGACAACGTTTTCCACCAGCATCAAGAAGAATACCAAATTATGGTATTTCTCTTGGAAGAATGGTGTTACGTCCCTCCAATAGAGTTCCAGACACTTGTAGAATCTATGCCAAGGCACATTGACGCTTTTCTGGCTCATGGTGGCCCAAAGCCCTTGCATAGGGACACTTTCCACTGAGCCTCTGTACTGAAGGAGTAGTGATGAAACCCCCACAGAGCCACTGTACTTAAGGGGTAGTGATGAAACCCCCCCAGAGCCTCTGTACTGAAGGAGTAGTGATGAAACCCTCCAGAGCCTCTGTACTGAAGGAGTAGTGATGAAACACCCTCAGAGCCTCTGTACTGAAGGAGTAGTGATGAAACACCCTCAGAGCCTCTGTACTGAAGGAGTAGTGATGAAACCCCCACAGAGTCTCTGTACTGAAGGAGTAGTGATGAAACCCCCACAGAGCCTCTGTACTAAAGGAGTAGTGATGAAACCCCCCAGAGCCTCTGTACTGAAGGAGTAGTGATGAAACCCCCACAGAGTCTCTGTACTGAAGGAGTAGTGATGAAACCCCCACAGAGCCTCTGTACTGAAGGAGTAGTGATGAAACCCCCACAGAGCTCACTTTGATTATGACATTATGCCATTAAAATACGCAGAGTATGCTGTTTCCATGACTAATGCAAATTCTCGGCCTTCTGCCATAAATCAGTTTAATATCGAATGATTAGTGTGCATGTAAACGTGGTCAATGTATCGATCCGCAAGGACCTTCGTCGAAGACCATATTCAGTGAGTGAGAGTTGAATTTAAGAAATAAGGAACTAGACAACTGCAAACGGCCCAAATACCCCAAGTCACAATCTGCTTTCTATTTGGAATCAATCTCCCCATCACATCTGAGTGAATCCTGTAAATACTGTAAATCCTCAATAACAATCAAACATCTATATGTTGGCAGCACTAAGTACAGTGGGGCAAGTATTTAGTCAGCCACCAATTGTGCAAGTTCTCTCACTTAAAAAGATGAGAGAGGCCTGTAATTTTCATCATAGATACACTTCAACTGACAGACAAAATGAGGAAAAAAAATCCAGAAAATCACATTGTAGGATTTTTAATGAATTTATTTGCAAATTATGGTGGAAAATAAGTATTTGGTCACATACAAACAAGCAAGATTTCTGGCTCTCACAGACCTGTAACTTCTTCTTTAAGAGGCTCCTCTGTCCTCCACTCGTTACCTGTATTAATGGCACCTGTTTGAACTTGTTATCAGTATAAAAGACACCTGTCCACAACCTCAAACAGTCACACTCCAAACTCCACTATGGCCAAGACCAAAGAGCTGTCAAAGGACACCAGAAACAAAATTGTAGACCTGCACCAGGTTGGGAAGACTGAATCTGCAATAGGTAAGCAGCTTGGTTTGAAGAAATCAACTGTGGGAGCAATTATTAGGAAATGGAAGGCATACAAGACCACTGATAATCTTCTTCGATCTGGGGCTCCACGGAAGATCTCACCCGTGGGGGTCAAAATGATCACAAGAACGGTGAGCAAAAATCCCAGAACCACACGGGGACCTAGTGAATGACCTGCAGAGAGCTGGGACCAAAGTAACAAAGCCTACCATCAGTAACACACTACGCCGCCAGGGACTCAAATCCTGCAGTGCCAGACGTGTCCCCTGCTTAAGCCAGTACATGTTCAGGCCCGTCTGAAGTTTGCTAGAGAGCATTTGGATGATCCAGATGAGGATTGGGAGAATGTCATATGGTCAGATGAAACCAAAATATAACTTTTGGTAAAAACTCAACTCGTCGTGTTTGGAGGACAAAGAATGCTGAGTTGCATCCAAAGAACACCATACCTACTGTGAAGCATGGGGGTGGAAACATCATGCTTTGGGGCTGTTTTTCTGCAAAGGGACCAGGACGACTGATCCGTGTAAAGGAAAGAATGAATGGGGCCATGTATCGTGAGATTTTGAGTGAAAACCTCCTTCCATCAGCAAGGGCATTGAAGATGAAACGTGGCTGGGTCTTTCAGCATGACAATGATCCCAAACACACCGCCTGGGCAACAAGGAGTGGCTTCAGAAGAAGCATTTCAAGGTCCTGGAGTGGCCTAGCCAGTCTCCAGATCTCAACCCCATAGAAAATCTTTGGAGGGAGTTGAAAGTCCGTGTTGCCCAGCGACAGCCCCAAAACATCACTGCTCTAGAGGAGATCTGCATGGAGGAATGGGCCAAAATACCAGCAACAGTGTGTGAAAACCTTGTGAAGACTTACAGAAAACGTTTGACCTCTGTCATTGCCAACAAAGGGTATATAACAAAGTATTAAGATAAACTTTTGTTATTGACCAAATACTTATTTTCCACCATAATTTGCAAATAAATAAATAAAAAATCCTACAATGTGATTTTCTGGATTTCTTTTTCTCATTTCGTCTGTCATAGTTGAAGTGTACCTATGATGAAAATTACAGGCCTCTCTCATCTTTTTAAGTTGGAGAACTTGCACAATTGGTGGCTGACTAAATACTTTTTTGCCCCACTGTAAGTTCAGAAACCCTACCTAGCCCCTCCAGAAGTCCGCAAAGGTTTTCTACATCGTACTGCAAAGGCATTGACATCCTCCATTGTTACATTTGGTGGCAGCAGTGCGATGCAGGCCTGCAGTAAGAGGCTGAGGTTCAACTGCATCGTCACAGCTGTGTTCAATTCCTCATGTCATCGTTTAGTCTAGCTTCATTATGACTATGGTGATTACAACCTCTCACATCACTACAACACATAACATAGTTACATATGGGCTGTGGCTGTGAGTCAATCTCTCCCAATGGTAGGTCAATATAAATACAGTAGATGAAAGTCAAGATAAATATTGTATAATGCAAACAGAGCCACTGGAAAGCTGTCGTGGTACAGCCAGGAAACTGAGGAAAGGCATGTTTGCGTCAGCAGCCCCTTAACCTAACGTAACAGAAAACGCCTGAGCGGAGTTCCCACACCCGGTTTTCAGCTGAAAAGATAGGTTGAATTAGCTGTCTCCCTGAAAACTGGATGCATCCGGTTGTTGGCAACTCCGCTAAACCTAGCAGTCCCTTAACAGACAACCCTCTCAGCCAATGAGAAAGCTCATTTTGATTCCACTTCCTGGATCACACAGACTTTGATATATCTTTTAAGTACAAAATATGTGATGTTGGCAAGTGGCAAAACCTAGACTCCCAGTATGCTGCCATGTGCCACAGACTCAGTATCCTGACCATAGCGTCGGTTTCTTCATGCTCCGGCATACCAAACAAACAAACCACATTTATGTTTATGTAGGGTGTTGTGTAATCTGGTGATGTGTTGTTGTGTAATCTGGTGATGTGTTGTTGTGTAATCTGGAGATGTGTTGTTGTGTAATCTGGTGATGTGTTGTTGTGTAATCTGGTGATAAATTGTTGTGTAATCTGGTGATGTGTTGTTGTGTAATCTGGTGATGTGTTGTTGTGTAATCTGGTGATGTGTTGTTGTGTAATCTGGTGATAAATTGTTGTGTAATCTGGTGATGTGTTGTTGTGTAATCTGGTGATGTGTTGTGTAATCTAGAGATGTGTTGTTGTGTAATCTGGTGATGTGTTGTTGTGTAATCTGGTGATGTGTTGTTGTGTAATCTGGTGATGTGTTGTTGTGTAATCTGGAGATGTGTTGTTGTGTAATCTGGTGATGTGTTGTTGTGTAATCTGGTGATGTGTTGTTATGTAATCTGGTGATGTGTTGTTGTGTAATCTGGTGATGTGTTGTTGTGTAATCTGGTGATGTGTTGTTGTGTAATCTGGTGATGTGTTGTTGTGTAATCTGGTGATGTGTTGTTGTGTAATCTGGTGATATGTTGTTGTGCACAAGGAGAAGACAAGACAGGCACACCTTTAAACTCAGGTGTGTAGGGTGTAGTGCGTAGTGCATAGTCTGTAGTGTGTAGTGCGTAGTCTGTAGTGCGTAGTGTGTAGTGCGGTGTGTAGTGTATAGTGCATAGTGTGTAGTAAATAGTGTGTAGTGAGTAGTGCGTAGTCTGTAGTCTGTAGTGCGTAGTGCGTAGTGCGTAGTGTGTAGTCTGTAGTGCGTAGTACGTAGTGTGTAGTGAGTAGTGCAGTGTCTGCAGTGTGTAGTGTGTAGTGCGTAGTGTTTGGTGTGTAGTCTGTAGTGTGTAGTGCGTAGTGCGTAGTGTGTAGTGTGTAGTGTGTAGTGTGTAGTGTGAAAAACAGGCAGGAGTGGTGGGTGCCTCATGCACAGTAAGGTAAACATAGGTGTGTTTGGTATGGGTCTAGGTGTTAGGTAAGCATGACAGGCCGGTGAAACAGGCTGATTAAAAAGTTGATGTCATAGTAAACAACAAGATGTTGAAGAACCTCAGTGTAGATGTATGGTATCCTCTGCTACAGTTCAGTGAGTGATTTCATACAGTTACGCCATTTGACATAATGATTACATCATGGTAACTTCAACTCATGCTATGACAGGCCTCAATTTAGCCTAGCCTAGTGGTTAGTGCGTTGAGCCAGTTACCGAAAGGTGGCTGGAAAAATCCCTGAGCTGACAAGGTAAAAATCTGTCGTTCTACCCCTGAGCAAGGCAGTTAACCCTGTGTTCCCCAGGCGCCGAAGATGTGGATGTGGATTATGGCAGCACCCTGCACCTCTCTGATTCAGAGACACATTTCAGTGAAATGCATTCAGTTGTACAACTGACTAGGTATCCCACTTTCCCTAATGTTTCTGTCTGCTATGTTCCAGACAATCCTGACTTCAAGACTACTTCACAAATATGAATAAAAGGACCAAAACATTGACTTAATATGACATAATTGGCATAAATTCTCTTCCTTAAATTTTATAAGCAACTTCTGACACAACTTGTTGACATTATGTTCAAGTCTGTTGTATTGTGTTGTATCAGGGGTAGAACGACAGATTTTTACCTGTATTGTATTGTAGAGTCCACTTAAGCCTCTATTCAAAATGTGAATTATTCATGAGCTCAGTGACCACCCATCCTGAAGCACGCCCTAATCTAATCATTAATGGACCTGAAACATGCCCTACTCTAATCAGGAATGGACCTGAAACATGCCCTACTCTAATCAGGAATGGACCTGAAACATGCCCTACTCTAATCAGGAATGGACCTGAAACATGCCCTACTCTAATCAGGAATGGACCTGAAACATGCCCTACTCTAATCATTATTGGACCTGAAACATGCCCTACTCTAACCAGGAATGGACCTGAAACATGCCCTACTATAATCAGGAATGGACCTAGGCTGCATGCCATCAATCTCCCAGAGTGATAAGCTAGTACTTTGAAATACCCCACACTCATTTACAGTTTTTTTCAATTGCTAACATGCATTGTCAAAACACTTCACACAGTCAGCGAAACAGAAGTGTATGTGGACCAAACTGTGAATCATGTTTCATTGTTTTCATACAAAATGCATTCAATTACGACATTCTCCGAAATCCATGAACTCTTTTCTCATTCATACTCCACCACCTGCAAAACTCTGTATTTGCAGCACATGTTTTCAAATGCTAACACACTGTTTCCAAAACGGTTAAAAACACATTCAAAACAGAATAATAGCAAATGTTGTGCATTTCTGCAGTAACCAGATTGAAACATATAGAACATCTCAGCAGAATATTTAATCATTCCAAACACAGCTGATTGCAATTTCATCTGTCCTGTTTTTAGTCTCGTTACCAAACGGACAAACGAGGACGGCTTCGGAATGACTTAGTTTGGAAACATGGATCAAGGAAGACAGGTTGGTGGGGAAAGAAGAGTGTCAGGGAGAGGGAGAATGCGTGGAGGACAAAGGAGAGGGAGACCAAGAGCGGTGGTCTCTGATGAGATAAGGGCCACAATTATTGACCATGTCGTAAACCACGGTCTCTCTTTGAGAGAGGCCGGTTTAAGGGTGCAACCAAATCTGCAGCGTTCAACAGTTGCATCAATAGTACGAATTTTCCAGCAAAACAACAGGTGAGATGTGCATCCTTCAATGATAAATGGACTCCATATTACTGTACAATACAGTATGTTCACATTTTTACATGTACTGACATTTTGAAATATTTTGATTGTTTTGTGTTTTTCAGTAGGATCCAAAAATTGCCTCCCACAGGAGGGAGAGGCAGAATATTATCAGATGCGCAGGAAATTGCCATTGTTGACATGGTAATTGGCAACAATGCAATAAAACTGCGGGAAATTTGGGACAGAGTGCTGGCAGACAATATCACTTTTGGGAATGTGAATACGGTCAGCACAACGACAATTGCCAGAGTCCTAGAGGAACATTAAATAAGGATGAAGCAATTGTACACTGTACCCTTTGAGAGAAACGGTGAACGTGTGAAAGAACTCAGGTATCAATATGTCCAGGTAAGACGTCTGTTCAATAACCAAACAGGGTACATACACAGCTATGCATAATGTAAAGTACTGTAACACTGTGGATTTACCGTATCTTAGAGAGTAATGGAGATTCAATCTAGAAAAAAAACACCAGGGGAAGAAATGTGATTGGACAGAGAGCAACCGTGGATGTCCCAGGCCAGAGAGGAGCTAACATCACAATGTGTGCAGCACTGTCCAATGATGGTTTGCTGTTACACAAACTACCCATTGGCCCCTACAATACAGAGAGGCTCATTTATTTCTGGATGACCTGCACAATCGACTTGTGCCAGCGGAGGAGAGTCGCAAGAAACTCCACTACTTTCGTTGTTCTGTGGGATAATGTGGCATTCCACCACTCATTTCGAATCACACCATACCTTCTCCACTATGCAATCTGGTTTCCAAGCTGGTCATGGATGCACCTCAGCCACTCTCAAGGTCCTAAACGATATCATAACCGCCATCGATAAAAGACAGTACTGTGCAGCTGTCTTCATTGACCTGGCCAAGGCTTTCGACTCTGTCAATCACTGCATTCTTATCGGCAGACTCAACAACCTTGGTTTCTCAAATGACTGCCTTGCCTGGTTCACCAACTACTTCTCAGATAGAGTTCAGTGTGTCAAACGAGAGGGCCTGTTGTCCGGACCTCTGGCAGTCTTTATGGGGGATGGGAATTTTGGCCCATTCCTTCTGACAGAGCTGGTGTAACTGAGTCCCAAACACTGAGTCCTAAACACCATAGAGGAGCACGCCTCCAACTCAATCATCAAGTTTGCTAACAACACTACAGTGGTAGGCTTGATTACCAACAACGACGAGATGGCCTACAAGGAGGAGGTGAGGGCCCTCGGAGTGTGGTGTCAGGAAAATAACCTCACTCAACGTCAACAAAACAAAGGAGATGATCGTGGACTTCAGGAAACAGCAGAGGGAGCACCCCCCTATCCACATCGACGGGACAGTAGTGGAGAAGGTGGAAAGTTTTAAGTTCCTCGGCGTACACATCACGGCCAAACTGAAATGGTCCACCCACACAGACAGCGTGGTGAAGAAGGCGCAACAGCACCTTTTATGTGCTTTTAAGCTGTTAGTGTCTTAACGACCGTTCCACAGGTACATGTTCATTAATTGTTTATGGATCATTGAACAAGCATGGGAAAGTGTTTAAACCCTTTACAATGAAGATCTGTGAAGTTATTTTCTATTTTTACAAATTATCTTTGACAGGGTCCTGAAAAAGGGACGTTTCTTTTTTTGCTGAGTTTATATCGTAGTTCCTTACCCCCAATCTCTCTCCTTAATGCTGAGTGCCAAGCAGGGCCTTACCCCCAATCTCTCTCCTTAATGCTGAGTGCCAAGCAGGGCCTTACCCCCAATCTCTCTCCTTAATGCTGAGTGCCAAGCAGGGCCTTACCCCCAATCTCTCTCCTTAATGCTGAGTGCCAAGCAAGGTCTTACCCTCAATCTCTCTCCTTAATGCTGAGTGCCAAGCAAGGTCTTACCCTCAATCTCTCTCCTTAATGCTGAGTGCCAAGCAAGGTCTTACCCCCAATCTCTCTCCTTAATGCTGAGTGCCAAGCAGGGCCTTACCCCCAATCTCTCTCCTTAATGCTGAGTGCCAAGCAAGGTCTTACCCCCAATCTCTCTCCTTAATGCTGAGTGCCAAGCAGGGCCTTACCCTCAATCTCTCTCCTTAATGCTGAGTGCCAAGCAAGGTCTTACCCCCAATCTCTCTCCTTAATGCTGAGTGCCAAGCAGGGCCTTACCCCCAATCTCTCTCCTTACTGCGGAGTGCCAAGCAGGGCCTTACCCTCAATCTCTCTCCTTAATGCTGAGTGCCAAGCAAGGTCTTACCCCCAATCTCTCTCCTTAATGCTGAGTGCCAAGCAGGGCCTTACCCCCAATCTCTCTCCTTAATGCTGAGTGCCAAGCAAGGTCTTACCCCCAATCTCTCTCCTTAATGCTGAGTGCCAAGCAGGGCCTTACCCTCAATCTCTCTCCTTAATGCTGAGTGCCAAGCAAGGTCTTACCCCCAATCTCTCTCCTTAATGCTGAGTGCCCATGCTCCTCCACTATCTCTATGCCACCTTTATGTAAAACTCCAGGTGATTTGGACTGGCCAATGAGCTGGTCAAAAGGAGCCAAGAGAGAGAGGCAGAGATGAGTGACACAATCCCCTGAGGCAGCGGTCATCTTTCAGCAGATTGCCCTGTGGGTAATGAGGTGGTCATTTTCCCGGTGGTAATGGAACAGCTGTCATGGCCATAACAACATCAAGACAACACAGATAGCAAGACAGGAAGTGATTTTTCACGAAAGGAAATCAACCGAAAAACACTTGATCAAGCTGAAGACATTGATGGTTTGTGAATATATTGCGAAGGTACTGTTTGTTGTTCGGCTACTTTGGTCTAGGAGCGACACAAGGGATGAGTTAAAGATCGAATTACAATGAGCTGTCTCTGTGGTGTTACAGTGCGGATGAGAGGAACACACACCACGCACGCACGTCTCTCACACACACAAACCGACAGCAACACACACGCAATGTATCTGTCTGTTGTGTTATGTAAACGTAGGATGACGTTTGCTTAGTTTAGCATCGGGCTCAGTGACGATTAGCAGGGCAGCGGGCCCATACTTAAACACACACACACACACACACACACACACTCTGCTGATGCAGTCAAACCAGGATAATACAAAAACAGCTGGGCTGTACTTCTATAATCATAAACAACGTCTCCCTGTTATTACCAAGTGCTACACATTGTAACAGGGCTGTTTTCCCTACTGCTTGAATGTAGAAAAAAACAACACTAGGTAGTCATCTGGATGAAACCAGAGACATTTCATATTTGCAAAGTCCAAAGAGTTAAATGAATAACATAATGGTGACTAAATGTTTTCTGATGACATAAGCATCAATGGAAATAAACTGATAGTGGTGATCTCAGCATAACATTGCCTTGATCCTCCATCCATGTGCCCTGATATGACCCTGGTACGACCCTGATACGACCCTGGTTGACTAGCCATAAACTCATATTCGTCTAGTCAGCGGGTAATCAGTGCTCCCATGAAGGCAGAGCTTTAGTTAACAGGGCTTTAGTTAAGGACAAACCCATCGAGGCAGGGCTTTAGTTAACAGGACTTTAGTTGAGGACAAACCCATCAATGCAGGGCTTAAGTTAACAGGGCTTTAGTTTTACAGGGCTTTAGTTAAGGACAAACCCATCGAGGCAGGGCTTTAGTTAACAGGGCTTTAGTTAACAGGGCTTTAGTTAACAGGGCTTTAGTTAACAGGGCTTTAGTTGAGGACAAACCCATCAATGCAGGGCTTTAGTTAACAGGGGTTTAGTTAACAGGATATATCACTAACCTCACCCCAGTGAACAAACTGCAACATTTTACAATATTTACATTGACAATATCAGCCATCTACTGTTTGCCTTTGTCCCTATTCTCAGATTAGCCTTGAACCAAACTTGTGTCCAATTGTAGGAAAGGGTGGCACTTGGTAGGAAAGGGTAGCTTTGAATGAGTCTAGATTAGAATATCATGACTGTAAAAGAAACGGATGCATCTCATAATGAACGATAGGAGTGTTTGTTTGGTGTGGAAACAAGATAGCACAATGCTATCACCCCCATACTGACTGGTAGGATTATAGAGCACAGAGGTGAGTGTTAGCGCCCAGGCTAACGCTAGTTTACTGTCTGATTCTGCCCATTGGTAGAGTGACCGTCACCATCACCACAGACAGACTGAGTGAGGCCTGAGGTTGGCAACGGTGGGAACCACTGACCACAGACTAGTCTGGACAACTCCACCAGACGCTATGATGAGCATTTACCTCAGAGTGGATAGCTATTCCTCACATGCTAATGCTAAAGACTATAACAAACCAACAACAAAAAACACACAGCACTTAATCTTTAGCCTAGCCTTCAGTGCTAAAAAACAGCAAAAAAACTCACATTTACCTCCCTCATGGCGGGTTATGCTAATGCAGATAAAACTAAAACACACCTTAGATAGCCTAGCCGCAATAAGTCTTAGTATCACTGCAACAACAAAAAACCTGTCCAAACAGCTAAACAACTCATGACTGTGAGTCTACATAACTGCGACTGAGGCTGTGTTGTGTTATTGCTGTGGGATCGACATTGGAGTGGGAACGGTATCGACGGATGAGATGTAATGCCCCTGGGGACTCGATCCGTTCCACAGAGATCAGGGTATAGCGTAGGGAGCGTTAATCCTATTACCAATCTGTAATTTTGGTATTTCACATCTTCATCGTCATCATCCTCCTCCTCCCAAAACCTCCTATGGTTGATGTAACCCTGACGGCCATACAATGCTATGTACCGTCCCTCGCAAGGTGCTGTGACGTTGGGTTAATCTCACCTTAAGCCTTGGCAGAAAATGCAATGAAGCTCTCTACTTGGCGTGTCACTGTGTGTTACCTTAGTTGTGAAATAATCATAGCTAGGGATGGTAGAATTCCAACTAGACATCGAATAACTCAATTGAATGTACAATGGCCATTGTTAGCAGATAAATATCAAATGAGTCATTGAGAATACAATTAAAATGGGTCTAGATATATATACTACAGTTGAAGTTGGAAGTTTACATACACCTTAGCCAAATACATTTAAACTCAGTTTTTCACAACTCCTGACATTTAATCAGAGTAGAAATTCCCTGTCTTAGGTCAGTTAGGATCACCACTTCATTTTAAGAATGTGAAATGTCAGAATAATAGTAGAGAGAATTATTTATTTCAGCTTTTATTTCTTTCATCACATTCTCAGTGGGTCAGAAGTTTACATACACTCAATTAGTATTTGGTAGCATTGCCTTTACATTGTTTAACTTGGGTAAAAAGTTTCGGGTAGCCACAAGCTTCCCACAATAAGTTGGGAGAATTTTGGCCAATTCCCCCTGACAGAACTGGTGTAATGAGTCAGGTTTGTAGACCTTGCTCGTACACGCTTTTTCAGTTCTGCCCACAAATTTTCTATGAGATTGAGGTCAGGGCTTTGTGATGGCCACTCCAATACCTTGACTTTGTTGTCCTTAAGCCATTTTTCCACAACTTGGAAGTATGCTTGGGGTCGTTGTCCATTTGGAAGACCCATTTGCGACCAAGCTTTAACTTTCTGACTGATGTCTTGAGGTGTTGCTTCAATATATCCACATAATTTTCCTTCCTCATGAAGCCATCTATTTTGCACCAGTCCCCCACAACAAGCACCCCCACAACATGATGCTGCCACCCCCGTGCTTCACAATTGGGATGGTGTTCTTCGGCTTGCAAGCCTCCCCCTTTTTCCTCCAAACATAACGATGGTCATTATGGCCAAACAGCTCTATTTTTGTTTCATCAAACCAGAGGACAGTTCTCCAAAAAGTACAATCTTTGTCCCAATGTGCAGTTGCAACCGGAATCTGGCATTTTTATGGCGGTTTTGGAGCAGTGGCTTCTTCCTTGCTGAGCGGCTTTTCAGGTTATATCAATATAGGACTTATTTTACTGTGGATATAGATATTTTTGTACCTGTTTCCTCCAGCATCTTCACAAGGTCCTTTGCTGTTGTTCTCAGATTGATTGGCACTTTCGCACCAAAGTACGTTCATCTCTAGGAGACAGAACGCATCTCCTTCCTGAGCGGTATAACGGCTGCGTGGTCCCATGGTGTTTATACTTGCGTACTATTGTTTGTACAGATGAACGTGGTACCTTCAGGCGTTTGGAAATTGCTCCCAAGGATGAACCAGACTTTTGGAGGTCTACTATTTTTTTTAAATGCATTAACAAAGCTGGGGTCACTTGTGTAATATGTACCAATGTCTATTAACCACTTCCTTGATCGACCTTGAAATGGGACTGTACAGTCGTGGCCAAAAGTTTTGAGAATGACACAAATATGAATTTCCACAAAGTTTGCTGCTTCAGTGTCTTTAGATATTTCTGTTAGATGTTACTATGGAATACTGAAGTATAATTACAAGCATTTCATAAGTGTCAAAGGCTTTTATTGACAATTACATGAAGTTGATGCAAAGAGTCAATATTTGCAGTGTTGACCATTCTTTTCCAAGACCTCTGCAATCCGCCCTGACATGCTGTCAATTAACTTCTGGGCCATATCCTGACTGATGGCAGCCCATTCTTGCATAATCAATGCTTGGAGTTTGTCAGAATTTGTGTTTTTTTGTTTGTCCACCCGCCTCTTGAGGATTGACCACAAGTTCTCAATGGGATTAAGGTCTGGGGAGTTTCCTGGCCATGGACCCAAAATATCGATGTTTTGTTCCCCGAGCCACTTAGTTATCACTTTGCCTTATGGCAAGGTGCTCCATCATGCTGGAAAAGGCATTGTTCGTCACCAAACTGTTCCTGGATGGTTGGGAGAAGTTGCTCTCGGAGGATGTGTTGGTACCATTCTTTATTCATGGCTGTGTTCTTAGGCAAAATTGTGAGTGAGCCCACTCCCTTGGCTGAGAAGCAACCCCACACATGAATGGTCTCAGGGTGCTTTACTGTTGGCATGACACAGGACTAATGGTAGCGCTCACCTTGTCTTCTCCGGACAAGCTTTTTTCCAGATGCCCCAAACAATCGGAAAGGGGATTCATCAGAGAAAATCCAGTCCAATCCCTGTACCTTTTGCAGAATATCAGTCTGTCCCTGATGTTTTTCCTGGAGAGAAGTGGCTTCTTTGCTGCCCTTCTTGACACCAGGCCATCCTCCTTCGCCTCACTGTGCGTGCAGATGCACTCACACCTGCCTGCTGCCATTCCTGAGCAAGCTCTGTACTGGTGGTGACCCGATCCCGCAGCTGAATCAACTTTAGGAGACGGACCTGGCGCTTGCTGGACTTTCTTGGGCGCCCTGAAGCCTTCTTCACAACAATTGAACCGCTCTCCTTGAAGTTCTTGATGATCTGATAAATGGTTGATTTAGGTGCAATCTCACTGGCAGCAATATCCTTGCCTGTGAAGGCCTTTTTGTGCAAAGCAATGATGACGGCACGTGTTTCCTTGCAGGTAACCATGGTTGAAAGAGGAAGAACAATGATTCCAAGCACCACCCTCCTTTTGAAGCTTCCAGTCTGTTATTCTAACTCAATCAGCATGTCAGAGTGATCTCCAGCCTTTTCCTCGTCAACACTCACACCTGTGTTAACGAGAGAATCACTGACATGATGTCAGCTGGTCCTTTTGTGTCAGGGCTGAAATGCAGTGGAAATGTTTTTGGGGGATCCAGTTCATTTGCATGGCAAAGAGGGACTTTGCAATTAATTGCAATTCATGATCACTCTTCATGACATTCTGGAGTATATGCAAATTGCCATCATACAAACTGAGGAAGCAGACTTTGTGAAAATGTATATTTGTGTCATTCTTGGCCACGACTGTAGGTGGACACCAGTTGCTGAGGGAAGAGAGGGATTCCTTTGACGTGGTTGCAATAATGCATTCTGCTCAGTTTGTCTTACACTATTAAGACAATTATCCAATAATTCTTCTTTATACCCTCTTGTTTTGAATCATTCACATAAATATTTGGCATGTACATCAAACGATAAGTCAGTCACAAATGAGCCTAATGCCAAGGAGTTGGCTATATGGTGTCATGATTTGCCCTCTTGGGTGAGGATCATAGGCGCCAGATTCCCCCATCCCCTCTCTCTCGCTCCCACTACAGTTTTATGATGGTCGTAAATACCTAAAACTCTCTCTTCCACTCTGCAGAAATAGAAGTTAAAAATCCCTTTGTTACCACAGAGAGAGACTTTGCAGTACGGTAACATCAAAAGGTTGAATAATGAAACAAAATGTCTGTAATCCAAACAGTTGGAATGGTCTGTGGGTACTTAAAGAACAATTATGTCAGATCAGTAGTTGTTTTGGGATCTAATTAAGGCCAGTATAACAACATAACTGTATCTCTGAATGTGTATACTTCCAAATGTTGTGGAACTTATAGTATGAAATATGAAACTATTTGTGAGAAGATGAAATGTGATGTTCGCCTTCTAAATGAGAATTGTTTTTCATAATAAAAGTTATACCCAGTCAGTGACCACACCCACGTGAGCACAGACATTATGGAATGCCCCCTTTTGCCAGAGTGCATAAAACCCATCCTAACTAAATGTACAATAGACCAAGCAGGCGGACGGTGTTGAACCGGACGTCATGAATGGTTAGAATCTACGGGACCAGAAAAAAGTGGAGCATGGCTGCACGTTGAAATGGCAGGAACTTAAATCTCTAGAGACCAGTACATTGCCGGGTTGCTACGGACGTGTAAAATGGATATAGCTCTACATTAGACCAGCGTGACCGACAGCGTGAGTTGAAATGTACGGAATGGTTAGAAACTCTGAAACTCTCTCTCAAAGAAAAAGAAGACTACTCAGGAACATTCAGTCTGAAGCTGTTAAAGTACTTCAGTCTAGTAAACTCGACCGAGAACCACCACGGGTGGTACCCTGAAAGAACCATTCTACAGCTTCAAAGGACATGGTGACCTCTGGTGGACAACAAGAGACTTACACAACCAGAGACTTTCTGTTGAATTACTCCCCGTAGATGGATTGGAAGTTTTCAACAGAGAGACAGCAAAGACATAGACACGTAAAAATTTACATTGCAATTCTTTCGAATGAGCGGCCGTTCATTTGCTAAGTATTCACATTTCCATGAGCATAGTTATCAGCTGTATGCACGATAGTGGAGTTCCTTTGTCTCTCTCTTTCTTTTGAATCCGCCATTTTGTGTAACAAGCCATCATATCTGTTTACTCCACTAGGGACCTTTCATTGCGTTGTGTTAGTAACAAATAATTATACCACGTGTGTGTGTTTATGTATTTCTGTATGGTTATTTAGTTAGTTAGTAAATCAATAATTAAGCCAATTTATATATCGCTGATTTATCATTTATGCTAGGGTTCATGCAGATATCCAAGAATTTTGCGACATTCAGAATGAGACTAATAAGGTAAAGAGATATTTATAGCTTAGTTTTGTCGGCAAATAGTAATTCGTTAAATAACTTTTCCTATGGTGCTCTAGATTAATACTTAACTAATTGTTATATTATTAATTTATTCATGTAATAATTGAACGTGGTATGTAATAATTTCATAAAATAACAGTCAAGCACATTAATGACGTCAAGACACAACAATGGTAAAATAAATTATTATGAATGTGTATGATAACTGCTGAAATGTATTTCTACCCGTTTCTTTTCTATACACCTCAATGTGCAAGCCATTGCCATCTTCCTTAAACAAAAAATCCAAAAAGGAAGCATGTTCTTTATCGGATACTAATGTATATTTAATGAATGTAATGAATGTAATGAATGTAAATAATTCCTGTAATTCAAGATCATCACCTGACCAAATAAAAAACTATATCACTATATCTCATAAACACTTTTATAAAAATTCATCAGGATATACAAAGTCCAACTCAAATTTCCCCATAATAACTGGCGATCCCATAGCAGTTCCCATAGCAGTTCCCTCAACCTGAGAATAATACATCTTTAAACTTTAAATTATTCTTAGACAATATTTCATTAGTCAATAATATTCGTATAAAGGCTAGACTGAGGCCTAAGATGGTTTTATAAATAAGCATCAACCAGTGGGACTGTGAAAAGACGTGTGTGTCAGTGCTGTGTGTAAGTGCTGTGTGTAAGTTTGGACTTTCCAACACATTCATGTTTCTTATAAAAACAACAGCCTTTCCTCAACTCTTAGCCAAGAGAGACTGGCACGCATAGTATTAATATTAGCCCTCTGATTACACTGAAGAGCAAGACGTACCACTCTGTTCTGGGCCAGCTGCAGCTTAACTAGGTCTTTCTTTGCAGCACTTGACCATATAGCTGGACAATAATCATGATAAGATAAAAAATAGAGCCTGCAGGACTTGCTTTGTGGAGTCTGGTGTCAAAAAAGTAGAACATCTCTTTGTTACGGACATACCTCTCCCCATCTTTACAACCATGACAGTTTACAATCTAAGATAACACCAAGTAATTTAGTCTCCTCAACTTGTTCAACAGCCACACCATTCATTACCAGATTCAGCTGAGGTCTAGAACTTAGGACGTGATTTGTACCAAATACAATGCTCTTAGTTTGAGAGATGTTCAGAACTAGTTTATTACTGGCCACCCATTCCAAAACTGACTCCAACTCTTTGTTATGGGTTTCAGTGACTTCATTAGCTGTGGTTGCTGATGCGTATATGGTTGAATCATCAGCATACATGGACACAGATTCTTTGTTTAATGCCAGTGGCAGTTCATTGGTAAAAACATAAAAAAGTAGAGGGCCTAGAGAGCTGCCCTGCTGTACACCACACTTTACATGACATTAAAGAAGCTTCCATTAAAGAAAACCCCCTGTGTTCCATTAGATAGATTATCCATTTCTTTCAACCAGTCATTTGTGTCAGTGCAGTACATGTTGAGTGCCCTTCTCTATAAGCATGTTGAAAGTCTTTTGTTAATTTGTTTACAGAGAAATAGTATTGTATTTGGTCAAACACAATTCTTTTCCAACAGTTTGCTTGGGTAGCGGAATGACTTTGGCTTCCCTCCAGGCCTGAGGACAACCGCTTTCCACTAGGCTCAGATTAAAGATATGAGAGACAGGAGTGGCTATAGAGTCAGCTACCATCCTCAGCAGCTTTCCATCTAAGTTGTCAATGTCAGGAGGTTTGTCATTACTGATCAATAACAATAATTTTTCCAGCTCTCCCATGCTAACTTTACACAATTCTAACTTAAAATGATTTTCTTTCATTATTAGTTTTTTTTATGCATGAGTACGATGGCTCACTGTTCCTTGTTGGCATTTCCTGCCTAAGTTTTCCCCCTTTGTCAATGAAGTAATCATTAAAATAAATGGCAACATTAAATGGTGATGACTAAGCCATCTGATTCGATGAAAGATGGAGTTGAATGTCTTTCTGCCAATAATTTCATTTAAAGTACTCCAAATAGTTTTTCCATCATTTATATCAATGATCTTGGCTTCATAATATAGTTTTTATTTTTTTTATTTTATTTAGTCACATCATTTCTCAATTTGCAGTAAGTCAGATGTGCAGCCAGACTTATTAGCCACTCCTTTTGCCCCATCTCTTTCAACCATACAGTTTTAAATTCCTCATCAATCCATGGATCATGAACAGCTCTAACAGTCAGTTTCTAACAGTTTCTTTATCAATAATTGGAAGAAGCAATTTCATACATTCATCAAGTCATTCCTAAACACACAAATTACATTGAACCAACGTGGAATAGATGTTGAATAGATGTTGAAATGACGTCCACATCAATGAATAAAAAGCTTTGTCCCACATTCCATTTGCTTAGCTTAAAGTTTTTCCTTTAGCCTTTGCCTTATTGTCTCACAACCCTGTCATCCTGGCTCTCGTAACCCGACACACCGGCAATGATAGAAGCCGGAGTTAGAGACAGACCTTTGTTTTTTGTGCTCATTCTTCTACGTCACTCCAGCGGACATAGTTCTAACCTTTTACGTGACACCCGAGACCCAGAGCCTCTCTAAGGTTTTGGGGGAATGTGAGCCGACCGTGGCCCAGTTCGACATGTCCCCAGACTGGGAAAAGTAAAAACCTGAGCCCCCTGCTCCCTGGCCTAGTCCACATGCAAGGGCCAGATCTGGTTTCCCACCTGGACAGAACATAATACAGCCGTCCGCTTTGTCCGCCACTCTTCCCCCTCTCCTTTACCCGTCCGTCTGACACACGCTGTTCGTCTCATCTCTACTATAACCACGTAAACATCTACACAACTGTATTGAAATGGTTATATCATCGAGCAAGTGCTGCCCTTTGTGACTGCTTGCTGAGTGCAACTTTGATGAAAGGTTATTTTCTGATTGTTTGAAATATGTATTGACTTTTATCAATGCAGGTTGTTTTATATGATATGATGACCTTGCAAGCCAAACAGCAATCCAAATGTTCCATGTTTTCAATAAAATATAATTTCATAATCTCAAACATGACGTTTTGACACATTTAAATTTTCGATGATGTACTGTACTAGAGCTGGGCAGTATACCGTATTTTACTACCGGTATGGATGCACGGACCAGTTTGGGTTTTTACTTTACTTTCTATAACGGTATTTCACTTGGCGCCGTTTTTTTTGTTTCTCCGTTTTCTACTTGAGTCATCTTTCTCCATGCTCCTGCTGCATGCCGCTTTCCACACCAAGCCCCGCCCCCTGTCACTTAAGGAGAGAGCTGTTGCTCGACCACGGAGTCACAAACACTTTCTTGCCGTTCACACTGCTGCACGGTCAGATAGATGCAGTACGATGTTGGTGACATGCTGCTTTCCACAAGTGTTCTATAATTACACTTATAGTTTGTGTATCCTACTGTCTGCAAACTACTGTCTCCTAGTTTGTATTTTCTTAGCAAGTAAAATAAATATTGTTAGCCACATGCTAATTGACAGTTAGCTGGCAAATGTATTAGTCAGAACAAGCGGCCTAGATAAGCATTTTGTTTGTGCAACTGTATCTTCTAAATCAGAGAGCAATATGTGAAGCATGAATATGTTAGCTAGCTACAAGGGGTAAGACAGAGAGGAAGAGTTGATGCGAGAGGTTGGACCAAAGCTTGTTGCCTGCCTTCCCGCCTTTGGGACAACAACTCCTATTGTTAGTGCGGAGAAATTAGCATATCGTCATTATATACAGATCTCTGGCATCCTCCTCAGTGAATTTCATCAAAATAGTGAAACATTAAAAAAGTTATAATTTTTAAATAAAACTATATTAAATATATTCACATCACCAAATAAATAATTAATTATAGTTGAATTGAACAGTATAAAACAACCAGAATGGAGAAAGCCATGTATGTATGTGTTGCCACCCTAGGGTCATGAACTACTCATAAAACATATTTATAACTTTTATTATTAAAAAACATAAAAATACCGTCACAAATTAGAAAAATATCATATGATATTTTGGACAATTTCACCCAGCCCTATACTGTAACTTGAGTATATGCTTGATAAATAGTCAAGAGACTAAAACACAGATCTCAACAAAAACATAGACCATACAGGAGTCGAAGTGAGTTGGCCAGGCATCAAAACAGGTGTGGCTCCTCAAAGCTCTACGCTGAGTTTCCAGGGTGACAGTCAGAGGTGACACAGACAGCTGCCATTGTTATGATGGTAGGCTTGGGAACAGACCAGCAAGCCTCAACTGCTGATGGAAAGAAAGCAGGGTTCTACAGGCCTGGGATTTAGTTTGGAACGATGGAGGTTTGCTGACAGAACACTGACAGAGACGGAATTGACAACAGCTACCTTTTTCCATCCTGCTGAGTCACTGAGAGAGAGAGTCTGTCTGTCTGTCTGTGCGTGTGTGGATAGGATGTCTAGTATCTAGTGTGTAGCTCACAGAATATGTTGTTTCTCTCCTATCTGTAGTTTCCCCCCCCAAAAAAACGTATTTCCAATGACAGCCTTGTGGATTAACTGCCTTGTTCAGGGGCAGAACAACAGATTTTTTACCTTGTCAGCTCGGTTACTAGTCCAATGCTCTAAACACTAGGCTACCTGCCTCCCCTAATAACGGGTTTCAGTGTTTTAGGAAGAGGTCATATGTTAAACAGCCTACACGTTTTGTTGCCCTCTAACGCTTAAACGTGCCCAACTTACAATCCATCAGTGAACTTAACACACTTAATGCATTTATCTACTTACCTGGTAATTACACTAAGGGGAAGTTATATCTTAGTAGTAAAACAGAATGTATTGGTGTGTGTGATAGTCATATGTATGTGTGCATTTTTTCTCTGTGGTGTGTGTGCCTAATGTGTATGTTCATGCGCACGTGTGTTTGCATGTATGTGTGTCTGACGTGTACCATGTGAGAGAGCCTGTTCATCTAGCTCATTCCTTACACATGTTAATCTGCTGATGCTGATCTATATTCTCCAGGTAATAACACACCACCACACAGATTAACACATCAGCGATCTCTGGTCCTATAGCAACTGCTAAGGCCAAGGCCAGCAATCGACTTCAACTAACCCTGTTAGCATCAGCTATCTCAGGTCCTATAGCAACTGCCAGCCATCCACTTAAACTAACCCTGTTAGCATCAGCTATCTCAGATCCTATAACAACTGCTAAGGCCTAGGCCAGCAATCTACTTAAACTAACACTGTTAGCATCAACTAGACCAGGCATAGGATTCAATTAACTATCCTGATCCCAGATCTGTTTGACACGGCATGACAATAACCATAGGAATTGGCAATACAGCACAAACAGATCTGGGACCAGGCTATCAATTAATTTTACTAACCTAGAATAACAGGTTCCGTTTATAGCGTACTATTGACAAAAGCACCAACCAGTGCCTCTGACTGACTAATCCAAGACCAAAGTCTATCTGAAAAAACATAGTATGGTAGTTGATGGCGGTAGCCTAGCAGTTAACAGCAGTGGGTCAGTAACCGAAGGTTTGAATCCCCAAGCTGTCAAGGTGAAAAAAAGCTGGCAAGGTGGAAAAAGCTGCCATTCTGCCCTTGAGCAAGGCAGTTAACCCCCAACAACAACTGCTCCCTGGGCGCCAATGATGTGGACGTTGATTAAGGCATATTGTAGGTGGCAATTCCTCAATTTGGCAGAATCAGAACAGTACCCGTATCAGTTCCAGGTTGGCCATGAACCACCACAAGATGGACAGAGTATCATTCACAACCAGACACTGTATCACTATAACCAACAACAACAACAGCATCGCACACTGCCCCTCAATTCCTACCCCTCAACAAGCTTGCAAATGTTTGTTCCTAGAATGTAAATGGGAACGTTGTTTCTCGAAAAACCAAAGGATAACTTTTAGGGAACATTTTGTGATAGCTCGGTAACATTCATATAGCTTAGAACACCGTGCTGAAATATTAATGATATTGACTGTGAATGCCAGTGATCCATTCTGTGGTCCATCACAGCCCATAGTAGTTCAGTTCACCCAGATACACAGCTCTAAAGCAGAGGGGGATGATCAGGCATTGGATATTACAGTTTTTTTCAATTGCTAACATGCATTGGTCAAAACTGAAGTCACATTGTCAAACATCTTCACACAGTCAGTGAAACAGAAGTGTTTGTGGACCAAACTGTGAATCATTTTTCATTGCTTTCACACAAAATGCATTAAATGATCACATTCTCCAAAATCCATGAACTCTTTTCTCATTCATACTCCACCACCTGCAAAACTCTGTATTTGCAGCACATTTTTTTTTTCAAATGCTAACACACCGTTTCCAAAACTTTTAAAAACACATTCAAACAGAATGATGGCAAATGTTGTGCATTTCTGCAGTAACCAGATTGAAACATATAGAACATCTCTGCAGAATATTGAATGATTATATATCCACCCCCGACAAATCAGAAACAACTCCAGGCCACTTCTAAAGAAAGCCGAGTCTGTTTTCACCATTGGGGTATACGCTTACAGCTGAAAGCCTACCCAAGTGTCCTGTTTTCAGTCTAGTTACCAGACAGGGTACATCCACAGCTATCCTAATGTAAAGTACTGTAAAACTGTGGATTTGCTGTATTTTAGAGAGTAATGAAGCTGGATTCAACCTGGCAAAAAAACGCAGCAGGGGAAGAAATGTGATTGGACAGAGAGCAACCGTGGATGTACCAGGCCAGAGAGGAGCTAACATCACAATGTGTGCAGCACTGTCCAATGATGGTTTGCTGTTACACAAACTACCCATTGGCCCCTACAATACAGAGAGGCTCATTTATTTCTGGATGACCTGCACAATCGACTTGTGCCAGCGGAGAAGAGGGGCAAGAAACTCCCCTACTTTCGTTGTTGTGTGGGATAATGTGGCATTCCACCACTCTGCTGCAGTCACAGACTGGTTTGCTGCACATCCCAGGATGCCAGTACTATTCCTGCCTCCATACTCCCCCTTCCTAAACCCCATAGAGGAGTTTTTCTCTGCGTGGAGGTGGAAGGTTTATGACCACCTTCCACATGACCAGATGTCCTTACTGGATGCCATGAATGCGGGGCGTGGAGACACTTCTCCTGAAGACTGACAGGGTTGGATTAGACATTCCAGAAGATACTTTCCAAGATGCATTGCCAGAGAAGGCATAAGATGTGATGTTGATGAGAACTTGTGGCCAAATGCAGGAGAGAGGGAGAACTACAACCCTCACAGTACTGTACAGTATGAGTGATTATACTATACATGTTGTGGATTTTTTTATTTTATTATTATTGCAGCCCTGGTATTTCAGGAACTTTTTATTTTTGTAAATTAAATTACTATATGCAAAGATACAGAAAAAATCAAGGCTATTGAAGCAAATTGCATTTCTGATTCATTCTTGTTACATCTACTTTAGTACAGTCAATAGAGTGAAAATGTGTTATTCTTATTCTATAATGAAATACTGATTTATGTGAAAAATCATTCAAACCTCAAAGAAAAAAGTTCATCATTTATGTAATGCTCCCTGTTGTTAGTTTTTTAGGTCAGTTTGTTATGAGGGACAATGTTATGCTTTCTGAATGAGAATTGTTGCCAGTGTTATAGTCAAACGAGGTTATTTTGAGACATGTATGAAGTGTTTTGGTGGTTTGAGTGAGTTTTGAAGATGAGATGAACTGTTTGGCCAGATGCATGCTGGTAATGCAGACTGTGTGAAGTGTTTTGAAAAAGTGGCTTCAGTATTGACCGATGCTTCTTAGCAATTGAAACAAATATAATAATAAATGGAGGGAACAGATGAGATGAGTTCTCCTTGAAATGATATGAAATTGATATGAAAACAACGAACCAACGGCAAGCTGCCTGGGAGAGATGAGCTCAATCAGAGCCTTCCCTAACCATGTGCGTTCCCCACTAATCCCCCCCCACCCACCTAATGTCCTCTTGTCCCCAGAATGTGCCAGAAACCAGGATTAGTTCAGATATATCTGCCATCCTCCCCCAAAGTCAGCCCATTGGCTCCCCTTTCTCTCTCTCTCCCCCCACAGATGTTTTTTAAGGATTCACTCAGATCAGTCTCAGTGCAGATTACACCGATTGGGGTAGTAGGATGAGGGAGGTTGTGGGTTTTTCCGATGACAAAATATTTGCACTTGCATAACATGCACAATAAACAAGGCAAACATACACAGAGGCTACTCTGCCAAGAAGTGGGACGTCTGCGTTGCATGATTTTACGCCGATCCTCAGGCAAGATGTGGTAGTAGGGTTTTGGGAGTCTGTGGTGAAGAGTTATATGGAGAGCTCAGGTGCTGCAGGGGAGAACGTAGACTTGGAGATGAGCTGTGTGTGTGTGTGTGTGTGTGTGTGTGTGTGTGTATATGTGCGTGCGTGTGTGTATTGTGCGTGTGAGATAGAGAGAGAGTGTGAGTGCGTGTGTGCATGGCAGGGGTTGGAACCAATCCAGGGAACAGAACAGAAAACCGAAAAATAACAAACACACAACAAAGTGCCTAAGCAAAGCCCTCACTCTGTCACTCAGAAATGTATTTCTGATTCATACTAAACCTATGACAATGTTTGTATTGGTAGCAGTACGAGTTGGGATTTTGCTGGTTCATTGTTTAGCTAGCTAAACAAAAGACTCCAGTTCGCCAGATGACTACAGTGCATTCGGAAAGTATTCAGACCCCTTCTCTTTTTCCACATTTTGTTAAGTTACAGCCTTATTCTAAAATTGATTGAATAAATACAAATCTTCATCAATCTACCCACCTTTTGCAAATGTATAAAACATGTAAAACAGAAATACCTTATTTACATAATTATTCAGACCCTTTGCTATGAGACTCCAAATTTAGCTCAGGTGCATCCTGTTTCCATTGATCATCCTTGAGATGTTTATATAGCTTGATTGGAGTCCACCTGTGGTAAATTGAATGGAAGAAGTTTGGAACCACCAAGACTCTTCCTAGAGATGGCCGCCCGGCCAAACTGAGCAATCGGGGGAGAAGAGCCTTGGTCAGGGAGGTGACCAAGAACCTGATGGTCACTCTGACAGAGTTCCAGAGTTCCTCTGTGGAGATGGGAGAACCTTCCAGAAGGACAACCATCTCTGCAACACTCCACCAGGCCTTTATGTTAGAGTGGCCAGACGGAAGCCACTCCTCAGTAAAAGGCACATGACAGCCCGCTTGGTGTTTGCCAAAACGCACCTAAAGATTCTCAGACCACGAGAAACAAGATTCTCTGGTCTGATGAAACCAAGATTGAACTCTTTGGCCTGAATGTCAAGCGTCATGTCTGGAGGAAACCTGGCACCATCCCTACGGTGAAGCATGGTGGTGGCAGCACCATGATATTCAGCGGCAGGGACTGGGAGACTAGTCAGGATCGAAGGAAAGATGAACGAAACAAAGTACAGAGAGATCCTTGACGAAAACCTGCTCCAGAGCACATAGGACCTCAGAATGGGGTGAAGGTTCACCTTCCAACAGGACAATGACCCCAATTACACAGCCAAGACAATGCAGGAGTGGCTTCCGGGACATCAATCAATCAATCAAATGCATTTATAAAGCCCTTTTTACATCAGCCGATGTCACAAAGTGCTGTACAGAAACCCAGCCTAAAACCCCAAACAGCAAGCAATGCAGATGTAGAAGCACGGTGGCTAGGAAAAACTCCCCTAGAAAGGCCAGAACCTAGGAAGAAACCTAGAGAGGAACCAGGCTCTGAGGGGTGACCAGCCCTCTTCTGACATGTCGCTGAATGTCCTTGAGTGGCCCAGCCAGAGCCTGGACTTGAACCCGATCTAACATCTCTGGAGAGACCTAAAAATAGCTGTGCAGCGACGCTCTCCATCCAACCTGACAGAGCTTGAGAGGATCTGCAGAGAAGAATGGGAGAAACTCCCCAAGACTCGAGGCTGTAATCGCTGCCAAAGGTGCTTTAACAAAGTACTGAGTAAAGGGTCTGAATACTTATGTAAATGTGATATTTAAATGTGTTGTTTTTAATACATTTGCAAACATTTCTAAAAACCTGTTTTTGCTTTGTGATTATGGGTTATTGTGTGTAGATTGACACAATTTTTGAATAAGGCTGTAACGTAACAAAATGTGGAAAAAGTCAAGAGGTCGGAATACTTTCCGAATGCACTGTACGTGACCCATCAAATTAGCCAGGTGTGTCTGGGGGTGATTACGGCCATCTATTGTATTTCATGAACATGTGTACATGTCTAGACAATAGTGACCCGTCCACTTAGCTAGATGTGGCTGGGGGGTGGTTATAGCATTTCCTTTACATGACCCATAAATTTAGACAAGTGTGTCTGGTAAGGGTCATCTAATAATTATGAAATATTTGTCTGGACACTTTCTGTTTTTGATATTGCTACAATGCAAGTAACCATTTCACTGTACCATTTACACCTTCTGTATCTTGTGCATGTGACGAATAAACTTACATTTTAATTTGATATAGTGTGTGTTAACCAGAGACGGTAATGTGAAGAATATGACCTGCACTAAAGTCAGATTAGGATATAGGCCAAGGACTAGATAAAGTGTACTTCTACCTGGAGTTTTTCCTTATTGTAGGCTCTTACTTTTACCACTTTTAGTCTTGAAATCTAAACTACTCACTCGGTTTAGCACATGGCCTCATGTGAATCCTTAAAGAAAGAGACGGGTGGAGCTAAGGCTTAAGTCGGTGTGAATGATGCTGAATGGGTGTAGACAAAGAAGAATACGTCGAATATTGCCCTGTTGGAAACTACAACTCCCTACTACATCGCACAGTACAGTCTGGATCGGATTTAATTTAGAGAAATTGATTGATGTGCGCATTGAGCTCACAGAAGAAAACAATAACGAAATGGAATTCACATCTTTGAACCAACCGAATCGCTCAGCACCAGTGTGTGTGTAGGCTACCTGCCACTCCTCCTTAGCATAAACTACTAGCCTACTGAAGTTACAAGCGCGATTCAGAAATTATGGAGAGAGATTTTTTATTTGAGAATGGATAAACTTTTTGAATGCTAGTTAAGGATACTATAGTTATCACGTTTCACATTGGATTTTTTTTTCATACAAAAAGGTAAGAAGTGTTTTTCATTTAATTATGGTGCTGCTCTGCACACACAAGCTTGTTAGATAGCTAGCTCTGGTCCAACGTTAAGCCAACTCTCAGAAGTTCAGACATTCAAAGTTCCTTCATAGAAGCCAATCCTCATCCATAGGTTTAATTATGCCCAGCACTTCAAGCCAAGTCTCCTCCTCCACTCTTTCTCTCACACTCTCTCCCCATCCGCAAAATGTCAGTCGCATCTCATGCCATACCATTTTTTTTTTTTTTTACACTTGTCTGTCCAATGCATGTAAACAACTATTATATTTTGCCTGCTCCATAGCAAGCTGCTCTATCTGTACTGTTTTGGTGAAATAATTTAATGACGAGGTAAAAAAATATATACAAAAGATTTCAGAGGTTTAAAAAGGAACAGAAAGGAATGATATTAGCCATTACTTTTTGGGGATACCAACCAGTTCAGAACTTTATGTTGCTGGTCGCAACATTGGAACTGAATGGAAAACATTAATGGTTCTGTTCAGAATTAAATTATTGGAAAATTATTTTGGTTTCCAACCCCTGGTGTGTAGACAGACGTGTGCACAATGTTTATGTTTTCTGAGGACATGGCAGCATTACTGTGTACTTTGACTCATAACATAGGATCTCTGTTCAGACTGATTAACTGTATTAAGGAAAGACTTAGGATAACGGAATCTTAATAAGTTAATAAGTTATTGCTCTGGTATGGCACGTGCTGGGCTGGCTCTGTGCTGTTCAACAGGCTACAATGGATGGCCAATGGCCTCAATCCACAATGACAGTCTGTGGATAGGAAAAATGGGTCTAGGGAATTTGTAAAGGGTTCAGTGGGTAAGCCATGGCTTTGACCACCATCTGTGTGGCATTTAAAGTAAACACTGGCACTTTCTAATGTCAAGGCTTTAGGCATCTTAGTGCCATCTGCTCCATGACTGTTGTATTCGATGCATGCGCTCTTATGTATCTCGCGCACCTGCAATGCTGAAAGGGGTGGTTCAGGGAGGTCAGACTCTGACACTGCGTCTAAACTGCTCCTCACGTCTGTTTTGTGCTCCTCAATTCAACAACCCCCTCCTCTAACCCCCTGCATTTAAGCATGTAACTTGCGCAGGCCTACTAAAATTGACCAGTGATGCCACAGCAAGATGTAGTCTATAGCGCATACCGTAAAAACAAAAGTCTGCCACCACCCACCCATCCTCCCCCCTCTCGTCCACACTTCAGCAAACCCACACACGTCAATCAATGGCACCGAGGGCATCCATGCGCATTCAGGGCGTGCATCTTGATGAGCTGAGGTTTCATTGATAAAAACCCAGGGTGAACGTAAGCAAGACAGGCACTTTGGGGCATGCAGAAAAAAACGGGTATTTGCTACTTCGGAGTACGAACAGACACAAAGGAAGAAATATTCAAAGTTTTTTCACAAACAGACAAAAAGGATGAAATATTCAACGTGCGGTTTTATGAAACTGTAACGTCATAGGCCTACCTGCAGTTTGTCTGACGTAAACACCTCTGTGTCTACCTCGCAGGCGATGATGGTCACCATCTCCAGTTTCATATTTATTGATGGCATTCCCTTTCGTAGCTGAGAAAAAGATAAATCAAATAAATTATTTCGTTGTGTCCTTGTCTGGTACAGAGAAAGCGCAGTCGCAGCCTCGCAGGTGATTGTAACTCCAATGGGTTCGATTCGGATGAGGTGGTATCCTCACAGTTTGGGTGCGCAATTTGAAGTGATTGATGCTGCAGTAGAAAACTCGCTCTCCCCTCTCTCGCGTTCCCCGCTCCAGCACAGAGCCGCGGTCAGAAACATTCGCGAGTGCACCAACCAGCGCGCGTTCGGGCACAACATTGACGTCATAAACAGCCTAATTTGTTCATTTGCGATGCCGCTGGACGGAGCACTGCAGCTTGTAGAGCTACACTTCGGTTCTGTTATTTATTTTTCCTTCTCATTTAGCCCATGAACATAACTGCGGAAATAGCTCTTAAATGATGTATTCTAGGCATACTTCCCCCCAGCAACAATAACCAGGACTGCCTATAATGAAGTCCACAAAAAATATCCTGGAATAGAATTTGACTATTGTCTTGGTTACATAAATGCAGCTTTTTTTATTTCTTCAGAAACGGAATGCACCATCTAATGTTTTACTCTAGGCTAGTACGTTTGAGTCTGTTCCATTGAAATAATTTTCCATGTAGGACTTTTCTGTTATTGAAATATCAGAGTTACTTCAATAAGTAAAAACAATCCAGACAAATCCAGTATAGCCTGCTAATTTACTGTATAATGTAGTGGACATTGCAGAAGCAGCCTGTAGTGTAGCAACTGCAGTAAACATAGTCATATCTCCCTTACTCGTTCAGCCTTATCCGATTGGTCCACAACTTCATTCAGCATTGCATAACCTCACACTCATCAACTCTGGCACAAGCTCTCAGTTTCATCATTCACTAGCTAAGACAATAAGCCACGATGACTAGGCAATAGGCTGGAAGAAGCGGCGGGCTATTTCTCTGTCTGTGTGTCATGTCATTCATCACAGGGCACATTGTCCAGAGAGACAGACAGACAGTCAGTCAGTCAGTAGGACAGACAGACAGTTAGATAGACAACCACATGAGCCAGATATGACGCCCTGTAACTATAGGGTGGCTCAATCTGGTTCTGACAGGCCTGAGGGAATGGAGGGTCTCTGTTAGGGTGTGAATAGACTAAGAGGCATTTTCTGTGCACTTTTCTAGAGTTTTCTTCCTCCTCATTTCAAATTCTCTCAGCTAGTCAGCACTTTAAAAACCCATCTTAAAATGAAATTTGAATAAAACCCCATCATCTACCCCCTTTAATCAAGTGAACTTTCCGAGGTGTTTATGCTGCTTCTAAATCTGTGATGTGAATGTGAATATTCTTGGTGTGCTGGATATTATACCTTCCTTCCCCCTCACCAGATCCCTGATTGACAGGGGATCTAAAATGGTGACATTGCTAGATGATTGACTCATAACAGGTTACTTCAGACCACAGAAGTACCACAGATATTAAGGAACTGTTGCTAAATTGACTGTATCATCACAAAATCCACTTTATGTAAAACATAATGCACATTTGTAATCCCAAAGTCATGGTTGTGTGTGGGAACATGAAATCAGGGTAGTAGACCATCGATTTGATCTGGTTTGAGCCTGCACATACAGAGGAGACACCCACTAACCCACAATGACACGCAACAAATTTGTAAAACATTCAGGATACACACGTGAAACTCACACACCAGAAAACGAACCTCTCCACATCTGACATGAGACATAACAGTCATGGGTCGTTGTGTGTTTTGGTTGTTGAGCTGCAAGGGGCAAGGGCTCTAGGGGGGTGGGATTGGGAGTCAGTATGAGCCCTGGGCATGGTGCATGCGTACACAGCAGGCTTGCAGGCAGTAACAGCATCAAAACAAACACACACATATGCACACAAACACAGTCACACACACACACACACACACACACACATAAACCCCCCCAGTGCCCCACCACCTCACTAGGCCTTGCCCAGCCACCCCCTGGCGCCACTGCAGCTGCCGCAATCTAGGCCAAGCTATTTATAAAGCAAATCGGCCATGTCCAGGCGAAGGGAGCCAGGGGAAACCAAGAGAGAGAAGGAAAGAGTGTGGGGAGCGAGGAAAAGGAAATGAGAGAACAATTATGAAGAGAGGAAAGAGAGAAAGAACACAGAGCGATAGAGAATAGTGACAGAGAAAGAGTAGAGAGAAGAGAGTGACAGAGAGAGAAAGAGGAGAGAGTGACAGAGAGAGAAAGAGGAGAGAGAGAGAAGAGAGTGACAGAGAGAGAAAGAGGAGAGAGTGACAGAGAGAGAAAGAACACAGAGAGAGAGGGGAGAGTGACAGAGAGAGAGAGAAGAGATAGAGAGACGAGAGTGACAGAGAGAGAAGAGAGTGACAGAGAGAGAGAACACAGAGCGGAGAAGAGCGTGACAGGGAGAGAGAAGAAAGAGAGAGAGAAGGGGTGAGAAAGAGACAGAAGGGGGAGAAAGCAAAAATGAGAACGAGAGAACGAGAACAAGAGAAGCCAGGTGGAGGACAGCAGGTATAGAGATTGATAATGCAGTGCAGGAGGAGACCTTGACGAGAGCACAGCCCAGAAACACTCTGACCAGGAGGAGACCTTGACGAGAGCACAGCCCAGAAACACTCTGACCAGGAGGAGACCTTGACGAGAGCACAGCCCAGAAACACTCTGACCAGGAGGAGACCTTGACGAGAGCACAGCCCAGAAACACTCTGACCAGGAGGAGACCTTGACGAGAGCACAGCCCAGAAACACTCTGACCAGGAAGAGACCTGGATGAGAGCACAGCCCAGAAACACTCTGACCAGGAGGAGACCTGGATGAGAGCACAGTCCAGAAACTCTCTGACCAGGAGAAGACCTTGACGAGAGCACAGGTCAGAAACACTCTGACCAGGAGGAGACCTTGACGAGAGCATAGCCCAGAAACACTCTGACCAGGAAGAGACCTGGATGAGAGCACAGCCCAGAAACACTCTGACCAGGAGGAGACCTTGACGAGAGCACAGTCCAGAAACTCTCTGACCAGGAGAAGACCTTGACGAGAGCACAGGTCAGAAACACTCTGACCAGGAGGAGACCTTGACGAGAGCACAGCCCAGAAACACTCTGACCAGGAGGAGACCTGGATGAGAGCACAGTCCAGAAACACTCTGACCAGGAGGAGACCTTGACGAGAGCACAGCCCAGAAACACTCTGACCAGGAGGAGACCTTGACGAGAGCACAGGCCAGAAACACTCTGACCAGGAGGAGACCTGGATGAGAGCACAGCCCAGAAACACTCTGACCAGATGATAGGAAGAGACCAAGGAATATACTTTAAAATGTACTAGAGCACGTATCGTAGAAAATATTTTGGTTATGGTACTGGTTACTCTGTTCTTCTCGTCGATACGAGTTCTTATGTTGAATGAGGAGCATATTTCATCAATAGTCTAATAAAGGTTTTAGTTGTACAGTACCGGTCTGTACAATCAAAGTTTGGACACTTACTTATTCAAGGGTTTTTCTTAGTTGTTACTATTTTCTACATTGTAGAATAATAGCGAAGACATTAAAACTATGCAATAGCACATATGGAATCATGTAGTAACCACAAAGAGTGTTAAACAAATAAAAATATATTTTATATTTGAGATTCTTCAAAGTAGCTAACCTTTGCCTTGATGACAGCTTTGCACACTCTTGGCATTCTCTCAACCAGATTCACTTGGAATGCTTTTCCAAAAGTCTTGAAGGAGTTCCCACATATGCTGAGCACTTGTTGGGTGCTTTTCCTTCACTCTGCGGTCCAACTCATCTCAAACCATCTCAATTGGGTTGAGGTCGGGGGATTGTGGAGGCCAGGTCATCTGATGCATCACTCCATCACTCTCCTTCTTGGTCAAATAACTTACACAGCCTGGGGGTGTGTTGGGTCATTGTCCTGTTGAAAAACAAATGATTGTCCCACTAAGCGCAAACCAGATGGCGGTTGGAACCAAAAATCTCACATTTGGACTCCTCAAACCAAAGGACAGATTTCCACCGAACTAATGTCCATTGCTCGTGTTTCTTGGCCCAAACAAGTCTCTTCTTCTTATTGGTGTCCTTTAATAGTGGTTTCTTTGCAGCAATTCGACCATGAAGGCGAGATTCACACAGTCAGAACAGTTAATGTTGATGTCTGTTACTTGAACTCCGTGAAGCATTTATTTGGGCTGCAATTTCTGAGGCTGGTAGCTCTAATTAACTTATCCTCTGCAGCAGAGGTAACTGGGTCTTCGTTTCCTGTGGCGGTCCTCAAGAGAGCCAGTTTCATCATAGCACTTAATGGGTTTTCCAACTGCACTTGAAGAAACTTTCAAAGTTCTTGAAATTTTCCAGATTGACAGACCTTCATGTCTTAAAGTAATGATGCACTGTCGTTTCTCTTTACTTATTTGATCTGTTCTTGCCATAATATGGACTTGGTCTTTTACGAAATAGGGCTATCTTCTGTATACCACCCTTACCTTGTCACAACACAACTGACTGGCTCAAACACATGTGTAGAGAAAGACAGCACAGCATTGAAGACAGCACAGCGTTGAAGTCAGCACAGCGTTGAAGACAGCACAGCGTTGTAGACAGCACAGCGTTGAAGACAGCAAGGCGTTGAAGACAGCACAGCGTTGAAGACAGCACAGCGTTGAAGACAGCACAGCGTTGTAGACAGCACAGCATTGAAGTCAGCACAGCGTTGAAGACAGCACAGCGTTGAAGACAGCACAGCGTTGAAGACAGCAAAGCGTTGTAGACAGCACAGCGTTGAAGACAGCAAGGCGTTGAAGACAACACAGCGTTGAAGACAGCACAGCGTTGTAGACAGCACAGCGTTGAAGACAGCACAGCGTTGAAGACAACACAGCGTTGAAGACAACACAGTGTTCCGAGACTAAGAGTGCCATTTTCACCAGGCAAAGAAACAGAGAGAGAAGGAGCATTATTGTTGTTTACAGAAATCAGAATGAAGGGATGGAACTTTGCTCAAGGATAAAAAGTGTTCCCATTTCTTAATCTCTCTCTCTCTCTCTCTCTCTCTCTCTCTCTCTCTCTCTCTCTCTCTCTCTCTCTCTGTTTTTAACAAGGTCATTAAGAGATACAGTATCTAGATAACAAGCCATGGGAATAAAAATAGACTGTACCTTTTAGAGAAAACGTTCGAGAGAGTTAGAAATGACGAGGACGAAATAGAGGACGAGCTTGAGAGAGTGGCGCGTTGCTTGAGGCTTCACTACAGATTCGGGTTCGATCCCAGGCTGTGTCACAGCCGGCTGTGACCGGGAGACCCATGAGGCGGCGCACAATTGGCCCAGCTTCGTCCGGGTTAGGGGAGGGTTTGGCCGGCCGGGATTTCCTTGTACCACTGCGCTCTAGTGACTCCTTGTGACGGGCCGGTCGCCAGCTGGACAGTGTTTCCTCCGACACATTGGTGCGGCTGGCTTCCGGATTAAGCGAGCAGTGTGTCAAGAACCAGTGCGGTTTGGCGGGTTCTGTTTCGGAGGACGCATGACTCTCTCCTGAGTCCATAGGGGAGTTGCTGCCATTGGACAAGACTGTAACTACCAATTGGGTAAAAGTACATAAAATATATATATATTGTAAGAGATGGAGAGCAAGTAAGGACAAGAGGGGGGGATACAGACAGTGATACATGTAGAGAAATAGATGGAAAGAGGGAGAGTAATACATTGACTTGTTATCCTCCAGCAAGACTCCCGCCAAACAAAGCACCCTCAAAGGCATTAGCCTGTTGTCGATATATCCTTTCTCCAAAGGGTACAAGAGAAGTGTACTTTAAATGTCACCCTCTCTTTCTTCAAAAACAACAACCTGCACAACACTTTGGAGGTCAAACCATGGGAGACTTCCCAACACAATACTTCTAACCACTGCCAGACTCCACCAAATTTACGATGTAAGTAAAACTACAAGCTATTGACACTGAAGATGCACCCTGTGTTGATTATTTTGATTACTCATGCTCAGCCGAGCAACACACCATTCGGCATGTAGCCTAGCGGTTAAGAGAGTTGGGCCAGTAACCGAAAGGTTGCTGGTTTAAATCCCTGAGCCGCCCTTGAGCAAGTCAGTTAACCCCCAACAACAACTGTTCCCCGGCTGCCAATGTTGTCAATGAAGGCAGCCCCCCGCTCCTCTCTGATTCAGAGGTTGGGTTAAATGACATTGGGTTAAATGCGGAAGACACATTTCGGTTGAATGCATTCAGCTGTGCCACTGACTAGGTATCCTCCTTTGCCCTACATATTGAAGTACATTCATCTGCTGCAGATCATGAAAGCCAAAAATAGCACAGTACAACAAACATAGAATGTTGCCTGTTTTAACTGAATGTTGTTGCACAGTTATGTAACTAACTACGACATATTGTAACACTATAACATAGAAACAATGTCATCTGGCCTCCCTGATTTATTACTAGATTATGATATTAATCATAAGGTCATTATTATTGATCAAGGCAATCTATGATATTTCATATGTCGCATCAATAATCCTATAATCATTACGTTGCTTAAATCAAAAAGGTCCGCGCGAGAAATGATCCTTCTCTCCAATTATGTTGAGGTCTGATGGGGGAAAAGCACTTGGGTTTCTATATACTTCACTTTGATAGCAGTGTAGTGTCAGCCATCACCTAGTGTCTCCTGACAGACCTGCAGAAGATTTGCTTCTGGATGTCGAGATTAGCCATTACATAACCATGGACTTGACCCAGAGGCAGGCTCACCTCACCAAAGGCTTCCAGAAGGCCGCAGGAGGGATGGAAGATTGATGCAATCTGCGCTGTATCATGGGTAACCTTAGGGCTGGGCGGTATACCGCATTTTACGATATACCTGTATTGATGCACGAACCGGTTTGGGATTTTACTTTACCTTCTATAACGGTATTTGAATGTTTGGTTTGTTAAATGTGATACGCCTTGTGTAACGTCCATTTTTATAGTTTTCCCCCGCTACTTGAGTCATCTCTCTCCGCTCTCTTTCCATGCCGCTTTACATTCAGACCTAGCCCCACCCCGTCACTCAAGGAGCACATTTGTTGTTCCTTGACCACGAGACACTTGCGTTCAGTCTGCATGATCAATGCAGCACATGCAACAATGTTAATGACAACGATGCTGTTTTCACTTTGCTTCTTAATATACAGTGCATTCAGAAAGTATTCAGACCCCTTGACTTTTTCCACATTTTGTAACATTACAGCTTTATTCTAAAATGAATTTAAATTGACACACATTACCCCATAATGACAAAGCAAAAACAGGTTTTTAGACATTTTTGCAAATTTATTAAAAATAAAAAAACTTAAATCACATTTAAATAAGTATTCAGACCCTTTACTCTGTACTTTGTTAAAGCACTTTCGGCAGCGATTACAGCCACAAGTCGTCTTGGCTATGAAGCTACAAGCTTGGCACACCTGTATTTGGGGAGGTTCTCCCATTCACTGCACAGCTATTTTCAGGTCTCTCCAGAGATGTTCGATCGGGTTCAAGTCCGGGGTCTGGCTGGGCCACTCAAGGATATTCAGAGACTTTTTCTGAAGCCATTCCTGCGTTATCTTGGCTGTGTGCTTAGAGTCGTTATCCTGTTGGAAGGTGAACCTTTGCCCCAGTCTGAGGTCCTGAGCGCTGCTCTGGAGCAGGTTTTCATCAAGGATCTCTCTGTACTTAGCTCCCTTCATCTTTCGCTCAATCGTGACTAGTCTCCCAGTCTTTGACGCTGAAAAACATTCCCACAACATGATGCTGCCACAACCATGCTTCACCATAGGGATTGTGCCAGGTTTCCTCCAGATGTGATACTTGGCATTCAGGCCAAAGAATCTTGTTCCTCATGGTATGAGAGTTCTTTAGGTGCCATTTGGCAAACTCCACATGGCCACTATACCATAAAGGCCTGATTGGTGGAGTGCTGCAGAGATGGTTGTCCTTCTGGAAGGTTCTCCCATCTCCACAGAGATGGAGCTCTGTCAGAGTGACCATCGGGTTCTTGGCCACCTCCTTGACCAAGGTCCTTCTTCCGCGATTGCTCAGTTTGGCCGGGCAGCAAGCTCTAGGAAGAGTCTTGGTGGTTCCAAACTTCTTCCATTTAAGAATGATGGAGGCCACTGTGTTCTTGGGGACATCTCAAGGATGATCAATGGAAACAGGATGCACCTGAGCTCAATTTCGAGTCTCATAGTAAAGGGTCTGAATACTTATATAAATAAGGTATTTCTGTTTTTTATTTTTAATAAATTAGCAAAACATTCTAAAAACCTGTTTTCACCTTGTCATTATGGGGAATTGTGTTTAGATTGATGAGGAAAATGTTTAATTTAATCCATTTTAGAATAAATCAACTAACGTTCTATAATTACACTATTAGTTTGTTGTTTGTTACATCTGCAAACAGCTGGTTTGTCTTTTTATAGCAACTTGGGCCTAAATGTTGTTAGCTGCTAATGCTAATTGCTAGCTCGCAAATAAATGTACTGAGACAGCACAAAAGTAATTAGCTAAACAGCCTGATAATACCAGTGATGGTGTAGAACAACACTACTGGTCAAAAGTTTTAGAACATCTACTCATTCAAGGGTTTTACTTAATTTTTCACTATTTTCTACATTGTAGAATAAGAGTGAAGACATCAAAACTATAACACATATGGAATCATGTAGTAACCAAAAAAGTGTTAAACAAATCTATATATATTTTAGATTTGAGATTCTTCAAATAGCCACCCTTTGCGTTGTTGACAGCTTTGCACACTCTTGGCATTCTCTCAAGCAGATTCACCTGGAATGCTTTTCCAACAGTCTTGAAGGAGTTCCCACATATGCTGAGCACTTGTTGGCTGAATGAACTTATCTTCTGCAGCAGAGGTAACCCCGGGTCTTCCATTCCTGTGGCGGTGAGTTGACTCTTCACATGGGATGATTTCACTGAACAACAAAAGAAAAGGAATATCGAATGATCCCCAATGATCCATCGCACCTCCCCAAAAACTTTTTCAACATACATCTGTAAAATGATAGTCTAGAAACTAAACCTTTGGTTGTCTTCCTCTCAGGCTTCCATGTCTTCACCCTGGACCTCCTCAATGTCCACCTCTTGAACAACAGACTCTGAGGCCTCATCTTCACTGTCACTTTCCAGCCTTGTTGAGGATAGCTCGTTGTCAGGCTCAAAAAGCCTAAAATTTGCCCGGATGGCCACCAATTTTTCAACCCTTGTATTGGTCAGCCTGTTGCGTGCTCTGGTGTGTGTGTTCCCAAACAAGGACCAGTTGCGCTCTGAGGTGGCTGATGTTGGGGGGATTTGGACGATGAAGGAGGAAACAGGGGAAAGAGCCTCAGATCCACAAAGTCCCTTCCACCAGGTGGCTGATGAGATATGTTGGCACGACTGCCATATTGCATCTCCATCCCAAAGCTCTTGCTTGGAAGTGTACTTCGCCAGACTGCCAAGAACCTTGCCCTCATCCAGGCCAAGGTGGCGAGACACAGTAGTGATGACACCATAGGCCTTGTTCATCTCTGCACCAGACAAGATGCTGTTGCCAGCATACTTGGGGTCCAAAATGTACGCTGCGGCGTGTATGGGCTTCAGGCAGAAGTATTCACGCTTTTTGATGTATTTCAGTTTCCTCTGCTTGGAGCAACAGTGAAGTGGGCAGGGCAGTACGGGTTTCTTCTCTTACATCTGCAAGCAGAGTCTGAACATCAGACAGGATGGCATTGTCTCCCTCAATCTGTGCAATGGCTACTGCTATAGAATTCAGGAGTTTCAGGCTGCTTACCACTCTCTCCCAAAATACATCATCCAGGAGGATCCTCTTGATGGGGCTGTCCATATCGGCAGACTGTGATATGGCCATTTCTTTGAGAGACTCCTTCCAATCCAGGAGACTGTCAAACATGATGACAACACCACCCCTGGGCAGCTTCAATGTGGTGCTCGTATTCTTCTCATTTTGCAAGGTGAGGTAGATTTCTGCTATAACCTGATGACCCTTCACATACCTAACCATTTCCTTGGCTCTCTTGTAGAGTGTATCCATATTTTTCAGAGCCATGATGTCCTTGAGGAGCAGATTCAATGCATGAGCAGCACAGCCAATGGGTGTGATGTGAGGGTAGGAATCCTCCACTTTAGACCAAGCAACCTTCATGTTTGCAGCATTGTCTGTCACCAGTGCAAATACCTTCTGTGGTCCAAGGTCATTGATGACTGCCTTCAGCTCATCTGCAATGTAGAGACCGGTGTGTCTGTTGTCCCTTGTGTCTGTGCTCTTGTAGAATACTGGTTGAGGGGTGGAGTTGATGTAGTTAATTATTCATTAGCCACAAACTTTGACAACCCATCAAAGATGATTTCAATACGGTCTGCTTTCTCTATGATTTGCTTGACCTTCACTTGAACTCAGTTGAACTCTGCATCCAGCAAATGAGTAGATAAAGCATGTCTGGTTGGAGGGGTGTATGCTGGGCGAAGATAATTCAGAAATCTCTTCAGATACACATTGTCTGTGAGCATCAGAGGTGAACCAGTTGCATACACAGCTCGAGCAAGACATTCATCAGCATTTCTCTGACTACGTTCCTCCATGGAGTCAAAAAACTTCTGATTCAGTACAATTCCATGCATAGATAAATAGTTAAGCAGTTAGATTAAACAAATCCTTTGTAAGATAAATGTTTTAAAATGAAACATGTTTGGAAACAGGTGAATTAACACACCTTAGTGAGCAGGCTCAAGTTAGCTAAAACCCACATGGTGGCAAAAACTAACTAGCAGAAATTGTTAACAAGTTAAAAATGATTTATACACACTTTGCTGTAGGCTACTATTTACTAGTTAACAAAAAATCATGTATGTCATATACAATATATTCACCCCACCCAGTATTGTAATCAAAATGTATCAGAAAGCATGTAGACCTTGGCTCAGACAGTGTAGTAGTGTGGGCTCAATAGCATCTCATTAGTGTGCAAGATCTTGAGAATCAGCAGTACATGTGATGGAAGAGTGCACTGCACATGTGATGGAAGAGTGCACTGCACATGTGATGGAAGAATGCACTGTGCATGCAGAGGGTTGCAATTCCATTGAATTGGGGATAGTTTAACCAAAATATACCACAAGAACTAGAATTGCCTTATGTGTATCCCACAGAAAAGGTTCATTGTTAAAATCTAACTTTTTTTATGAATTTAAGCAAAATTCCCCAACTTCCTGGGCTTAACTTCCCATGGAAAGTTTCAGGAAAAATTCTGGAAATTTACTGGAAAGTTTCCGACCCTTTGCAACCCTAGTCACAACACACCTGATTGGCTCAAACGCATTAAGAAATTTCACAAATTTACTTTTAACAAGGCACACCTGTTAATTGAAATGCATTCCAGGTGACTACCTCATGAAGCTGGTTGAGAGAATGCCAAGAGTTTGCAAAGCTGTAATCAAGGCAAAGGGTGGCTATTTGAAGAATCTCAAATATAAAATATATTTTAATTTGTTAAACACTTTTTTGGTTAATACATGATTCCATATGTGTTATTTCATAGTTTTGATGTATTCACTATTATTCTACAATATAGAAAATAGTAAAAATAAAGAAAAACCCTTGAATGAGTAGGTGTTCTAAAACTTTTGACCGGTAGTGTACATCGGCATTTTGTAAATCAAAGAGGAATACGCAAACCAAGAATATGTTAGCTACATGAAGTTGCTAAGAGAACACATTCAATGTAGCTAAAGATTGTAAGGTCCCCTAGGAAACACTTATCAACGCGTTGGTTCCTACCCTGTCACAATAACTCCTCTCTGGCATTTTAATTTGTTGTCATGTCAAACAACACTGTATTCAAAGTGCCCTCTATTATATTCTAACTATAGAATTAGAATACTCGTTCTATTTCCATGATTCTAACAGTGTGTTTTGCTCTAAATCGCAAGTCAAATAGCAATTGCAATATTGCCAATATTGCTACTCAAAGCATATTTATAACTTTCATTATTCAAAAACATGAAATACCTTCAAATACCGTCATACCACCTAATTTAAAAAAACATATTGTGATATGATATTTTGTCCATATCGCCCAGCCCTAGGTGACCTTCAGCCCACTGCGCACCCTCCCGCACGTTCCCCCTCGGGGACAGAGTCCCAAAAATAGACAGACAACATAACACACGCAGCACAGTAGCTCTCTCTCTCCACAATCCCCTCTATTCTTCTGTCTGGGGTCACCTCACTGTTCTAGATACAAACAAACACACTGGCCATGACACTAGCCTCTGCTCTATAAGGCTCTGCTGCTCACATAGCTGCGGGAAGACGTTTGGGGGTGGGGTTGCTGAAAAAATATTCTTGCCCGCGCTACAGACGCTATATCGCTCCGCTAATGCAGCACTATTAAAAGCACTACTTCTGTGAAAAAGAAATTCTAAAAATAATAAAATAAATAAATAAAATAAATATATATACTTCATATATATTTTTTAATAAAAATAAATATACATACTGTATATATATTTTTTTTCTGTTTTTTCAGGGGGTGTTGCAGCACGCTCAGCACCCCTACTTCCTGTGGTTATGGATGCTCACAAACAGTCAACGGGGTGCTTTCACAGTAGCCTACCAGTGGTGCAGTGGATGGTAAATGCAAAAAACGCAGTTTTAACCCTGACGTAATGAGAAGCTGACCCCAACCCTGACGTAATGAGGAGCTGACCCCAACCCTGATGTAATGAGGAGCTGACCCCAACCCTGACGTAATGAGGAGCTGACCCCAACCCTGATGTAATGAGAAGCTGACCCCAACCCTGACGTAATGAGGAGCTGACCCCAACCCTGATGTAATGAGGAGCTGACCCCAACCCTGACGTAATGAGAAGCTGACCCCAACCCTGACGTAATGAGGAGCTGACCCCAACCCTGACGTAATGAGGAGCTGACCCCAACCCTGATGTAATGAGGAGCTGACCCCAACCCTGACATAATGAGGAGCTGACCCCAACCCTGATGTAATGAGGAGCTGACCCCAAACCTGACGTAATGAGGAGCTGACCCCAACCCTGACGTAATGAGGAGCTGCTGACCCCAACCCTGATGTAATGAGGAGCTGACCCCAACCCTGACATAATGAGGAGCTGACCCCAACCCTGACATAATGAGGAGCTGACCCCAACCCTGATGTAATGAGGAGCTGACCCCAACCCTGACATAATGAGGAGCTGACCCCAACCCTGACATAATGAGGAGCTGGCCCCAACCCTGATGTAGTGAGGAGCTGACCCCAACCCTGGCGTAATGAGGAGCTGACCCCAGCCCTGATGTAATGAGGAGCTGACCCCAACCCTGGCGTAATGAGGAGCTGACCCCAACCCTGATGTAATGAGAAGCTGACCCCAGCCCTGGCGTAATGAGGAGCTGACCCCAGCCCTGATGTAATGAGGAGCTGACCCCAACCCTGGCGTAATGAGAAGCTGACCCCAACCCTGGCGTAATGAGGAGCTGACCCCAACCCTGGCGTAATGAGGAGCTGACCCCAACCCTGATGTAATGAGGAGCTGACCCCAACCCTGACATAATGAGGAGCTGACCCCAACCCTGATGTAATGAGGAGCTGACCCCAAACCTGACGTAATGAGGAGCTGACCCCAACCCTGACGTAATGAGGAGCTGACCCCAACCCTGATGTAATGAGGAGCTGACCCCAACCCTGACATAATGAGGAGCTGACCCCAACCCTGACATAATGAGGAGCTGACCCCAACCCTGATGTAATGAGGAGCTGACCCCAACCCTGACATAATGAGGAGCTGACCCCAACCCTGACATAATGAGGAGCTGGCCCCAGCCCTGATGTAGTGAGGAGCTGACCCCAGCCCTGGCGTAATGAGGAGCTGACCCCAACCCTGATGTAGTGAGGAGCTGACCCCAACCCTGACATAATGAGGAGCTGACCCCAACCCTGATGTAGTGAGGAGCTGACCCCAACCCTGACATAATGAGAAGCTGACCCCAACCCTGACATAATGAGAAGCTGACCCCAACCCTGACATAATGAGGAGCTGACCCCAACCCTGATGTAGTGAGGAGCTGACCCCAACCCTGACATAATGAGGAGCTGACCCCAACCCTGATGTAATGAGGAGCTGACCCCAACCCTGACGTAATGAGGAGCTGACCCCAAACCTGACGTAATGAGGAGCTGACCCCAACCCTGGCGTAATGAGGAGCTGACCCCAACCCTGATGTAATGAGGAGCTGACCCCAACCTGACATAATGAGGAGCTGACCCCAGCCTGACATAATCAGGAGCTGACCCCAACCCTGATGTAATGAGGAGCTGACCCCAACCCTGACATAATGAGGAGCTGACCCCAACCCTGACATAATGAGGAGCTGGCCCCAACCCTGATGTAGTGAGGAGCTGACCCCAACCCTGACGTAATGAGGAGCTGACCCCAACCCTGATGTAGTGAGGAGCTGACCCCAACCCTGACATAATGAGGAGCTGACCCCAACCCTGATGTAGTGAGGAGCTGACCCCAACCCTGACATAATGAGAAGCTGACCCCAACCCTGACATAATGAGAAGCTGACCCCAACCCTGACATAATGAGGAGCTGACCCCAACCCTGATGTAGTGAGGAGCTGACCCCAACCCTGACATAATGAGGAGCTGACCCCAACCCTGATGTAATGAGGAGCTGACCCCAACCCTGGCGTAATGAGAAGCTGACCCCAACCCTGGCGTAATGAGGCTGGCCCCAACCCTGGCGTAATGAGGAGCTGACCCCAACCCTGGCGTAATGAGGAGCTGACCCCAACCCTGATGTAATGAGGAGCTGACCCCAACCCTGGCGTAATGAGAAGCTGACCCCAACCCTGATGTAATGAGGAGCTGACCCCAACCCTGACATAATGAGAGCTGACCCCAACCCTGATGTAATGAGGAGCTGACCCCAAACCTGACGTAATGAGGAGCTGACCCCAACCCTGACGTAATGAGGAGCTGACCCCAACCCTGATGTAATGAGGAGCTGACCCCAACCCTGACATAATGAGGAGCTGACCCCAACCCTGACATAATGAGGAGCTGACCCCAACCCTGATGTAATGAGGAGCTGACCCCAACCCTGACATAATGAGGAGCTGACCCCAACCCTGACATAATGAGGAGCTGACCCCAACCCTGATGTAGTGAGGAGCTGACCCCAACCCTGACGTAATGAGGAGCTGACCCCAACCCTGATGTAGTGAGGAGCTGACCCCAACCCTGACATAATGAGGAGCTGACCCCAACCCTGATGTAGTGAGGAGCTGACCCCAACCCTGACATAATGAGAAGCTGACCCCAACCCTGACATAATGAGAAGCTGACCCCAACCCTGACATAATGAGGAGCTGACCCCAACCCTGATGTAATGAGGAGCTGATCCCAACACTGATGTAATGAGCTGAGGTTTACATGCCACAGTGCACAATGGCAATACAATGCCATCATGGTAATGATGTTCTCTGATTATAGTTAAAGGCATACTTCAAGATTTTGGCAATGAGCATGCCAGCAGATACCCATAGATACCCATCATTGCACTAACGCTAGTTAGCATTGGCTTGTGAAACTACCTCTAACTTCCTTCATACTGGACACAGAGATATACACATTGTATCCACAAGTTCATTTGACTCTGGGGAGTTCATCTTAAAGTGTCCCTTTAAGCTTCATATAATTACTTTAGATTAGATTCCTGGTGTTCAAAGCACTTTACATCGTGCGGGGTTACTAAGAATGGACTTTTCCCTGCACTACCGATGCTTCACTACTGTTCCATGGCAGTGCTGCATGACTGCACCACAAAAAGCATTTTGCTATTGTTTTGGGATAGGGGGTCTTCCTGAATCACCATAGGCAGCGAAAGTAGCCTACAAGTATTGTTCCCGCCAGCAGCACTGAAAGCATCTGAAAACCTTGTGGTTTGCTGATTAGGCTGCTGGCATAGACTGTCTGAGAAACAGGCGGTCTTAATAGCCTTCCTGAACTTTTCCCTAACCCACTCCGCCGAAGGTCAGCATCCTGGAGTCGCCTCTTCACTTTTGACGTTGAGACTGGTGTTTTGCGGGTACTATTTAAAGAAACTGCCAGTTGAGGACTTGTGAGGCGTCTGTTTCTCAAACTAGACACTAATGTACTTGTCCTCTTGCTCAGTTGTGCACCGGGGCCTCCCACTCCTATTTATATTCTTGTTAGAGCCAGTTTGCGCTGTTCTGTGAAGGGAGTACTACACAGCATTGTACGAGATCTTCAGTTTCTTGGCAATTTCTCGCATGGAATAGCCTTCATTTCTCAGAACAAGAATAGACTGACGAGTTTCAGAAGAAAGTTATTTGTTTCTGACCATTTTTAGACTGTAATCAAACCCACCAATGCTGATGCTGATGATGTCAATGTAATAGTCCAGTGGCCATTTGATTAATTGTTCAGCAGTCTTATGGCTTGAGGGTAGAAGCTGTTAAGGAGCCTTTTGGCCCTAGACTTGGAGCTCTGGTACTGCTTGCCGTGCGGTAGCAAAGAAAACAGTCTATGACTTGGGTGACTGGAGTCTCTGACAATGTTATGGGATTTCCTCTAACACCGCCTATTATATAGGTCCTGGGTGGCAGGAAGCTTGGCCCCAGTGATGTACTGGGCCGTACGCACTACCCTCTGTAGCCCCTTACGGTCAGATGCTGAGAAGTTGCCATACCAGGCGTTGATGCTACCGGTCAGGATGCTCTCAATGGTGCAGCTGTAGAACTTTTTTAGGATCTGGGGACCCACGCCAAATCCTTTCAGTCTCCTGAGGGGGAATACGTTTTGTCGTGCCCTTTTCACAACTGTCTTGGTGTGTTTGTACCATGATAGTTCGTTGGTGATGTGGACACCAAGGAACTTCAAACTCTCGATTCGCTCCACTACAGCCCCATTGATGTTAATGGGGGCCTGTTCGGCCCGCCTTTTCCTGTAGTCCACGATCAGCTCCTTTGTCTTGCTCACATTGAGGGAGAGGTTGTTGTCCTGGCACCACACTGCCAGTTCTCTGACCTCCTCCCTATAGGCTGTCTCATCATTGTCGGTGATCAAGCCTACCACTGTTGTGTCGTCAGCAAACTTAATGATAGCGGTGGAGTCGTGTTTGGCCACGCAGTCGTGGGTGAACAGGGAGTACAGAAGGGGACTAAGTACACACCCCTGAGGGGCTTCAGTGTTGAGGATCAGCGTGGCAGATGTGTTGTTGCCTACCCTTACCACCTAGGGGTGGCCCGTCAGGAAGTCCAGGATCCAGTTGCAGTGGGAGGTATTTAGTCCCAGGATCCTTAACATAGTGATGAGCTTTGTGGGCACTATGGTGTTGAATGCTGAGCTGTAGTCAATGAACAGCATTCTCACATAGGTGTTCCTTTTGTCCAGGTGTGAAAAGGCAGTGTGGAGTGCGATTGAGATCGCATCATCTGTGGATCTGTTGGGGCGGTATGCAAATTGGAGTGGGTCTAGGGTATCCGGGAGGATGCTGTTGATGTGAGCCATGACCAGCCTTTCAAAGCACTTCATGGCTACCGACGTGAGTGCTACGTGGCGGTAATCATTTAGGCAGGTTACCTTCGCTTCCTTGGGCACAGGGACTATGGTGGTCTGCTTGAAACATGTAGGTATTACAAACTCAGTCAGGGAGAGGTTGAAAATGTCAGTGAAGACACTTGCCAGTTGGTCCGCACATGCTTTGAGTCCTGGTAATCCATCTGGCCCCATGCCTTTGTGAATGTTGACCTGTTTAAAGGTCTTGCTCAATCGGCTACCGAGAGGGTTATCACACAGTCATCCAGAACAGCTGGTGCTCTCGTGCATGCTTCAGTGTTGCTTGCCTCGAAGCGAGTAAAAAAGGCATTTAGCTGGTCTGGTAGGCTCACGTCGCTGGGCAGCCCGCGCCTGGGTTTCCCTTTGTAGTCCTTAATAGTTTTCAAGCCCTGCCACATCCGACGAGCATCAGAGCCTGTGTAGTAGGCTTCAATCTTAATCCTGTATTGACGCTTTTCTTGTTTGATGGCTCGTCTGAGGGCATAGTGGGATTTCTTATAAGCATCCGGATTAGAGTCCCGCTCCTTGAAAGCTGCAGCTCTAGCCTTTAGCTTGATGCGGATGTTGACTGTAATCCATGGCTTCTAATCCATGGTCACTAAGGGGAGGGGGTCGTTGATGCACTTATTGATGAAGCCGAGGACTGAGGTGGTATACTCCTCAATGCCATTGGATGAATCCCGGAACATATTCCAGTCTGTGCTAGCAAAACAGTCCTGTAGCGTAGCATCCGCATCATCTGACCACTTCCATATTGAGCGAGTCACTGGTACTTCCTGCTTTCGTTTTTGCTTGTAAGCAGGGATCAGGAGAATATAATTATGGTAAGATTTGCCAAATGGAGGGCGGGGGAGAGCTTTGTATGCGTCTCTGTGTGTGGAGTAAAGGTGGTCTAGAGTTTCTTTTCCTCTGGATGCACATGTGACATGCTGGTAAAAACGGGCCACTACGAGCGCCACTTCTGGATGAGCATTTTCTTGTTTGCTTATGGCCTTATAGAGTTGGTTGAGTGCGGTCTTAGTGCCAGCCTCGGTCTGTGGTGGTAAATAGACGGCTACCAATAATATAGATGAGAATTCTCTTGGCACATAGTATGGTCTACAGCTTATCATAAGGTATTCTACCTCTTCTTTAAAACTTCTTTAATATTAGACAGCTGTTATTGACAAAAAGACACACACCCCCACCCCTCGTCTTACCAGACGTAGCATCTCTGTTCTGCCGGTGCATGGAAAATCCCGCCAGCTCTATATTATCCGTGTCGTCGTTCGGCCACGACTCTGTGAAACACAAGATATTACAGTTCTTAACGTCCCGTTGGTAGGATAATCGTAATCCTAGGTCATCAACTTTATTTTCCAATGATTGCATGTTAGCAAGTAGAATTGATGGCAGTGGGAGTTTAGTTGCTCTCCTACGGATTCTCAGAAGGCCGGCCTGCTCTGCGTCTTCTTTTCCTCCGTCTTTTCTTTTCTTCAATGACGGAGATTTGGGCCTGTTCCCAGGAGAGCAGTATATCCTTCTCGTCGGACTCGTTAAACAAAAAGCTTCTTCCAGTTCGTGGTGAGTAATCGCTGTTCTGATGTCCAGAAGTTATTTTCGGTCATAAGAGACGGTAGCAGCAACATTATGCAAGATCTCACCTCGTGGAGTTGCAATGATCATGAGAACGGTGAGGAATCAGCCCAAAACTACACGGGAGGATCTTGTCAATGATCTCAAGGCAGCTGGGACCATAGTCACCAAGAAAACAATTGGTAACACACTACGCTGTGAAGGACTGAAATCCTGCAGCGCCCGCAAGGTCCCCCTGCTCAAGAAAGCACATATACACGCCCGTCTGAAGTTGGCCAATGAACATCTGAATGATTCAGAGGACAACTGGGTGAAAGTGTTGTGGTCAGATGAGACCAAAATGGAGCTCTTTGGCATCAACTCAACTTGCCGTGTTTGGAAGAGGAGGAATGCTGCCTATGACTCCAAGAACACCATCCCCACTGTCAAACATGGAGGTGGAAACATTATGCTTTGGGGGTGTTTTTCTGCTAAGAGGACAGGACAACTTCACCGCATCAAAGGGACGATGGACAGGGCCATGTACCGTCAAATCTTGGGTGAGAACCACCTTGAAAATGGGTCGTGGATGGGTATTCCAGCATGACAATGACCCAAAACACACGGCCAAGGCAACAAAGGAGTGGCTCAAGAAGAAGCACATTAAGGTCCTGGATTGGCCTAGCCAGTCTCCAGACCTTAATCCCATAGAAAATCTGTGGAGGGAGCTGAAGGTTTGAGTTGCCAAACATCAGCCTCGAAACCTTAATGACTTGGAGAAGATCTGCAAAGAGGAGTGGGACAAAATCCCTCCTGAGATGTGTGCAAACCTGGTGGCCAACTACAAGAAACGTCTGACCTCTGTGATTACCAACAAGGGTTTTGCCACCAAGTACTAAGTCATGTTTTGCAGAGGGGTCAAATACTTATTGTGTGTGGTTTGCGATGTTCTGTCTCACCAGTAGGTAGGCTGAGTTTGGGATGTGAGTTCTTACAGATGAGATAGAATCAATGCATCAGAGATTTAACCAGGAAAGGTGAACGAACAATGGGATTATGTAAATATGGGGCCTTCAGTGCACGTGTGTGTGTTTTTGTGTGTATGATTTATGTTTTGTGTGTGTGATTTATGTTTTGTGTGTGTGGGTTTGTGTGTGTGTGCTTGTCTGTGTTCATTCATGTGTGTGTCCTTGTGTGTGTTCATGCACAATGAACCAGACAACGACCAAAAATGACCACCTACTCTCTTACCTACAACATTTGGGGGTTTTGAGAGTTTTTGCGTAACCTTTGAAAGGTTTTCTCACTTTGTTGCCAGTTTTTGAATATCAAATAAGTGTCAAAATGGTTATATTTTTTGTCAGGCTTATTCAAATGAAGTGTACAGTGAACAATGTATTGACATCCACTAACTGAAGTGTGAGGGGGCGTCTCCAGAACTGTGTGTCTGCGAGCAGGAGTTGTGGCATTCTGTAGCGAAACGGTGGAACGGTGCCAACCCTATATCCTAGACACCGACCTGAGCGACCCCTAAGGACCTACTGCAAGTAGCCTACGCAGCCATGACAGAAAGGTGATTGAGGTCAGAGATCCACTAAAGCAGAACCGCCCCCTCAAAATTCTGAGCCTGCCTGGCAGTGTTGGTCCAAAAGCCAAAGCCCCCGGATGGGTGAACATAATATACAAGGATTTTTCAAAGCTGCTAATGAGAACCTTGACGTCCTCGTACCTGGCCGGTAAGAATTCCAGTGGAGTACACCCACCCAGGTAGTGGCAGTGCTGGCAACACTGGCTGCAGTAACCCATAGGAAGGGAGTCAAACTCTGACAATTAAAGAGGAGGTATATTATTGTGGCCCTGGCGGCACAGATTAATCAAATGGTCTGACTGCACAGAGGTGCTTGTGAAGATGGGGGACAAGCATTTGTGGCTGGGCTCCATCTGCTCGGACCAGATATTGGTTAATCGATTTGGCATGCCTTCTTAAACAGTTAAACACATTCACACATCAAGTCTTCTCTTGAGTTGGGGTCGGGGATGTAACAACCGTTGCACATTTGAGTTTGTGCTTGTGTGTGGGATGTGGGGGTGTAGGTCGATCTATATGTGGAAGGCGAGAGAGGGGCAGTGGTGTTTGTTTGTGAGGGGTGGTGTGAGTGAGTGTATGAATCCCATATCTGTTGGCAAAAATGTAGAATTCCTACTACCGACCGTTGTTATGGGCAACAATCATTCATAGAAGTGCTTATATTATAATGCATATTATTTGTCAATTGTGGGAATAAATTAAAATATGCAAGATTTTTTTTTGCCTTCGGAAAATACTTTCCGTCTTCAGAGCCTTTGACTTTTTCCACATTTTGTTACATTACAGCATTATTCTAAAATTGATCAAATGAAATGATTTGCTCAGCAATCTACACACAATACCCCATAATGACAAAGTGAAAACAGATTTTGAGAGATTTAGCAAACGCATTAAAAAAAAACAGAAATACCTTATTTACATAAGTATTCAGACCCTTTGCTATGAGACTCGAAATTGAGCGCATGTGCATCCTGCTTCCATTCATCATCCTTGAGATGTTTCAAAAACTTGATTGGAGTCATCCTGTGGTAAATTCAATTGATTGGACATGATTTGGAAAGTCTCACACCTGTCTATATAAGTTCCCACAGTTGACAGTGCATGTCAGAGCAAAAACCAAGCCATGAGGTCGAAGGAATTGTCCGTAGAACTCAAGAGACAGGATTGTGTCGAAGCACAGATCTGGGGAATGGTACCAAAACATTTCTGCATCATTGAAGACCCCCAAGAACACTGTGGCCTCCATCATTCTTAAATGGAAGAAATTTGGAACCACCAACCCTTCTTAGAGCTGACTGTCCGGCCAAACTGAGCAATCGGGGGAGAAAGACCTTGGTCAGGGAGGTGACCAAGAACCCGATGGTCACTCTGACAGAGCTTCAGAGTTTCTCTGTGGAGAGAAGGACAACTATCTCTGCAGCACTCCACCAATTAGGCCTTAATGGTAGAGTTTCCAGACAGAAGCCACTCCTCAGTAAAAGGCACATGACAGCCCTCTTGGAGTTTGCCAAAAGGCACCTAAAGACTCTCAGACCATTAGAAACAAGATTCTCTGGTCTGATGAAATCAAGATTGAACTCTTTGGCCCGAATGCAAAGCGTCACGTCTGGAGGAAACCTGGTGCCATCCCTACGGTGAAGCATGGTGGTAGCAGCATCATGCTGTGGGGATGTTTTTCAGTGGCAGGGACTGGGAGACTAGTCAGGATAAAGGCAAAGATGAATGGAGAAAAGTACAGAGAGATCCTTGATGAAAACCTGCTCCAGAGTGCTCAGGACCTCAGACTGCGGTGAAGGTTCACCTTCCAACAGGACAACAACCTTAAGCACACAGCCAAGACAATCCAGGAGTGGCTTCCGGGACAAGCCTCTGAATGTCCTTGAGTGGCCCAGCCAGAGCCTGGACTTGAACCCGATCGAACATCTCTGGAGAGACCTAAAAATAGCTGTGCAACAATGCTCCCCATTCAACCTGACAGAGCTTGAGAGGATATGCAGAGAAGAATGGGAGAAACTCCCCCAAATACAGGTGTGCCAAGCTTGTAGCGTCATACCCAAGAAGACTTGAGGCTGTAATCGCTGCCAAAGGTGCTACAAAGTACTGAGGAAAGGGTCTGAATACTTATGTAAATGTGATATTTCAGTTTTATTTTTAATAAATTACCAAACATTTCTAAAAACCAGTTTTTGCTTTGTCATTATGGGATATTATGTGTAGATGAGGATTTTATTTTATTTCATACATTTTAGAATAAGGCTGTAACCTAACAAAACGTGGAAAAATTCAAGGGGTCTGAATACTTTCCGAAGGCACAGTATTTTTTAAATAACTAGATGCAGTAGAACCGAGGTGAAGGCGTTCGAAATTATGTTGGCTGTTAATCTGGTTCTGTACTGTAGGTAGCACCATGTGCTCTTTTTAAAGGATGGGCCCCTCTCTCTTAAAGGCCCTAGGATCCATGTTGTACAGGGGTGGTCAGCCTGTCACTGGAACTTGGGATGGGGTGAGGTTTTATCGGGTGGAATATATTATGGCAAGTATAATCCAAACTTGTATCTCATTATGGTCAGTGGTGAAATAAGTATAGCCAGTTCTAATTGTAATGGCTTAGTAGATAATAAGAAAAGATGATCAGTCTTTACCTGGCTAGAAGAGAAGGAATATAATATCTACTGTCTACAGGACAATCATTCTACACCATTAGACAAAGTTGTATGGAAAAAGGGCTGAGGGGGGGATATATTTATCCCATGTGGATCCTTTTAAAGATGATCCACACCTCTATGAAAATATAATGATTTAGCGAGCTTACAGTTAATACATGACTCAATTATTATGGTGGGAGATTATAATACGATACCTTAATGGACCGTAAAGGAAATCACAATATAAACTATCACTCTCAAACACTTAAGGAAATTATGAATATTATGGATATATTAAAACTAGTGGATATATAGAGGCTTAAATATCCTGATCTAGTACGATATACAATACCAGTCAAAAGTTTGGACACACCTACTCATTCAAGGATTTGTCTTTATTTTTACTATATTCTACATTGTAGAATAATAGTGAAGACTGATTGGCTCAAAACTATGAAAAACACATATGGAATCATGTAGTAACCAAAAAAGTGTTTGAGATTCTTCAAAGTAGCCACCCTTTGCCTTGATGACAGCTTCGCACACTCTTGGCCTTCTCTCAACCAGCTTCATGAGGTAGTCACCTGGAATGCATTTCAATTAACAGGTGTGCCTTCTTTCCTTCTTAATGCATTTGAGCCAATCAGTTGTGTTGTGACAAGGTAGGGGTGGTATACAGAAGATAGCCCTATCTGGTAAAAGACCAAGTCCATATTATCGCAAGAACAGCTCAAATAAGCATAGAGAAACGACAGTCCATCATTACTCTAAGAGATGAAGGTCAGGCAATCTGGAAAATGTCAAGAACTTTGATGCAGAAAATGACATTGATAGATTGTTCCTTTTATCTGCAATATTAAAGCTGGAAAAAAAATCGATTGTGAATCTATTTAAAGTCAGGAATAAAATGATGGGGAGGGAAGGATGTACAAACAACCAAGTTCACAAAGTGAGAGTGATTCATTTAAAGGGGCATTCAAGGTGTGAGTGAATCACTTAAAGGGGGATTAAAAGGGAGAGTGATCCATTTAAAGGGGCATTCAAATGGAGAGTGATTCATTTAAAGGGGCATTCGGTGCCCATTTTAGTTGCATGATTGTGTGTTGTTTATCACTTGACTGAAGAGACAGAGGGAGGGAAAGAGAGAGAAAATGAGAGAAAAAAGAGGGAGTGAGGTAACGAGAGAGGGAACAGATGGAGTGAGGTAACTAGAGAGGAAACAGATGGAGTGAGGTAACTAGAAAGGGAACAGATGGAGTGAGGTAACTAGAGAGGAAACAGATGGAGTGAGGTAACTAGAAAGGGAACAGAGAGAGTGAGGTAACTCGAGAGGGAACAGAGGGAGTGAGGTAACTAGAAAGGGAACAGAGAAAGTGAGGTAACTAGAGGGGGAACAGAGAGAGTGAGGTAACTCGAGAGGGAACAGAGAGAGTGAGGTAACTAGAAAGGGAACAGAGAAAGTGAGGTAACTAGAGGGGGAACAGAGAGAGTGAGGTAACTAGAGGGGGAACAGATGGAGTGAGGTAACTAGAAAGGGAACAGAGAGAGTGAGGTAACTAGAGAGGGAACAGAGAGAGTGAGGTAACTCGAGAGGGAACAGAGGGAGTGAGGTAACTAGAAAGGGAACAGAGAAAGTGAGGTAACTAGAGGGGAACAGAGAGAGTGAGGTAACTAGAGGGGAACAGATGGAGTGAGGTAACTAGAGGGGAACAGAGAGAGTGAGGTAACTAGAGGGGGAACAGAGAGAGTGAGGTAACTAGAGGGGGAACAGAGAGAGTGAGGTAACTAGAGAGGGAACAGATGGAGTGAGGTAACTAGAGGGGGAACAGAGAGAGTGAGGTAACTAGAGGGGGAACAGAGAGAGTGAGGTAACTAGAGAGGGAACAGATGGAGTGAGGTAACTAGAGGGGGAACAGAGAGAGTGAGGTAACTAGAGAGGGAACAGAGAGAATGAAAGAGAAGGGAATAGAAAGAGAGCGGGATGTGAAGCATGCCAGCTGGAAGGATGGATGCTGTGACGGCCTACTTGGAATAGAGTGGCAGAACATTTTAAAAGTATTGTTTGTTTTGTTTTGTTCCCTCCTTCACTAGACAGCCTGGGCCAAGTGTGTCATCCCTGGTAGATAAAGATGTGACAGGCCTTGATCTGTGTCACAGAGGTGGACAAGGTGTGTGTTGGTGTGTGTGTGTACGTGCATGTGCATGTGCATGAGCCTGTGTGTGGTGTGTGTTTGTTAAAGGTGTGAGCCTGTATGTTTGTGTGTGGGTGTGTGTGGGTGTGTGTGTGTATGTGTGTGTGTACGATCTTGCAATAACTATATCATTGTACTGTATTCAGGCACAGGCCAAGTTAACCCCATGTGCATTCATACAATGATACCATTCTTACATGAGCACACATAACTCTGACAGAGGTGACTGAATATGGCAAGTGGGACAGTGTGTGATGTGTGAGTCATCATATCAGACCCCAGCATGGGATGTTTCCAGGCATCGATGTCACCAATGAACCCTGTGGCAGCAGGTGTGCTTCCTGGGCCATTGGCAGTGTGAGGTGCAAATTCTCGCTGATAATGACATCATGCTATTTTTGGAAGTTAATCCAGAACTAATGTAAGGTAACACACCCATGCATTGATAGCAGTGGAGGCTGGTGGGAGGTGCTATAGGAGGACAGGCTCATTGTAATGGCTGCAATTGAATTAATGGAACGGAGTCAAACATGTGGTTTCCACATATTTGATGTGTTTGATACCGTTCCATTTATTCCATTCTAGACATTACATTAAACCTGTCCTCCTATAGCTCCTCCCACCAGCCTCCTCTGCTGGATAGTCAGATAAAAAAAACTTTGGGTGAATTGCTCCCAACCAGGGGGGGTGGTTAAACCGAACCAGGAAGTGACATCATCACTAGTGTCTCACCCGGTGGCGGTCCTCCTCGAACACAGCCTCGTGGACGCTGCAGGCGAACAGGGCGGTGGGCAGGTCACTCAGGTCCATCATCTCTTCCTCTCCGTCCTCGTCTTCCTCACATACCATGTCCTCCTCCTCCTCTTCAGGGTCGCTGCTGTAGGCCTCCGAGACGTTGCTCCAGGCCTTGGCCCCTTCCCGCAGCATGGCCACCCAGGTCCAAAGACACAGAGGCAGGGGACAGAGGCGGAGAGGTGAGCCACTGGGGGAGTGGGAGAGGTGGACCTTTTCTGGGGCTTCTAGCAGGGACAAGACTGGAGAGAGAGAGAGAGATACAAAAATAAAGTATTTTGTTTTTACTTGTCTCAAGTAATCAAGTAATCTATCTATTGTATACATTGATGGTGCAATTTCCCTGCTCCTTGCATGGTCTCACAATCTTATGTCAGACAGACAGTTCTAGTCTACAAGTGATGAGAATATTGATCAAACCAAAACACTGCAGATATTCATATTTGTCCTTATAGGTCTGTGGGTGTTTCCCATTATGAGACCTCAACACAAGCATTTTTACCCTACACCAGGGGTCCTCCATTACATTCAGCAGTGTGCAGATTTTCCTTGAGCAGATGGTCGGGCGGGAAGATAGTTATAAATAATTTGTACACTGCAAATTTACTACAAGAATCCCAACCAGATATAATACTTGACAAAAACAGAATCATTTCAAACCTTGATCACATTGGGATACGATCACGTGTCTCTCTATTTATGAATGGGAATACTTGGGAACAGATTTCCTAAATTAAAATTCCTTTGTATTGATTTCTTGGTGATTTCACATAATTGTATGTCCAACATAAATTAAAGTGTTCAGGAAACATGAAGGGGGGCAAATAAAATCAACTGCTGGTCAAATTTGACACTCGTGGCGCCTATTGGTGAACCGGGGCCCTAAACAAATACATCAGTTGAGGATAATTTCTAACGCTGTTGTGGGATAGGCTGACATCTGGCGGCCAATAGAAGGATAATTAAAGCACTACCCAACCTGATTTATAAATTAATACATTGTAATAAGAACTTACTATGACATTCATAATCATAGTTGAGGAAGAAGTCCTTATACAATTTGTACAATTTAATGTATGATGTCAAGCTGAAATACAATGATGTACTGTACAGTACCAGTCAAAAGTTTTGACACACCTACTCATTCAAGGGTTTTTATTTATTTTTACTATTTTCTACATTGTAGAATAATAGTGAAGCCATCAAAACTATGAAATAACACAAATGGAATCATGTAGTAACCAAAAAAGTGTTAAGCAAATCAAAATATATTTTTTATATTTGATATTCTTCAAAGTAGCCACCCTTTGCCTTGATGACAGCTTTGCACACTCTTGGCGTTCTCTCAACCAGCTTCATGAGGTTGTCACCTGGAATGCATTTCAATGAACAGGTGTGCCTTGTTAAAAGTTAATTTGTGGAATGTCATTCCTTCTTAGTTCGTTTGAGCCAATCAGTTGTGTTGTAACAAGGTGGGGGGGGGGTATACAGAGGATAGCCCTACTTGGTAAAAGACCCAAGTCCATTTCATGGCAAGAACAGCTTAAATAAGCAAAGACAAACAACAGTCCATCATTACTTTAAGACATGAAGGTCAGTCAATCCGGAAAATGTCAAGAACTTTTAAAGTTTCTTCAAGTGCAGTCGCAAAAACCATCAAGCGCTATGATGAAACTGGCACTCATGAGGACCGCCACAGGAAAGGAAGACGCAGAGTTACCTCTGCTGCAGAGGATAAGTTCATTAGAGTTACCAGCCTCAGAAATTGCAGCCCAAATAAATGCTTCACAGAGTTCAAGTAACAGACACATCTCAACATCAACTGTTCAGAGGAGACTGCGTGAATCAGGCCTTCATGGTCGAATTGCTGCAAATAAACCACTACTAAAAGACACCAATAAGAAGAGACTTGCTTGGGCCAAGAAACACGAGCAATGGACATTAGACTGGTGAAAATCTGTCCGAATTTGAGATTTTTGATTCCAACCGCCGTGTCTTTGTGAGACGCAGAGTAGGTGAATGGATGATCTCCGCAAGTGTGGTTCCCACCGTGAAGCATGGAGGAAGAAAGGTGTGATGGTGCTTTGCTGGTGACACTGTGATTTATTTAAAATTTAAGGCATACTTAACCAGCATGGCTATCACTGCATTCTATTGCGATACACTACCCCATCTGGTTTGTGCTTAGTGGGACTATCATTTGACTTTCAACAGGATAATGACCCAACACACCTCCAGACTGTGTAAGGGCTAACCAAGAAGGAGAGTGATGGAGTGCTGCATCAGATGACCTGGCCTCCACAATCACCCGACCTCAACCCAATTGAGATGGTTTGGGATGAGTTGGATCGCAGAGTGATGGAAAAGTAGCCAACATGTGCTAAGCATATGTGGGAACTCCTTCAAGACTGTTGGAAAAGCATTTCAGGTGAAGCTGGTTGAGAGAATGCCAAGTGTGTGCAAAGCTGTCATCAAGGCAAAGGGTGGCTATTTGAAGAATCTCAAATATAAAATCTATTTTGGTTACTACATGATTCCATATGTGTTATTTCATAGTTTTGATGTATTCACTATTATTCTACAATGTAGAAAATAGTACGAATAAAGAAAAACCCTTGAATGAGTAGGTGTCCAAACTTCTGACTGGTAACGTTACTGTAAATGCCGTACTTTTCTTTCCAAACCGCAGATTAGCCTACAGACTACAACAAATTATGTAGCCAAAACTGCACAGCATGTCAACAACGCAAGGCTGTAACATTGTAGCCTAACGGAATATTTACTTAACTCTCTTTAAAAGCTACCGATTTGTTTCAAAACTTGTTACATAAGAGCAGCCAGATAAAAGCTTGGCGGGAGCTGAGCTGTCACTAAGGGCGAAACTCCAACAATGTCAACGAATCAAAATCGCGCATATATTTAAACATTTTTTGTTATAGTGACATAGACCGAATAGTGGCATCTTGAAATGACTTACCACTATCATTGACCAAAATAAATATTCCAGAATGTCAATATGGTTTCTGGTCAAGACAGTCCAGCCGGAAATGTCAACATTCACTGTCGCCTGAAGAAAAACAGTTGGCTACAGTTGTTGATGTATCTCTCTGACGCAGTGTTCCTTTACATTAGAATATTGTACAGCATCTGACGCAGCCTACACCAGCGCCGGTCACCGCCAGGTGAGACCAATGATAACCCAGCCGATGCGCTTTTCTACCAATGGTAATTGAGCAAGGGGAGGATGTTCGTGTTCAAGATTGGTGGCAAGCACGCAGTAAACACACGGCACACTGTACTTTACTGAAGCCCTATGCTGAAGCTCTTCGGTGATATAATGCGACAGTGACAATGGGTTGTAAATCTTTGAGATATTTAACATACCACAAAAACTGCATGACTAGGAAAATATCAGGTCTGAAACTAATATTTCCGCAATTTCAGCTCACCTCAGAGGGCGAGATTCCAAATTGACTTGTTGCAGCTCATCCACCCTAGTGGAAAAACAACGACATTCTGTCATCAGAAAAATTATATTTGGGTACCCTCCCAATTTAATGTTTCATATGGCCATATCTCGTCGTGGTTATACATGAATCTGTTGCATGAACGTCAGTAGTATATTATTTATTTGCTTACCTAGTTCATAATACAGCAGCAGTGTGGCAATGAGGTTAAGGGTTACAAATCATTATCTACAGGATGAAAACAGTAGTACACTGTGAGCTCATTGGTCGTGACTGGCAGAATGACAAACAACAAGTGTTGACCAGAGACATCAGTAGTCTATTCTAAATCAGCTCAGTCCCTCATGGACATTTCTTCATATTGGTTTAGCTTGCACAGTGATACAAGGAAATGGTCACAACATCTATATAACTTAAGACATTCAGAATCCCATTAGTCCACATAATAAATGCAGCTAAACTATGGTTTTCCCAACTTAAAAACATGTGTATTAAAAAGAGCGGAGAAGTGACATCACACTCATTGACATTGTTATAAATGGATAGTGTGTTGAGCAGAACAGGGCCCGTAGCCACAAAGCGTCTCAGAGGGTGCTGATCCAGGATTACATGTACAGGGTGGACCTGATCCTAGATCAGCACTCCCACTCAGACGCTATGTAGATACGAGGCCCGAGCGTCAAATCCATTCCTAACACAAGAAGACCACATGAATAAAGCCTTTCAACATTTATCATATTATGCTTCAAATACAATAAATATTTCGTTTTTTTCTCCACCAGTTTTCAGTTTTACATGAAATTAACACAATCATTGACGATTCAAATGCAACTAAAATAACTTAACAGTTTATAACCATTTTGGTCATTTTCGGACTAAGCAGTCGTACACCGTCTTGCTCATCAGAGGCAGAATTGTGGGGTGACTTCTACTGCTCAAGCAAAACAGACAAGGAAAACTGCAGACAGTATTCATTGGCAAGTCTATTGAAAGAAATCCTGCAGAAATGCATTAACATGGAATAAGTCACTCAATCTTATGTGGCGAACACAAAACAGCAGGGTGTTTTAGTCTAAGGCACATTAACGTCCAAAGGTATGACATGATGTCTATGGGCCTGGATTGCGTGGGTCCAGGTCAATGTTTGTCCATGGTCAGTGACAACTTCAGGATACTTCAGTACCTTTCTTGGAATGATTTGCAGGAATAAAGCTAATGTCTCATGGTTGAAATGCCCCTTGTTGCAGTCCGGAGACAGGAAGACATTAAAAGAGGAGTGTACAGCTCAGTTGAATTACTGTAGAGCAGGGGTCCCCAAACTTTTTCACTCAGACACCCCTTCCAGCATTGGGGAACATCCCAGACCCCCTTCCAGCATTGGGGAAGACCCCCCCCTTTTTTAAAGCACATTTTCTCAAATTGCTATACATTTTGTCATGTTTAATGTGTATTCATGTGATATTTGAGTGACTCAAACATAAAATGTATGGGCTAAAAAACCTAGCTAGAAAACGTTAGCCAACATGGGCTTGTTGATCTGGACATTTCTGACAAGTTATAGATAGCTCACTAAGGTAGGCAATGACTGACATGACAAGAGGAACTGATGATGTACTAACCAATTTAGAAATTGCATCTTCTGCATTCTACTATTACAACTTTCAAGAGTAAGTTGAAAGTTGAACTGGACTGGGTGCCCCCCCCCCCAAACAAATATAATAATAAATGTCTATTTTTTTGGGAACCACTGCTGTAGAGCATGATTCTGACAACCCACAAAACATTTCCTTATTGTTAGACATGGCCAGATGGGGGTAACATAGTAATGATGACATCATCCTACACTGAGTCTATGGTTACATCCCTATTCAGAACCCTTTTCCAGACGTGTGCACCACTTCAGGAGAAGGGGGATTGAGACGCAGCCTAAAGGGGGTTGGGTAAAAACGTCTGAAAAGTGCCTCAGTCGTTTTTCAGGTCAGCCGAACTATAGGGGGCAGCAGTGGGACTGGGTGTGACTGCCAGCTGGTCATGGTCCGGCTCTGGTAGAGTGGCAGGCGCCACACTGTCATTGTTAACCAGGGCACCATAGGAAAAGGAACCATTATAGTCCGGCTGCACCGCTCGCCAGCCCTTGTCGTGAATGGTGGGAATACCTGAGTTTAGGAAAGGGGGTGAGAATTACACATAAACACACTGATAAATTCATAACACAAGGTGAATCTATAACACAAGGCATATGTCATTAACTCAATGTGAGTTTGAATTCATGGCAAAAGGACAGAGAAACCAATTGACCTATTGGCTTTTTGTTTCTAGATTTAAAAAAAAAAAGTTCCCGTTAGATTGCCTGCGACACATGGAGAGCACCATGGTGGCATCAATCACAATTCGCAAATAGCATTTTTTTGTTAACGTTGAAAGACAGTCAAGCGAGTTTTGATGTCAAAGTCAGAAGATGCAAGGTATTGAATTTGCATCGGGACATTGGGGGGGGGGGGCATGCGTCGCGGCAAAGGGAACTGTACCTTCATTACCTTGCGACATGTCCATTGTCACATAGGGTTCAAAGGCCTTTAGCCTCTTCCTGTTCTTGGTGATCAGGAAGACTCCCAGGAAACAGGAGAAACATCTAATGAAGGACAGAGATAAGACATTACATGGCTATCAATCACACTTATGACACAACTGATTAAATCTGTAGATTCATTAACTAATAGGAAAAAACAACCAACTCATTTGTTTAAATCGTCTGATAGTTTTGGGGCCATATCACCATATGTCCAGTTTGACACATGTAAACATATAATAGTGGACAATTATAGAACAGCCTACTCACCCCAACAAAAACATGCAGATGTGAAGAATGTCTTCGTGATTAAACTCCAGGTAAAATATGGCTCCTGTAAATGTGGGATGAATTTTTTTTTTTAAAAGACTGATGTTCACACGTTCTTGAGCTGTGATTCCACAGAGGTTAAATTGACAATGTCAGCAGCTCTCTTACCTGCGACAATGGCAAAGGACGTGGATAAGATGTAGTTCACACAGGCTATCATGGATGAGTCGTACAGGTGAGTAGCCTGGGAGAGAAACCTGAGAGGATTCCACAATGAGGTGTCAGTCAAACACAATACCAGTGTCTTACATAGCAGTAGACCTTATATATAAACAATACATGTAGTTACCCTGTAGGCTACTCATGGAATACGTACCACATACAGTAACAGTCTAAAGCTTGGACACATACATTTCACTGGTACTGTATATGCTCAAATATTTGTATTTTCTTGGAAAATAGAATGAAGGGTTAGCTATTGCTAACTGCCTGTGCCCGGAAACCAGGTACTCTCATCAGCTATTCCCCTCTAGTTACCTTGGAATTATGACTATTACGAAAAAGTGTGGTCTCGCATTATTTGCAAGGTCAAAATTCCATTGACTAGTTGACTGTAGAATATTGTCATGCGTTTGTTACTATTGGATGTCAGTCAAAAAAACTAAACCAACAACATCACACACATCAACATAATTCCTTTCCCACATATCCAGCCCCACCCACATATCCAGCACCACCAAGAGTAAGGCTGTGTTCCGATTCACCACCCTTCTCCAAAAGTGTGCGATTGTTAAATGCATGCTGAGAAGTGTGCACTCACGTAGCCTGGAAGACCACGGTGGCAACCATGCAGACAAACATGACGTAGAAGATGGGGTAGTTGAGCTGCATGGTGCCCTGGACGCTGAGGACCAGCATGCCTGCCACTGCCTTCACTGTGATCACAGTCACAGAACCTGGGGAAGAAGCACCGCGCAGTAGGGTGGTTAACAAGCCTCTTAAACTGTTTATCGCGGCTCTACCTATCAGTGGGTTGAGGTCTTCACACACACACACACACACACACACACACCTCTGCTGTTCTCTGTTGCTGATGTCCGGAAAATAGTTTTTTGTTGCTAAATATTGAACATGAATATTTTGCCGTCGTCCAACTTACCGAGCAGCGCCACCAGCAGGAGAATGACAACAAGGTAATTAGCGCTGCGCTGCTTGTAGAAGTACAGCAGAAGACAGAAGGTAATAATCTCCAGGAGCTGTCCGTAGAAAACCCAAACAACAGGAGATATTACAGCAGGACATTGGCCCATTTACCATAACTAACATGGAGGCGGGGGGGAAATCGGGTTGCCAAAGACAACAACCTGGTGAAAAAAAGTTACGCTCTTGTCCAGAGCGACGTCAAATCTGATACATTCTAACGATGCACAGAAAGGTGACGTAAGTAGACTTAGAGTATTTATGAAATCCCTCAATCCATTCTCCTGTGCAGAATCAAAATGTCTTACCACATACAAGAGGAAGGGCCATCCTACGACTTGTTTCACTATGTTCTCTGCAGTAAGCTTCTGGTGATAATTGGGTCCGAACGTGGCAAAGAGGTACGTCCCGGCTACCGTCAAGACACATCCAAGGAAAGACAAAACGTATCGCTCTAGAGTAAAAGACAAGCATTCATGTTAGCGTTAACATGCATTGTATAGAAATGCTTTTGGTACACAAAGTTTCCAAATATGGGTTTTGTATTCCTAAAATGCTAAGTAAATGGCTGCATATACACTAAATGTTTTAATTGTTTTTGAATAACCATCCAAACAAATATTCAAAGACTTTTCACCCATTTCCCCAAAATACTTTATTATTCAGTTGATTTTATGACTGGGAAAGAAAATCCATAGCAAATAGCAGCATGTGCAGTGGGACCAGTATTTGCATTGTCTCAAAATAATTTCCATACAATTTGCCTAAAGCAGAATGTCAGTTCCAACAAAGAATCTTAAAAATGTTAAATACCCGTTCAACTTACTTAAAAATTCCTTTGGCTTCCATTTCTCTCTCAGGAAAATGAAACCTAAGATTGAACTTGCTGAAAATAAGAAAAAAAACTAATGTTCATTAAACATGATTAAAAAAATGTCACATTTACATTTAGGCATTGTTTGTTTTCTGAAATGTCGATAATATAGCTATAAACTTCAATCTGGTATACATTTTCTTTTATTTCATGTCAAAATAAAATTCCAAGTTCAGGGTTGTGTTCATAAGTTGACACTTTTGCAAAACATTATGCACCGTAGCAAAAACCTTAGCAACGGAAACCGTTTTGTCCAAACGGGAAACGTTTTGCAATGAAAACAAGAGTTTCTATTGGACAAATTCAGGTAGGTCGCTCCCCGTTCCGTTCGCTTCTGTTTGGTTTCTAGTGAATACACCCCAGGCTATGATAGGCCAAGCTCCCAAGCATGGAGAGCGAAGTGTAATTTGCTTACCTATGACAGACACTGCATTCAATGGAGCTATTAGAGATAAAGGTGCAAAGGCATAGGACACAAAGTTGGCTGCTTCTCCTAGAACAGTAAGTACCAGGCCACACCACCATGTTTTGGTTCGGTAGAAGGCACGGGGGTCCTTGGTCCCTGCTAATGTTACATGGCTGTATTTCTGGAGAATTCAGGAAAATAAAGACAATTAAATATAACCACTGTTGTACAAATATTGTGTCTCTTCAGACACCCACTCCTTGTTATATCCAAAATATACAACAGGAGGGTTGGCAGTTGCCTGGGCTTACCTGAATGCTTACAGCGATGCTGACTAGCAAATTACCAAAAATGGCCAGCAAGGTTCCAATTAGGTTTTCCTGTAAATGCAAGCAAACAAACAGATCCATTCACTTAGGGGTCATACATATTTCAAGAGACACTTCAAGTATGTGGGCATAGGCACAGATGACATGTAGGCCGCACCCACATGATGTTACTGCATGGATACAGAGTGTATTAATGGAATGTGATATCTTCAAATGACGAATGAATAAGACTAAGAACAAAACTTAAACGCCTTAACGTAACTAATAAAACAGACAGTGGATCTAATAAACATGTTGGACATACTCATCCAACTGTTTCAAGTTACAGACTGATCATTACTGACTAAATGTATCTAAATGTATCGCTCTTTGGCTACCTTTGACCATTTCTTTTATTTAACTGCTATTTGCGGTTCATAACAGGATGCAACACTCGCCACGACGCATCATATTCTCACCGTATAGGAATCGCCGCCGACTGTAGTATATGCTACTCCTGCCATTCTGGTAGAGGGAAATGTCTATTCATCAACAGCAGGCAAACATTTCCAGAGACATCATTTATCTGTTAAAATGCAACTTCAACCAATAAACAATAGTTAATTTCCCAGTAAGACCCGTCTACGAGAGGAACGCCATCTTTGGATGCGTGTATTTCCGGATTCTATTTTACAAACAGCTGTTACGCATGACGCGCAGCGAGACGCGGCTGGAGGAAAGACCGAACACCGACACCGACGCTGTGATAGAAACTGCGAGAGAAACGTTCAACTACAATCCTTTGGATGGCTGGCACAGTGATGGGGGACTATGACAGTAATTGAAGTTGCATGCCCAAATGGTTTGTTCATCTTGCAAATAAAGATGACAAATTCACTAAAGAAAGCAATTCCTGTGATTTATTTTGTGTGTAGGCCTATTGCTAATGGAAATTATCGCGACGAGTTTAACAATAGTTGTTTTCTTGCCAATGTTGTTTCTTTTTGCTTGAGATGCTCGGTTCAGCTGTTGCACTGTCACATCAGTACAGTAGGCCGCGCCAACGGGCCATTTCTTCAAACAGGCAAGGAAAAGGCTACATGAGGGAGGTAACTAGATTTAGGTATGCAGTCAACACGTGCGTTTATTATTTACAGTATGAAGGAGTCTAGTTTTTTTGCGTTTATTATTTACAGTATGTTTTTTTTTTACCTCGGTAAACATTTATTTGATCATAATGGGAGAACAAATTCAAAAAAATTAACCACTACATTAAATCTATACGCTTGCAAGCCAGAGGTTCATAACGTTTTATTCCAATGACTGTTCGTCTATCCACCACAACATACCTGTGACATGTGTAATGGTAAGATACAGCAATGTGTTCAATTTGGGATCGGCCTGTGCGTTGTACTTTTCTATGGTGTTATTATTAAAACTGGGTGGTAACCGGGCCACCCTGGAGACAGATCATCATAATCTGATGCCATTCAGTCATCTTTGACGTTGATTAATGAAACGCAAGCTTTGCTATTGTGCCATACAGTCCTACGGGCATTTGACAAGGCCCTGCAATGCGTCACAGTCACTGGTTCCATACGCGTTCCCTGCTATTGTAGCTTTAGGCAAGGTCAACAGAGGGAGGGTGTATTGTGCCTGTGAAAGACGGGGTAAAATTATTTGTGCCCACCAATTTAACACACGGGGATCACGCCTGTACACCTGTTCTAGAAGAGTCATGACTAACTAATTTGTTAGATGAAAATACAGCCAGAGCATTTGTATAGGGGACTGGAGAAAAGCCATGGTCAAATATAAATAATAAAAATAGACTACCTATGTCACATTTATGATAAGATTAAGTAGCCTAACTATGTCACATTTATGATACGATTAAATAGACTACCTATGTCATATTTATGATACGATTAAATAGACTACCTATGTCACATTTATGATAAGATTAAATAGACTACCTATGTCACATTTATGATAAGATTAAATAGACTACCTATGTCACATTTATGATAAGATTAAGTAGCCTAACTATGTCACATTTATGATACGATTAAATAGACTACCTATGTCATATTTATGATACGATTAAATAGACTACCTATGTCACATTTATGATAAGATTAAATAGACTACCTATGTCACATTTATGATAAGATTAAGTAGCCTAACTATGTCACATTTATGATAAGATTAAATAGAGTACCTATGTCACATTTATGATAAGATTAAGTAGGCTACCTTTGTCACATTTATGATAAGATTAAATAGACTACCTATGTCACATTTATGATAGGATTAAGTAGCCTAACAATGTCACATTTATGATAAGATTAAGTAGGCTACCTATGTCACATATATGATAAGATTAAGTAGGCTACCTATGTCACATATATGATAAGATTAAATAGACTACCTATGTAACATATATGATAAGATTAAATATGTCAGACAGACAGACAGTCTTAATGTGCGGATGTATCGTTATTTGTGGTGAATAAGCAAATATATGACATGTAGTCTATATTTTGTATTTAGTTTGTTGGGGAAAACTGAACATTGTCATCTTCAATCACACATAAGATCTCACAGCAATATATGTCCAGTAGAGGGAGTACTTTTCCTGGGCTTCATTTTGTTGACTGTTTGATCATGGCAAGTGTCCTCCTTAACTTGAGTAGGTGAATTCCATTATAAACGCAGACAAATAAAACAATATATATGTGATTTGTATAAGTGATACTTACAAGCCCTGAAGCAAACATTTACATTTTTTACTAATAACCAGAACAACTCTGCCTCTTGGATTTAGCCCACCCACAAACAAGAAGAGAATCAACCCTCATACTGTAGGAAGGATATTCCCTCACATGGGGACACAACCACACAAGCTGAGGGAATTGATGTCATACGTTGTCAATTTGCAGTTGGAAGTGTACTATCACTTTGCATAGAGAGCAGAGTTTTTAGTCAGATGGGAAATTGCCAATAGACTCACTCAATCATTGGGGACATGTAGCCAGTGTTGACAATAACTGACAAAGCCCATCGCAATGATGGTATGAGACACAGTGAATAACAAACTAAAATTGGCATATTGACATGGATGAAAGCGAAGGGAAAAGGTGAGAGGAGGAGAGCGCGTAGATGCTAGAAGGAATTATACAATGAGCAAATTGATCATGCTGTTTGTATGTGGCTGCTATGAAAGTGAACTGTGTTTGCGTGTGATCAGGGGTGTATTAATTTTCAAACGGAAGCAAACGGAACGAAACAGGGATACATACCTGAATTTGTCCAAGAGAAACTCTCGTTTGCACTATTGGTCTAATGATTACACCTTAGAACAGCTAGATGCAGGCAAGAGTGTGCAAGGCGGTATTGAATGTGTCACTGTCTGACACCTTGATTACTTAAAAATGTCTCTCAACCTGTGCACCTATGCTGTCAACCTTTATTCATAGGCTAGGTTGTAGCAACTTCATGATGGGTATAGGGAAAACTTGAGTATCATGTAGTAGCCTAAACCTATCGCTGTTACATTGAGCTGGGGGAATGGAATATGAATGACAGAAATCCAATACTCTGTAATAGAAATAAGTTAGTTAGTGTTTGGATCAGAGGTGATGAATAGGAGTTAGGGTTAGTGTTGGGATCAGTAGGGATGTGTAGGAGTTAGGGTCAGTGTTGGGATCAGAGGTGATGTGTAGGAGTTAGGGTTAGTGTTGGGGTCAGAAGGGATGTATAGGAGTTAGGGTCAGTGTTGGGATCAGAGATGATGTGTATGAGTTAGGCTTAGTGTTGGGATCAGAGATGAGGTGTAGGAGTTAGGCTTAGTGTTGGGATCAGAGATGAGGTGTAGGAGTTAGGGTTAGGGTTGGGATCAGAGATGAGGTATAGGAGTTAGGGTTAGTGTAGGGATCAGACGGGATGTGTAGGAGTTAGGGTTAGTGTTGGGATCAGAGGTGATGTGTAGGAGTTAGGGTTAGTGTTGGGATCAGATGTGATATAAAGGAGTTAGGGTTAGTGTTGGGATCAGATGTAATTTGTAGGAGTCAGGGTTAGTGTTGGGATCAGAGGTGATGTATAGGAGTTAGAGTTAGTGTTGGGATCAGAGGGGGTGTGTAGGAGTTAGGGTTAGGGTTAGTGTTGGGATCTGTAGAGATGTGTAGGAGTTAGGGTTGGTGTTGGGATCAGAGGTGATGTGCAGGAGTTGGGGTTAGGTTTAGTGTTGCGATCAGAGTTGAGGTATAGGAGTTAGGGATAGTGTTGGGATAACAGGTGATGTGTCGGAGTTAGGGCTAGGGATAATGTTGGGATCAGAGGTGATGTATTGGAGTTAGGGTCAGTGTTGGGATCAGAGGTGATGTATAGGAGTTAGGGTCAGTGTTGGGATCAGAGATGATGTGTATGAGTTAGGTTTAGTGTTGGGATCAGAGATGAGGTGTACGAGTTAGGGTTAGGGTTGGGATCAGAGATGAGGTATAGGAGTTAGGGTTAGGGTTGGGATCAGAAGGGATGTGTTGGAGTTAGGGATAGTGTTGGATCAGAGGTGATCTATAGGAGTTAAGGTTAGGGTTAGTGTTGCGATCAGAGGTGAGGTATTGGAGTTAGGGATAGTGTTGGGATCACAGGTGATGTGTCGGAGTTAGGGCTAGGGATAGTGTTGGGATCAGAGATGATGTATTGGAGTTAGGGTCAGTGTTGGGATCAGAGATGATGTGTATGAGTTAGGTTTAGTGTTGGGATCAGAGATGAGGTGTAGGAATTAGGGTTAGGGTTAGGATCAGAGTTGAGGTATAGGAGTTAGGGTTTTTGTTGGGATCAGTAGGGATGTATAGGAGTTAGGGTTAGTGTTGGGATCAGTAGGGATGTGTAGGAGTTAGGGTTAGTGTTGGGATCATAGGTGATGTGTAGGAGTTAGGGTTAGTGTTGGGATCAGAGGTGAGGTATAGAAGTTAGTGTTGGGATCAGTAGGGATATGTAGGAGTTAGGGTTAGTGCTGAGATCAGAGGTTATGTATAAGAGTTAGGGTTAGTGTTGGGATCAGAGATGATGTGTAGGATTTAGGGTTATTGTTGGGATCAGAGGGGATGTGTAGGAGTTAGGGTTAGGGTTAGTGTTGGGATCAGAGGTGATGTGTAGGAGTTAGTGTTTGGATTAGTGTTGGGATCAGAGGTGATGTATATGAGTTAGGGTTAGTGTTGGGATCAGAGGTGAGGTATAGGAGTTAGGTTTAGTGTTGGGATCAGAGGGGATGTGTAGGAGTTAGGGTTAGGGTTAGTGTTGGGATCAGAGGTGATGTGTAGGAGTTAGGGTTAGTGTTGGGATCAGAGGTGATGTGTAGGATTTAGCGTTTGGATTAGTGTTGGGATCAGAGGTGATGTGTAGGAGTTAGGGTTAGTGTTGGGATCAGATGTGATGTATAGGAGTTGAGGTTAGTGTTGGGATCAGATGTGATGTGTAGAAGTTAGGGTCAGTGTTGGGATCAGTAAGGATGTGTAGGAGTTAGGGTTAGTGTTGGGATCATAGGTGATGTGTAGGAGTTAGGGTGAGTGTTGGGATCAGAGGTGATGTGTAGGAGTTAGGGTTAGTGTTGGGATCAGAGGTGATGTGTAGGAGTTAGGGTTAGTGTTGGGATCATAGGTGATGTGTAGGAGTTAGGGTGAGTGTTGGGATCAGAGGTGATGTGTAGGAGTTAGGGTTAGTGTTGGGATCAGAGGTGATGTGTAGGAGTTAGGGTTAGTGTTGGGATCAGATGGGATGTGTAGGATTTAAGGTAAGTGTTGGGATCAGATGGGATGTGTAGGAGTTATGGTTAGTGTTGGGATCAGAGGTGTTGTGTCGGAGTTAGGGCTAGGGATAGTGTTGGGATCAGAGGTGATGTATAGGAGTAATGGTCAGTGTTGGGATCAGAGGTGATGTATAGGAGTTAGGGTCAGTGTTGGGATCAGAGATGATGTGTATGAGTTAGGCTTAGTGTTGGGATCAGAGATGAGGTGTACGAGTTAGGGTTAGGGTTGGGATCAGAGTTGAGGTATAGGAGTTAGGGTTAGTGTTGGGATCAGTAGGGATGTATAGGAGTTAGGGTTAGTGTTGGGATCAGTAGGGATGTGTAGGAGTTAGGGTTAGTGTTGGGATCAGAGGTGATGTGTAGGAGTTAGGGTTAGTGTTGGGATCAGAGGTGATGTGTAGGAGTTAGGGTTAGTGTTGGGATCAGAGGTTATGTATAGGAGTTAGGGTTAGTGTTGGGATCAGAGGTGATGTGTAGGAGTTAGGGTTAGTGTTGGGATCAGAGGTTATGTATAGGAGTTAGGGTTAGTGTTGGGATCAGTAGGGATGTGTAGGAGTTAGGCTTAGTGTTGGGATCAGAGGTGGTGTTTTGGATTTACGGTTAGGGTTAGGGTTAGTGTTGGGATCAGAGGGGGTGTATAGGAGATAGGGTTAGTGTTGTGATAAGAGGTGATGTGTAGGAGTAGGGTTAGTGTCGGGACCAGATGTAATTTGTAGGAGTCAGGGTTAGTGTTGGGATCAGAGTTGATCTATAGGAGTTAGGGTTAGTGTTGGGATCAGAGGTGATGTATAAGAGTTAGGGTTAGTGTTGGGATCAGAGGTGATGTGTAGGATTTAAGGTTAGTGTTGGGATCAGAGGTGATGTATTGGAGTTAGGGTTAGTGTTGGGATCAGAGGTGATGTGTAGGAATTATGGTTAGTGTTGGGATCAGTTGGGGTGTGTAAGAGTTAGGGTTAGTGTTGGGATCAGAGGTGATGTGTATGAGTTAGGCTTAGTGTTAGGATCAGAGGTGATGTTTAGGAGTTAGAGTTGGTGTTGGGATCAGAGGGGGTGTGTAGGAGTTAGGGTTAGGGTTAGTGTTGGGATCAGAGGTGATGTGTAGGATTTAGGGTTACTGTTGAGATCAGAGGGGATGTATTGGAGTTAGGGTTAGTGTTGGGGTCAGATGTGATGTATAGGAGTCGAGGTTAGTGTTGGGATCAGATGAGATGTGTAGAAGTTAGGGTTATTGTTTGGATCAGAGGGGATGTTTAGGAGTTAGGGTTAGGGTTAGTGTTGGGATCAGAGGTGATGTGTAGGAGTTAGGGTCAGTGTTGGGATCAGTAGGGATGTGTAGGAGTTAGGGTTAGTGTTGGGATCAGTAGGGATGTGTAGGAGTTAGGGTCAGTGTTGGGATCAGTAGGGATGTGTAGGAGTTAGGGATAGTGTTGGGATCAGAGGTGATAAAAATAGAAAGAATCTATATACAGTGTGCGCAAATGTAGAAGAGTAGGGAGGTAGGCAATAAATAGGCCTTAACTTAGCATTAACACTGGAGTGACATATGTGCAGATGATGATGTGCAAGTAGAGATACTGGGGTGCAAAAAAGAGCAAGAGGGTAAATAATAATATGGGGATGAGGTAGTCGGATGTGCTATTTACAGATTGGCTGTGTACAGGTACAGTGATCGGTAAGCTGCTCTGACAGCTTATGCTTAAAGTTAGAGAGGGAGATAAAAGACTCCGGCTTCAGAGATTTTGCAATTTGTTCCAGTCCTTGGCAGCAGAGAACTGGAAGGAAAGGCGGCCAAAGTAAGTGTTGGCTTTGGGGATGACCAGTGCAATATACCTGCTGGAGCACGTGCTACGGGTGGGTGTTGCTATGGTGACCAGTGAGCTGAGATAAGGCGGGGCTTTACCTAGCAAAGACTTATAGATGACCTGGAGCCAGTGGGTTTGGCAACAGATATGTAGTGAGGGCCAGCCAACGAGAGCATACAGGTCGCAGTGGTGGGTAGTATATGTGGCTTTGGGGATAAAACGGATGGCACTGTGATAGACATGATCCAGTTTGCTGAGTAGAGTGTTGGGGGCTGTTTTGTAAATGACATCACCGAAGTCAAGGATCGGTAGGATAGTCAGTTTTGGCAGAATGATTGATGGAGGCTTTGTTGCGAAATAGGAAGCTGATTCTAGATTTAATTTTGGATTGGAGATGCTTAATGTGAGTCTGGAAGGAGAGCTTACAGTCTAACCAGACACCTAGGTATTTGTAGTTGTCCACATATTCTAGGTCAGAACCGTCCAGAGTAGTGATGCTAGTTGGGTGGGAGGTGCGGGCAGCAATCGGTTGAAGAGAATGCATTTAGTTTTACTAGCATTTAAAAGCAGTTGGAGGCCACAGAAGGAGTGTTGTATGGCGTTGAAGCTTGTTTGGAGGTTTGTTTGGGTGAAGGAGAAGCGGGGGGCTCTTATTCTCCATTGACTTTACAGTGTCCCAAAACTTTTTGGAATCAGTGCTACAGGAAGGACATTTCTGTTTGAAAAAGCTAAACTGACTGAGTATATTGGTTCCTGACTTCCCTGAAGAGTTGATGCTAATGCAGAACGCCACAGGATGTTTTTGTGCTGGTCAAGGGCAGGCAAGTCTGGGGTGAACCAAGGGCTATATCTGTTCTTAGTTCTACATTTTTTGAATGGGACATGCTTATTTAAGATGGAGAGGAAAGCACTTTTGAAGAGCAACCAGGCATCCTCTACTGACGGGAGGAGGTCAATATCCTTCCAGGATACCTGGGCCAGGTTGATTAGAAAAGCCTGCTTGCTGAAGTGTTTTAGGGAGCGATTGACAGTGATGAGGGGTGGTTGTTTGACCGCGGACCCATTACACACACAGGCAAGAGGCAGTGATCGCTGAGATCCTGGTTGAAGACAGCAGAGGTGTATTTAAAGGGCAAGTTGGTCAGGATGATATCTAAGAGGGTGCCCATGGTTACGGATTTTGGGTTGTATCTGGTAGGTTCCTTGATAATTTGTGTGAGATTGAGGGCATCTATCTTAGATTGTAGGATGGCCGGGGTGTTAAGCATATTCCTATTTAGGTCACCTAACAGTACGAACTCTGAAGATAGATGGAGGGCAATCAATTCACATATGATGTCCAGGGCACAGCTGGCGGCAACGGTGAGAGACTTGTTTCTGGAAAGGTGGATTTTTAAAAGAAGAAGCTTGAATTGTTTGGACACAGACCTGGATAGTATGACAGAACTCTGCAGGCTATCTCTGCAGTAGATTGCAACTCCGCCCCCTTTGGCAGTTCTATCTTGTCGGAAAATGTTATAGTTAGGGATGGAAATTTCAGGATTTTTGGTGGCCTTCCTAAGCCAGGATTCAGACACAGCTAGGACATCCGGGTTGGCGGAGTGTGCTAAAGCAGTGAATAAAACAAACTTAGGGAGGAGGCTTCTAATGTTAACATGCATGAAACCAATGCTTTTACGGTTACAGAAGTCAACAAATGAGAGCGCCTGGGGAATGGGAGTGATGCTGGGGGCTGCAGGGCCTGGGTTAACCTCTACATCACCAGAGGAATAGAGGAGGAGTAGGAAAAGGGTACGGCTAAAGGCTATAATAACTGGTCGTCTAGTGCGTGAGAGTAAAGGGGGCAGGTTTCTGGGCACGGAAGGATAGATTCAAGGCATAATGTACAAGGGTATGGTAGGATGTGAGTACAGTGGAGGTAAGCCTAGGCATTGAGTGACGATGAGAGGTTTTGTCTCTAGAAGCACCATTTAAGCCAGGTGTGGTCACCGCATGTGTGGTGGGTGGAACAACAGGGCTAGCTAAGGCATATTGAGCAGGGCTGGAGGCTCTACAGTGAAATAAGAAAAAAATGACTAACCAAAACAGCAATAGACAAGGCATATTGACATTAGGGAGAGGCATGTGTAGCAGAGTAATCATAGGTTCCAGTGAGTAGCTAGGCGAGCTGAAGGCACGGAGATTCAGACAGCTAGCAGGCCGGGGCTAGCAGCAGGCTAGCAGATGGGCCTCAGCAGGACGTTGCAAAGGGGGAGCCTGTTGAAACCCCCTCGGACGGTTACGTCGACAGATCAGTCGTGATGGATCGGCGGGGCTCCGTGTCGGCAGCAAAGGGTCCAGGCCAATTGGCAAAACAGGTATTGAAGCCTAGGGATTATCTGATGGATTTCTTCAGGCTAGCCGGGAGATGGGCCTAGCTCGAGGCTAACTCCAGGCTAACTGGTGCTTGCTTCGGGACAAGAAACCCCCTCGGACGGTTACGTCGGTAGACCAGCCGGGATGGATCGGCGGGGCTCAGTGTTGGCAGCAAAGGTTCCAGGCCAATTGGCAAAAGAGGTAATTGAAGCCCAGGAATTCTTGATAGATCTATTTGGCTAGCCGGGAGATGGGCCTAGATTCGAGGCTAGCTCCAGGCTAACTGGTGCTTGCTTCGGGACAGAGACGTTAGCCAGGAGTAGCCACTCGGATAGCAGCTAGCTAACTGCAATGATCCGGAGTAAAGGTTCAGAGCTTGCGGTAGGAATCCGGAGATATGGTGGAGAAAAGCAGTCCGATATGCTCTGGGTTGATATCGCGCTGTGCAGGCTGGCAGGAGTTGACCGGGCTGAAGCTGGCAGATGTCCCAGTTAACGGTGATGGCTAACTAGCAGTGGCTAACTGGCTACTAGCTAGTACCTGGCTATCTTGAAGGGGGTTACGGTTCTAAAGGATAAAAAATAGCTGATCTATAACGCATTGGGTGAAGCGGGTTGCAGTGGAGTATGTTCAGTCCGTAGATGGAAAAATGAGATAAAAAATATGGACTAATGTATACGAAGAAACAATATATACAAGGGACGGGACAAGACAATCAAAACATCCCACTGCTACGCCATCTTGGAATCAGTTTTGGATGTATGCTTGGTCATTGTCCATTTGGAAGACCCGTTTGCGACCAAGCTTTAACTTCCTGACTGATGTCTTGAGATGTTGCTTCAATATATCCACATAATTTTCCTTTCCTCATGATGCCATCTATTTTGTGAAGTGCACCAGTCCCTCCTACAGAAAAGCACCCCCACAACATGATGCTGCCACCCCCGTGCTTCACGGTTGGGATGTTGTTCTTCGGCTTGCAAGTCTCCCCCTTTTTCCTCCAAACATAACGATGGTCATTATGGCCAAACAGTTCTATTTTTGTTTCATCAGACCAGAGTACATTTCTCCAAAAAGTCAGATCTTTGTCCCCATGTGCAGTTGCAAACTGTAGTCTGGCCTTTTTATGCCGGTTTTGGAGCAGTGGCTTCTTCCTTGCTGAGCGGCCTTTCAGGTTATGTCGATATAGGACTCGGTTTACTGTGGATATAGATACTTTTGTACCTGTTTCCTCCAGCATCTTCACAAGGTCCTTTGCTGTTGTTCTGGGATTGATTTGCACTTTTTGCAACAAAGTACGTTCATCTCTAGGAGACAGAACGTGTCTCCTTCCTGAGCGGTATAATGGCTGTATGGTCCCATGGTGTTTATACTTGCGTACTATTGTTTGTACAGATGAACGTGGTACCTTCAGGCGTTTGGAAATTGCTCCCAAGGATGAACCAGACTTGTGGAGGTCTACAATTGTTTTCTGAGATCTTGATTTTCTTTTGATTTTCCCATGATGTCAAGGAAAGAGGCACTGAGTTTGAATGTAGGCCTTGAAATACAACCACAGGTACAACCCCAGATGACTCAAACAATGTCAATTAGCCTATCAGAAGCTTCTAAAGCCATGACATCATTTTCTGTTTAAAGTCACAATCAACTTAGTGTATGTAAACTTCTGACCCACTAGAATTATGATACAGTGAATTATAAGTGAAATAATCTGTCCGTAAACAATTGTTGGAACAATTACTTGTGTCATGCACAAAGTAGATGTCCTAACCGACTTGCCAAAACTATAGTTTGTTAACAAGAAATTTGTGAAGTGGTTGAAAAACGAGTTTTAATGACTCCAACCTAAGTGTATGTAAACTTCCGACTTAAACTGTATCTAATATCTATATTGTCATATTTAACTATCTATTTTTTATATTGTCATATTGTCTATTATTTATGTTGTCACATTTAACAATCTATTGTTTATGTTATGTCATGTATAACAATCTATTGTTTATGTTATATCATATATAACTATATATTATTCCTATTGTCATATTTAACTATCTAATATTTATATTATGTCATATTTATCTATTATTTATGTTGTCATATTTAACTATATTTTATTTATGTTATGTCATATTTAACTATCTATTATTTAAATTTATGTCATATTTATCTGTTATTTATATTGTCATATATAATTATCGTGTTTAGCTATATAGATGTCACTCATTCTCGTCTGCCATCCTTGGTTGCCATGCGTTGGTTGCCATGTGTTGGTTGCCATGCGTTGGTTGCCATGCATTGGCGATGCCCACCATCTCCGTAGAAATGCACATATGTTGGTGTTGGTGCCAAGTGTCCCTAAAGTACACTTTCATCCGACAAACCAGTTTCAAAAAGCAAACAACCCTGCAGGCAGCCAATACATACGTCTCTAATCATGGCTAAAGAATCCATGGACATTTGGGAAAAAAAGAGAAATGAAGGTTATGTGTTATTGCCGTACAGCATGTCACTTTTTCAGGAAGGCTGTTTGGTTTCCTTTTGAGAAATGAGGCGGTACTCCATTTTGCAGAGGAATGTTGTGTCGTTATGAGGTAGTGGCAGAGCAGGAATTTCTTAAATCCTTTCTACCTGTCCTGGCTTGTCTCCTTGCACGTTCAGGAATACAGAGGCTTTGATTCATAAAGGTGACGGTGACAGTGACAATGCTAGCAAGAACATTATAGGAATGGTTTGGGTGGGTGTGATTGTGCATTCCTTTGCCTTGAGTGTGACTTTAATTATGATCCTGCATTGATTGGATCATTATTTTGGTTTTAGGACAAGCACCCATCGGGAACATTGCTTTCAGAAGCATGTGCCATTTTAACAGTCTCTTAATCTTAAAGACTACCCTAAATTCTCAAGTAATTTCCTGTTCAATGGGGCTTTTTTGAGGGTGAGAAGTCGATAGCCCCATTGAGAGGCTGTTACTTACGCATCTACAACTGTTGCTGCTCACTATCAAACTCTTTTCCTTGAGATGTCTTTAATGTGGAATTCAGGTGGTATGAAATCCTTTTCATTACATTCCTTCTATTCCTTAAATAGATACACTGCCAGTCCAGAACATTCTAATATTAGGAACAGCGTGCAACCTCTATGTCCCCGTATCACTGACCTTACATAAGTTTTTATTTTATTTTAACCTTTATTTAACTATGCAAGTCAGTTAAGAACAAATTCTTATTTACAATGACAGCCTACTAGGGAACAGTGAGTTAACTGCCTTGTTCAGGGGCAGAACGACAGATTTCTACCTTGTCAGCTCGGGGATTCAATGCAGCAACCTTTCGGTTACTGGCCCAACGCTCTAACACTAGGCTACCTGCCGCCCCAGGTTCACTACCTATCATATGCCAGGCCATCTACATAATAAATCCCAATTGTCTTCCCTGTATTGAGTTACCAAACAAACCCTCTGAAGCCCATATTTCTAAAAGCAGCAGCATGATCCCAGCATCACCTGGCAATATAGAACAAGGTATGGATCATTGGTCTCCTAAAGTGTCATTAGGACTTGGACAAAACCACTCAAATCCCTGTCCTTCCATCCCGCCAGGCCAATAAGCCCCAAAATGTATTGTTCTGCCGTGGAGATAGTGCAGCTGTACCTGTTAATTAGAAACAGGAGTCAACCTGCTCATTAGAAACAGGAGTCAACCTGCTCAGTAAAAATAGGAGTCAACCTGCTCATTAGAAACAGGAGTCAACCTGCTCATTAGAAACAGGAGTCAACCTGCTCATTAGAAACAGGAGTCAACCTGCTCATTAGAAACAGGAGTCAACCTGCTCAGTAGAAATAGGAGTCAACCTGCTCATTAGAAACAGGAGTCAACCTGCTCATTAGAAACAGGAGTCAACCTGCTCAGTAAAAACAGGAGTCAACCTGCTCAGTAAAAACAGGAGTCAACCTGCTCATTAGAAACAGGAGTCAACCTGCTCATTAGAAACAGGAGTCAACCTGCTCAGTAGAAACAGGAGTCAACCTGCTCATTAGAAACAGGAGTCAACCTGCTCATTAGAAACAGGAGTCAACCTGCTCATTAGAAACAGGAGTCAACCTGCTCATTAGAAACAGGAGTCAACCTGCTCAGTAGAAACAGGAGTCAACCTGCTCAGTAGAAACAGGAGTCAACCTGCTCAGTAGAAACAGGAGTCAACCTGCTCATTAGAAACAGGAGTCAACCTGCTCATTAGAAACAGGAGTCAACCTGCTCAGTAAAAACAGGAGTCAACCTGCTCATTAGAAACAGGAGTCAACCTGCTCATTAGAAACAGGAGTCAACCTGCTCATTAGAAACAGGAGTCAACCTGCTCATTAGAAACAGGAGTCAACCTGCTCATTAGAAACAGGAGTCAACCTGCTCATTAGAAACAGGAGTCAACCTGCTCATTAGAAACAGGAGTCAACCTGCTCATTTGAAACAGAGGAGTCAACCTGCTCATTAAAAACAGGAGTCAACCTGCTCATTAGAAACAGGAGTCAACCTGCTCATTAGAAACAGGAGTCAACCTGCTCATTAGAAACAGAGGAGTCAACCTGCTCATTAGAAACAGGAGTCAACCTGCTCAGTAGAAACAGAGGAGTCAACCTGCTCAGTAGAAACAGAGGAGTCAACCTGCTCATTAGAAACAGGAGCCAACCTGCTCATTAGAAACAGGAGTCAACCTGCTCATTAGAAACAGGAGTCAACCTGCTCATTAGAAACAGGAGTCAACCTGCTCATTAGAAACAGGAGTCAACCTGCTCATTAGAAACAGGAGTCAACCTGCTCATTAGAAACAGGAGTCAACCTGCTCAGTAGAAACAGGAGTCAACCTGCTCATTAGAAACAGGAGTCAAAACCTGCTCATTAGAAACAGGAGTCAACCTGCTCAGTAAAAACAGGAGTCAACCTGCTCATTAGAAACAGGAATCAACCTGCTCATTAGAAACAGGAGTCAACCTGCTCATTAGAAACAGAGGAGTCAACCTGCTCATTAGAAACAGGAGTCAACCTGCTCAGTAGAAACAGAGGAGTCAACCTGCTCAGTAGAAACAGAGGAGTCAACCTGCTCATTAGAAACAGGAGTCAACCTGCTCATTAGAAACAGAGGAGTCAACCTGCTCATTAGAAACAGGAGTCAACCTGCTCAGTAGAAACAGAGGAGTCAACCTGCTCAGTAGAAACAGAGGAGTCAACCTGCTCAGTAGAAACAGGAGTCAACCTGCTCAGTAGAAACAGGAGTCAACCTGCTCATTAGAAACAGGAGTCAACCTGCTCAGTAGAAACAGAGGAGTCAACCTGCTCAGTAGAAACAGAGGAGTCAACCTGCTCATTAGAAACAGGAGCCAACCTGCTCATTAGAAACAGGAGTCAACCTGCTCATTAGAAACAGGAGTCAACCTGCTCATTAGAAACAGGAGTCAACCTGCTCATTAGAAACAGGAGTCAACCTGCTCATTAGAAACAGGAGTCAACCTGCTCATTAGAAACAGGAGTCAACCTGCTCAGTAGAAACAGGAGTCAACCTGCTCATTAGAAACAGGAGTCAAAACCTGCTCATTAGAAACAGGAGTCAACCTGCTCAGTAAAAACAGGAGTCAACCTGCTCATTAGAAACAGGAATCAACCTGCTCATTAGAAACAGGAGTCAACCTGCTCATTAGAAACAGAGGAGTCAACCTGCTCATTAGAAACAGGAGTCAACCTGCTCAGTAGAAACAGAGGAGTCAACCTGCTCAGTAGAAACAGAGGAGTCAACCTGCTCATTAGAAACAGGAGTCAACCTGCTCAGTAGAAACAGAGGAGTCAACCTGCTCAGTAGAAACAGAGGAGTCAACCTGCTCAGTAGAAACAGGAGTCAACCTGCTCAGTAGAAACAGAGGAGTCAACCTGCTCAGTAGAAACAGAGGAGTCAACCTGCTCAGTAGAAACAGAGGAGTCAACCTGCTCAGTAGAGACAGAGGAGTCAACCTGCTCAGTAGAAAGAGAGGAGTCAACCTGCTCATTAGAAACAGGAGTCAACCTGCTCAGTAGAAACAGAGGAGTCAACCTGCTCATTAGAAACAGAGAAGTCAGCCTGCTCAGCGGAACAGGAGTCAACCTGCTCAGTAGAAACAGAGGAGTCAACCTGCTCGGTAGAAACAGAGGAGTCAACCTGCTCATTAGAAACAAGAGTCAACCTGCTCAGTAGAAACAGGAGTCAACCTGCTCAGTAGAAACAGAGGAGTCAACCTGCTCAGTGGAAACAGAGGAGTCAACCTGCTCAGTAGAAACAGAGGAGTCAACTTTCTTAGTAGACACAGAAGAGTCAACCTGCTCAGTAGAAAGAGAGGAGTCAACCTGCTCATTAGAAACAGGAGTCAACCTGCTCATTAGAAACAAAGGAGTCAACCTGCTCATTAGAAACAGAGGAGTCAACCTTCTTAGTAGAAACAGAGGAGTCAACCTGCTCAGTAGAAACAGAGGAGTCAACCTGCTCAATAGAAACAGGAGTCAACCTGCTCAGTAGAAACAGGAGTCAACCTGCTGGAGATCCTTAATGGCATAAGTACTATAATTAGGCTGAATACAAATGAGAGGTTTTGTGGCTTAAGAGTCCTGCTCCGTGTGTGTGTGCGTCTGTGTGTGCGTGTGTGTGTGTGTGTACGTGCGTGCGAGACTTGGTGTGTGCGTCCATGCTTGTTTTTGTGCGGAGGTGATTAATGTCCTCGTAAGTCACAGTAGCAACGGGACAGTGTTGCCATAATTGTACCGCTGTAACATGATGACATTGTTGCCATGACTACCGCTGTAACATTATGACATTGTTGCCATGACTGTACCGCTGTAACATGATGACAGTGTTGCCATGACTGTACCGCTGTAACATTATGACATTGTTGCCATGACTGTACCGCTGTAACATTATGACATTGTTGCCATGACTGTACCGCTGTAACATGATGACAGTGTTGCCATGACTGTACCGCTGTAACATGATGACAGTGTTGCCATGACTGTACCGCTGTAACATTATGACATTGTTGCCATGACCGTACCGTTGTAACATGATGACAGTGTTGCCATGACTGTACCGCTGTAACATGAGGACTGTGTTTTGACAGCCCTGATCTGAAACAATGACCGAATCAAGGAAAAAGAGACTAGGGGAGAACAGGAACTCGTTGTCTTACCTTTTGACCTGAGCTAAGTTGTTACACAGCTGCATATGCTTCCGGCTTCATCCTTTCTACGTGCTGTGAGAAGTATGTTTGTACATAGTGGTCTGTGTTTAGATAATCCACCCAACATCCTAATCTTAAAACTAATATTTTGTCATTTCTTCAGAACACTTCATTTTTCATATTGGTGTCGATCATTTATGTATGGGTTTGTGTGTAGCAGCGTGTCAACTAGTGCGTGATTTAGTATGGCTGTGTGAATGTGTAATTATGTGTAATTGAGTGAGCGAGTGGCTGTATATTTATGTTTGGGAGCGGCATTCGGTGGTGTGTGTGTGCCTTGCTTCTTTTGTTTGTGCCTTCTTGCGTGCATGTGCATGAGTGTGTGTGTGCCTGCCTTGCTTCTTTTGTGTGTGCCTTCTTGCATGCGTGTGTTTGTGTGTTTTCCTTCTTGCGTGCATGTGTGTGTGTGCCTTCCTGGTGCATGTGTGCGTGCATGTGTGCGTGCCTTCCTGCGTGCATGTGTGTGTGTGCCTTCCTGCGTGCATGTGTGTGTGTGCCTTCCTGCGTGCATGTGTGCGTGTGTGCCTTCCTGCGTGCATGTGTGCGTGTGTGTGCCTTCCTGCGTGCATGTGTGCGTGTGTGTGTGCCTTCCTGCGTGCATGTGTGCGTGTGTGTGTGTGCCTTCCTGCGTGCATGTGTGTGTGTGTGTGTGCCTTCCTGCGTGCATGTGTGCGTGTGTGTGTGTGCCTTCCTGTGTGCATGTGTGCGTGTGTGTGTGTGTGCCTTCCTGCGTGCATGTGTGTGTATGTGTGTGTGTGTGTACCGCCGCCTGCATGCTTGCTGCCATGCTGCCTGTATGATTGGGAAACAATTTTATCTTGTTTCTGCAACTGAAGACAGAGATTTGAGAGAGAAACCCTCAGCGGTAGACAGAGATTTGGGAGAGAAACCCTCAGCTGAAGACAGAGATTTGGGAGAGAAACCCTCAGCTGAAGACAGATTTGGGAGAGAAACCCTCAGCTGAAGACAGATTTGGGAGAGAAACCCTCAGCTGAAGACAGAGATTTGGGAGAGAAACCCTCAGCTGAAGACAGAGATTTGGGAGAGAAACCCTCAGCTGAAGACAGAGCTTTGAGAGAGAAACCCTCAGCTGAAGACAGAGCTTTGAGAGAGAAACCCTCAGCTGAAGACAGAGCCTTGGGAGAGAAACCCTCAGCTGAAGACAGGGCTTTGGGAGAGAAACCCTCAGCTGAAGACAGAGCTTTGGGAAAGAAACCCTCAGCTAAAGACAGAACTTTGGGAGAGAAACCCTGAGCTGGAGACAGAGATTTGGGAGAGAAACCCTGAGCTGAAGACAGAGCTTTGGGAGAGAAACCCTCAGCTGAAGACAGAGCTTTGAGAGAGAAACCCTCAGCTGAAGACAGAACTTTGGGAGAGAAACCCTGAGCTGAAGACAAAACTTTGAGAGAGAAACCCTCAGCTGAAGACAGAGCTTTGAGAGAGAAACCCTCAGCTGAAGACAGAACTTTGGGAGAGAAACCCTGAGCTGAAGACAAAACTTTGAGAGAGAAACCCTCAGCTGAAGACAGAGCTTTGAGAGAGAAACCCTCAGCTGAAGACAGAACTTTGAGAGAGAAACCCTCAGCTGAAGACAGAACTTTGGGAGAGAAACCCTGAGCTGAAGACAAAACTTTGAGAGAGAAACCCTCAGCTGAAGACAGAGCTTTGAGAGAGAAACCCTCAGCTGAAGACAGAACTTTGAGAGAGAAACCCTCAGCTGAAGACAGAACTTTGGGAGAGAAACCCTGAGCTGAAGACAGAGCTTTGGGAGAGAAACCCTCAGCTGAAGACAGAGCTTTGAGTGAGAAACCCTCAGCTGAAGACAGAACTTTGGGAGAGAAACCCTCAGCTGAAGACAGAGATTTGAGAGAGAAACCCTGAGCTGAAGACAGAGCTTTGAGAGAGAAACCCTCAGCTGAAGACAGAACTTTGGGAGAGAAACCCTGAGCTGAAGACAGAGCTTTGGGAGAGAAACCCTCAGCTGAAGACAGCGCTTTGGGAGAGAAACCCTCAGCTGAAGACAGAGCTTTGAGAGAGAAACCCTCAGCTGAAGACAGAGATTTGGGAGAGAAACCCTCAGCTGAAGACAGAGATTTGGGAGAGAAACCCTTAGCTGAAGACAGAGATTTGGGAGAGAAACCCTCAGCTGAAGACAGAGCTTTGGGAGAGAAACCCTCAGCTGAAGACAGAGATTTGGGAGAGAAACCCTCAGCTGAAGACAGAGATTTGAGAGAGAAATCCTGGGAGATGAGGACAGCAGGAGGAACAAAGACTGTTTCATTTCTTCTTCTGTTTTGTTTGCTTATTCCTTCCTATTTTCAGCACCCTGCAATCACTGGCTTTTGTTAGCTTTGAATTCAGGTTTAACCTGTTGCAGAGCAGAGGACAAGTTACCACCCACCCTCACTTCCTCCTCCTCCTCCTCCTCCTCCTCCTCCGACCATCTCCTCCAAATCTTCATTCACACTCGATCTTGATTTGTGGTGTTTTACATAATGACAGTCCACATTCATTTTGAAGGAAGTTGTCCTTCGCACCTCTTTTTCTTATTTTTCTCTCTCAATCCTTTGTTCCCCCTTCCCTCCCTCTCTCTCTCCCATTTCCCTCCCTCTCTCCCTCTCTCCCCCTTCCCACCCTCTCTCTCTCCATCTCTTGTCCCTCCCTTCCCTCCCTCTCTCTCTCCATCTCTTGTTCCCCCTTTCCCTCCCTCTCTCCCTCCATCATTCCCCCCTTCACTCCCTCTCTCTCCATCCCTCATTCCCTGTTCCCTCCTCTCTCTCTCTCTCTCTCTCCCATCTCTTGTTCCCCCCTTCACTCCCCCTCTCTCCATCCCTCGTTCCCTGTTCCCTCCCTCTCTCTCTCCATCTCTTGTTACCCCCTTCCCTCCCTCTCTCTCCATCCCTCGTTCCCCGTTCCCTCCCTCTCTCTCTCCATCTCTTGTTCCCCCTTCCTTCCCTCTCTCTCTCCATCTCTTGTTCCCCCCTTCACTCCCTCTCTCTCCATCCCTCGTTCCCTGTTCCCTCCCTCTCTCTCTCTCCATCTCTTGTTACCCCCTTCCCTCCCTCTCTCTCCATCCCTCGTTCCCTCGTTCCCTCCCTCCCTCTCTCTCTCCATCTCTTGTTCCCCCCTTCTCTCCATCTCTTGTTCTCCCCTTCCCTCCCTCTCTCCATCTATCCCTCGTTCCCCCCTTCACTCCCTCTCTCTCTCTCCATCCCTTATTCCCTCCCTCTATTTCTCCCTGACAGGTGCATTCATTCAGAAGGTACTTGAGTCACACAATAGTCTGCCTGTCTGTCTGATGTTTCCTTATGCCGGCTAGCGCTGGCTGCTCCCCTCAGAGTCAACTCAACTCAGGTTACCTGCCTGCTCCTCACTCTCATCACGTTATCCACCACACATAAAGACAATTTCTGTTAACTAAGTAGTCATAAATTAGAACATGTCGGAGTATGGTTGAAAGATTATGGTAACTTTCCCAAAATTCCAGGTTTTCCAGGAATCCTGGTTGG